>CM041777.1:42255992-42630900 GCA_023374045.1 Limonium bicolor
GGGGGCTTTTCCTGCCGCCGTGGAAGGGTTTGTGGTAGATGACGATTGAATTCCTTCGCCGTACACACCAACACCACCGCCGCCGACGCTATGTACACGACTAGCACCAGCAGCACCCATCTGTGGATATGGGTGGTGTTGCGGTTGGGGTTGACCCGTCATCTTGTGATGATCTCTCTTCATCTTTTCTTCTCTATCTTTTCTTTCGTATTTGACTGATCTTATTTCTTTAGGAACTGGGAGCTAAATTCATAACAAGCAGAGAGAGAAAGAGGGGATCTGAAATGAAATATGTGCTCCTTGAACAAAAGGGAGATGAGGTTGAGGTAGCTGAGCCTGAGTTTTTTCTCTTTCTTCTATTATTAAAATTTCTTTTAGCGGGAGGAAGATCGAAATGAGTATTTTCCTCTTCACTCAATCAAACCGGCCGTACTTTATTTCTTTACCTGAGAAGAGGAACAATAATAATGGAAGAAGCAAACACAGACAGCGATGATGGACGGGGTTGAGCGACTGAGAACAGAGAGAGAGGCGCTCGTGATGGGGGCGCGAGCTACGAGAGAGAGAGGGGAAAGGTGAGAGTTGAGGGAGAAAGATGGATGGGGAACCAGAAGAGATAAGGAAGAAAACTATAGCCAGTAACTCCATCAAGATATTTGTATATATTTTTCGGGTTTTCTAGTCTCTTTCAGTTTTTTACTACTATATGTTTTCAGGATTCAATGGCAATGGCTCATATTCTAATAATTGATGTCCAATTATTCTCTTTTACTTTTAATATAATATGGGGTACAGCGCTGCAACTCTCAGATGATAATGTTTCTTTATTTACTCGTTTATACTATTTCTCCTCTCTCACTTCTCTTCTTCAAGGTGTGTGGAATGAGACGGGCTTTAATTGGAGCATGGGTCCCATAAATTTTCAAAGTAGAAAAGAAAAAAGCATCTCTCAGAGAAGCGTGGCAGTACCGCAATGGCTGACAAGATGCTGCTTGCTCTCTCTTTATCATTTTTTTTCATACATCTCTATCCACAAAGAGTGGGGAACGAAAGAAAAATAATTGATCAGCTGTGGTCGAGACCATGGTTAATACGTTATAGGTGAGGATTCATGCTAGGTGGGCCCACATGATAGACAACCGTACGATTTGGGAATCGATTTTTCTTGTGGATCCATACGGGATACATGTAATAATAGCTGCGTAGAACTGAAAGGAATTCATATGTAGAAAGAGAAGCGAGTTGTGAAGGTAGTGACTGGGGCCCATATGAGCTGCCTATGGCCGCAGTTTTTCTAGATCGGGATCACTTCTATTACCACATCTACAGCGTGTATCTCAAACGCTTCTAGGCTCTCTTTACTAGTATTTATTTAAACAACTAAACTAAACCATCGACCCCCCTCTCATTTTCAGAAGTAATTAGGAGTCCTTACGATTGATGCGCAAAAAATTTGTTGATATCTCCTATTTGATAGTATATTATATTATAAATTGATAGATTTCGGCTGGGTCTTATATAGGTGTTACGTTCTATTCTAATAATATACTACTATGAGGGCCGGCTCTCTAGGGGTGCAAGTGGGGCGACAGAACAGGGTCCCTGATATTTGGGGACCCATTTTTTATTTTCTTCTTTAGATTTTGTCATGAGAAAATTATATAAATGTCAAAATTTTATTTTAAATGTAATGCTAGGAGTTTCATTCTACATATTTTATTTAATAATTTTTTATATTTACATAATTTAATTCTATAAGGGCATTTTAAATTTTAACACAGGGCCCCGAAAATCATCGAGACGGCCCTGACTACTATTACATACTCCCTCTGTTAATTAATATCTGTCGTTTTAGGGTGTGACTCTTGTTCAAAAATATGTGTCATTCTAATTTTTTGACACACTTTTTTCACTTTTAACCCTACTATTCAACACAAAAATAATTACTCCCTCCGTTCAACAATATCTGTCGTTTTAGAAATTTGCACACTTATTAAGAAAAGTAGAAAAAAGACGCATGTACCCCTACTTTTTACTTTTCTATCTAAATAATATTTATTTTTGTGTTGAATAGTAGGGTTAGAAATGGAAAAAAATATATCAAAAAGCTAGAATAACAGATATTGTTGAACAAGAATCCCACCCTAAAACGACAGATATAATAACGGAGGGAGTATTATTTAGATGGAAAAGTGAAAAGTAGGGATACATGCGTCATTGTTCTAATTTTCTTAATAAGTGTGCAAGTTTCTAAAATGACAGATATTGTTAAACGGAGGGAGTGTAAAATAGTTGTAAAACAACCAGATCAAAACAACCGCAACAAAAAAAGTCTAATTGATTTAGAGAAAATTACATCCTTCACTCATGATTGGTGAAATTATACATCCCTCTCACGAGGTTTTAAAAATTACTTTCACCACCCATGTGGTTTCCCCCGTATCACGTCTACAACTTTTCTAATTTTCTTTTAACTTAAAAGATGCTAAAATATTCTTCAAAATTAATGAAGATATACATGGATAATGCTAAAGTGTTATATTTTGATCCAACATGAAATCCAAATATTTTAATCTCACGTGTGAGATGTGGGACTCAATGAAAACATGTTCATGTCACATGTTTCATTGGGTCCAACATATCACATTTGAGCTTTAAAAACTTTAGATTTCACACTGAATAAAAAAATAACATTTTAGCATCGTCCATGTAAAACTCCATCAAATTTAAACAAAGTTTAAATATCTTTTAAGTTGAACAAAGAATATTAAAATGGTTGGATATAAAACCGTGAAACCATATAGATTGGGAAAGATTTTTGAAACTCGTAACTGGGATTTGTAGTTTAACCAAACGAAATAATTTACCCATTGGTTTATTTCTCTTCTCGTCCCACCATTTATTATAAGTAGGTATTGTTTGCTTTCAAAATCAATAGTTTTAATGATAGTTTTTCTTCAAAAAAAAAAGTTTTAATGAAGGATCGAACTAGATCCTAGATCATATTCTCTTACTTTTATAAAAAATTTAAAAATTTTAATTTGTTTGCAATTTGGTATACTCTGTATCTACTTTTCATATAATTTTATTCCGTTTTGCTAACTTAAATTAACAAAGTAGTAACATTAAATATTTTTCAAAACGTGTAATTAAAAATTATATTTTTTAATATCGGATTGAACGGAGCCGGGAATTTAATTAATATTTTAAAAAATAATATTCAAATTAAATTTTAAGAACTACTAGTATATTAAAAATATTTCTGACTATATTCTTAAATTTTAATTTGAAACGTTAATTTTAACATACTATTCAAATATAAAAATTATGTATATTTGTACAAAGCTATTATCAGAAAAATTAAGTTATATTCTATATCTATATACATGTTTGATAAAGGTTAACATATAATCAATTTTTTTATCTTGATGACATCATATTAATATTTTGATTTAGAGGACTTAACATAAATATATTAAAGACAATAAATTGTATGATAAATTTTTTTATCTATAAATAAATATATGACCCCCTAATATTTGGGGGTGTAATGAAATTTATCATTTTTATCTAATTTCTTTTATCATTTAGGCAACCTTATTTTAACCACATAATGACATAGATTCTCATATTTTTCTCATATTGTAATTATTGCAATCAAGCATGATGAATTTGTTCTTCATGTGAATCGGAGAACTATACTGTTCCTTCGGAGCTATATTCTTAATTAAGGTATATATGTAAGACAAAAAATAGAGAGGTTGTGGCTTCTTAAGTCTAAATACATATAAGATCATATAAAATATAGGGAAAATTACATGTCTCACCCATAACGTTTGATGAAATTACACACTCCACCCACGAGTTTCTTCACCCATGTAGTTTCCCCCGTTTTACATCCAGCAATTTTTCTAATTTTTGTTCAATTTAAAAGATGCTTAAACGTTGTCAAAAATTGATGAAATTCTACATGGACGCTCATAACTTATTATATTTTGGTTCAGTGGTAAATCTAAAGTTTTGTAAGCTCAAATGTGATCTGTGGGACCCAATGAAAATGCGCTCACATGTCACATGTTTCATTGGGTCCCACGGTCACATGTGAACTTAAAAAACTTTGAATTTGACATAAGATCAAAATGTAACACTTTAGCATCATCCACGTAATGTTTCATTAATTTTGAACAATGTGTTACCATCTTTTAAATTGAACAAAAATTAGAAAAGTTGTTGGATGTAAAATGAAGAAAATCATATGGGTGGGGAAAGTAATTTTGAAACCTTGTGGGTAGAGTGTGTAATTTCATCAAACATCATGGGTGGGACATGTAATTTTCCCTAAAATATATGATCTGGTTGAAATAGTGTTTGGACATGTGGACCTTGATATTTGCTTCGGTGAAGCCACACACAACAAAAAGTTGTTAGTAACGGGTGGTAAGAGAGACTATAGTGAATACCCAGGTCATAATGGTGATAGTTAAAATTTTTGTTTGACTGTAAAAAAAAAAGCAAATGTGTGTTTGAATAGGATTTTGTATTCTAATCTACTACGAGGAGATTTGGGTGAAATACAAGTTAAATAACTATCTCATGTGAGAACTATGTATTGTGTCTGTGAGGAGAAATAAAAAAAGACATCAGAGAAATAGTACAACTGAAGATGCACCATTAGCCGGTCTAACGAAAATAAACCACCTCTTAGACCAAATCAAACATGTAAAAAAGACATAAGAGAAGTAGTATAGTTTAGAATACAACAAGTAAAAACTTAAGAAAACAAACCAAATCCCAACTGATCAGGAGACAAACACAAAGAAAGAACAAGGCACGAGGAGGAGGGGAAAAGGGTCGTGGCAAAGCTGTCAGAGGTACCTGCCTCCATCTATAGCCGACTGCAAGCCAAGCCATCATTCTTGGCAACCCCTAGGATACCTAGGAGTTGCCCCTTCCGACGTAGCCTCCTCACCTTGGCAATTGATAGGATCGGGTGCTGACCGAGTAGGTCTGAGGCGTTAGTCTCAGACCAACCCTGCTTGGAGAACAAGTATTTGTAGAACATAATGACACAGAAGCTTTTGTTTAAAATTTACAAGATAGGATTCTGCTTGTATTGAAATTCAATGTGAATTACAACCTAGCTTCCTATTTTGGGATTCGACAGAAGTATTTTGTCTCATCCAACACTCGTTCTACTCTCGGCTTTGATCAATGCGTAACAAGGAGTAAAGGGGAGTGTTCTATGTGTGCTCTCTAGGTAATAAATACCTATGTTGATTGACTAAGTCTCACTAAGATCTCTCAAATGCTTTCTCTCTCAAACAATCTTTTTTCTCTCTCTAATGGATAGTCTTATATGCGTTACCAAATTTCGTTACAAATTTGAACTTATATACAACTTAAACGCGCCTAGAATATCGGAAGTGAAGTCATGGGGGCAACGACTTGAGTCTGGTGCGCAAGTATCGGAGGCACTAGCTACTCCATGATCTCCAAGGAGTCTGTCGCGCATGTCGTCCACGTCTTCCGTGAAAGTCGGAGTCGACCGGTTCTTCAATGTAAGTTCGCGCCATCAGAAGTAGATGTCCAATTGTGGGTGCAGAGCTACTAGAGCTGAAAGATTCTTAAGGACTAGTTGTTCTGCAGCGCGACTCTGATTGAGGAGGCAATCATCTGCAAAGCCAAGTCTTCAACAAAATTCCCCCTTTTGCTGATGATGGCAAACTCAGTGTATCCAGCGTGAATTTTTTGGTGGTCTTAATCAAGTGTACCTAAAAAAGTGAAAGACAACAAGGCAAAGCAACTATCTCGGGAGAAAACACTCACTGTTTGTTCCCCCTTAAGATAATGCAGTTAAATAAGAGCTGATAAAACTGAGGTACGCAACTACTTCAAAATCTACTTAGCAAAAATATAAAACAAATCCGAAGCAAAGCGAGGCCTTCAGAGGCAC
Organism: Limonium bicolor; assembly: GCA_023374045.1. Classification (NCBI taxonomy): domain Eukaryota; kingdom Viridiplantae; phylum Streptophyta; class Magnoliopsida; order Caryophyllales; family Plumbaginaceae; genus Limonium; species Limonium bicolor. The sequence goes on from CM041777.1 coordinate 42,261,946, forward strand.
TCGGTGTCCACACATAGTCGCCCGCATAAACCAGCCGCGGGATACACCGCTTCCCCGTTTGCCAACATCAGGGGAAACGCATCAGTAATATCCAAAAACATAGTATCCAAATGTCACACATCAAACCACCAGAGCAATTAAAAATTCCAAAGTCAGTCATCCTAGGTACTATGGGTAAGAGGGAGTGGGGCAAAATGTTAGACATCTCCTTGGTCCATTTCTGTGTCAGCAGCCGTCTCTCCGTCTTCCCCCAAAACCGTAGCATCATCCATAGCTTTTGCCACTGCAACCGCTTCAGCGAACGTCTCCCTGAACTCCTCGACCAGTTTCTGGACTCCTCCTGCAAAGATGTCCATCGTCTTCTTGTGGTTGTTGTTGAGGACGTCTATGAGCATGTCTATCTTTGTGGACAAATTTGCTAGGTTTTCTTCTATCACAGTAAATCTTTCAGTGAGAGTTAAAGTGTCAGGAGTGGGAGTTAATTGGGAGTAGGTTGTTTTTTGGATGGAGGATTTGGTTTGGAGACAGACTTGATCTGAAATGACGGAGTTTTGTTGTACATAATCTGACCAAATATGTCGGTTTCGGTGATACGATTGGCTTTGGAAGGATCAAAGGAGATTTCACAGTGGGTAAGGATTTTTGGTAGCCAAAAGACATACCCCAGAGAGTGTCGGGGTGTGGAGATGGTTGAGGCTATGTGATTGAGAATGAGTTTGGGAAGGTTTATTCTTTGCCGGTGAAGCAGACAGTACATTATTGCAAGATCAAGTGGCCGGGCGAACTGGTTTCCTTCCTTTCTAGGGACGAGGTTTTTGATCACCAAGGTGTGGAGCATTTGGTGTATATTAGAAAGAGGGGTCGGTCTAAAGAGTGAACGACTCGGCTATTTGGCAGAAAAAATCATAAACCTCTTTTGTAGAAATAAACCCTAGATCAGGAAATCCAGCCCTATCATAAAATTCTAATCCAGTGGTTGGTATGGCCAAATGAGTTGCAATAGTGTTTGAATCAAGAATAATGGCTTTTTCATGTACCTCGGTCATGATTTTCCCTTTACAGATGACAAAGTTTTGGTAGAACTGGTAGGCTTCTTCTTCATAGAAGGTTTGAATGTCGTGAAACAATTGGATCCAGTTCTAAAACCTGAACATCTCTTCAAACATGGTGAAGTCCATCGAGTGTAACCACTCAAGATCCAATAGTTTTCCTTTCACCAAGCTTCTGGAGTCAGCGGAGGAGTCATCCGGGGGTAGGGAATATACCACGGTGTGGGTATCAATGATGCCTAGTCTTGGAGGAGGTGTTGGAGGGACTAATTCAGTTCGAGGACAGAGTCGCTTTTTAGTTGAAGTAGTGTGCTGTGTCAAAGTTAGCTTGGGTAGGTGAGTTTCGTGGCGCTTCTCGTCTTTTCTGGAACTGGAACTATGATGACTAGTGAAGGTGGAGGGACCGTGACGACATGAGTGGATTTAGAAGATGTCGGTTGGGATTTTGCTCTGGAACGTAGGGTTCTAGTAGGTGGAGTACGGGGAACAGTTGCTTTAGAGCGGCGGGTTTTCTTTGGAGGTGGAGATTGTTCAGGGGCAGGGGGCTGGGTTTCAAGGGCTTGTGCTTCTTCTGGTTTTTCGGAATCTTTGGTAGGGGAGTCGGGTTGAGGGTTTTGAGACTGTTGTTCAGTAGAGATATTGGACAGTGGGGTGGTGATAGGCTGGGTGTCGATCGACAAGTCGGGTGCTACGGCGGTGGAGGCGGAGGTGGAGGTAGGTGTTTGTTTGGCTTGCAGAAATGTGAGCTTGTTGATTAGGGCTTGGAGAAGTTGTGGATCATCAGGGAGGTTGGCGTCGGAAAACATGGAGTTTGGTTTTGGGTTGGGGTTTGTTGCCATGGCGTAAGGGTTTTGGGTTAGAGAGTGATCAGAGGTAGGAGAAGACAGAAGTAGGTGAAAGGTTGGGACAGAGAGGCTAGGTGGTAGATGGCGAAAGGGGGTATTGGCGTCTGAATATAAGCAGATTGTGTTTGTCAGAGTAGAATTCTCTGATTGGGTGAGATGGTTAGTAGCGGATTACAAGGCAATTTTTTCACAGGTTGTTTTTCATATGTGAAAACTAGTGTTTTCAATGCGCTGGTGTTTTGTTTTGTATGACAGACGTACTAGGTCATCAGACATACTCATGCATATAACCCAAACAATGGTAAAACAAGAGAAGGAGATACAACCATAGCTAAGTCATGCGGATCATACCTAGTTATGAACGTAGAGTTTCAAATTGACCTCGTTGCAACGGTTTGGTGAATATGTCTGCAAGTTGATCGGAAGTAGGAACGTACTCGAGTTGTATCAACCCTTTTCAATGCAATCTCGTAGGAAGTGGTGACGAATTTCAATGTGTTTTGTCCTGGAATGATGAACAAGATTTTTAGATAAATCAATAGCACTATTGTTGTCACAAAAGATTGTAGTACAAGTGGGAAGAATGAGATAGTCTTGTAGTTATTTTTGTATCCATAGTATCTACGCACAGCAAGCAGCTGCAGAGACATATTCGGCTTCGGCAGATGACAAGGCCACTGTGTTTTGCTTCTTGGAGCTTCAGGCTACAAGACATAGTCCCACAAATTGTGCGGTGCCAGACGTGCTCTTTCTGTCTAATAAAGAGCTTGCAAAGTTAGAGTCGCTATAACCCATTAGTGTAAAATCAGGGGTACTCGGGTACCAGAGGTACATGTCCTGGGTGTTTTTCAAGTAGCGAAAGATTCGCTTTACACTTTGCAAGTGGGATTCTTTTGGGTTTGCCTGAAATCTTGCACAAAGACATACAACATAGAGAATGTCAGGTCGACTTGTCGTTAGGTATAACAGGGAACCTATCATACCTCGATATAGTGTAGGATCAACAGCAATCCCTTTTTCATCAAGATGAGGCTTTTAGTTGTGGACATCGGAGTGGGTGTCGCCTTGGAGTCCTGCATCTTGTACTTAACGAGTAGCTCTTGGATGTATTTCTGTTGATGAATTTGAGTGCCGTTTTCTTGTTGAATTATTTGAAGACCTAAGAAGAATTTCAATTCTCCAAGAGCACTCATTTCAAACTCTTTACTCATTAGATTAGAAAAGAAGGTACATAATTCTGGAATAGTGGATCCATATATGATATCATCCACGTAGATCTGGACAATGAGTATGTCTTCACCTTTAGTGAGAGTAAAAAGAGTTTTGTCAACCTTACCCCGGATAAACCCATGAGCCAATAAATAGGATAAGAGACGTTCATACCATGCTCGTGAAGCCTGTTTTAGTCCATATAACGCTTTGTCTAACTTGTAGACATACTCGGGGTGGATTGGGTCTTGAATCCCGGCGGTTGAGCAACATATACATCCCTATTGATATAACCATGCAGAAAAGCACTCTTTACATCCATTTGGTAAAGTTTCTAACCTCGATGAGCCGCGTAGGCCACGAGTATTCTAATTGCCTTAATTCGAGTGACTAGAGCATAGGTCTCATCATAGTCAATTCCTTCAGCTTGAGCGTATCCTTGAACCATGAGTCGAGCTTTGTTACGAGAGATATTCCCTTGATCATCTAGCTTATTTCGAAACACCCACTTGGTACCAATTGGCTTATGGTTTGTTGGACAAGGAACAAGCCACCCGACATAGTGGCGTTGCAGAGAGTGTAGTTCTTCTTGCATTGCGAGGATCCAGTCATGGTCCCCGGGGCTTGTTGAATATTTTTTGGTTTGATTGTGGAGATAAAGACGTTAAAGGCATAGAGATTTGATGGATTTCACTACGGGTTTGAACACCTTGTGTGGGATCACTTAGTATTTGGGTTATTGGGTGAGCGAAGGCTTGTTGGAATTTTCTTGTGGAGCTTGAGGTAGGGTAGTGGCGGTTTCTGGTGTTTGGTGATTTTGAGGAGTGGTTGTAGTTGTGGTGTGAGGATAAGGTTGTAGGTCATCAGTGGGGGTAAAGGGATGAGTCTGTCTGAAGAGGCGTTTGGGGTAAATGGATGGTTGCTACTGGAATTTCAATGAAAGTCGTGTCTTGGGAATCTTCATGAGGTACGTGTGGGTTATTCTCGCAATCACTAGAATTTGAAAGTTCTTCAAAGCGAATGTGAGGAATTTCTTCAAGGCATGTTGTTCGTTTGTTGAGTACTCTATAAGCTCGACTTTGGGATGAGTATCCAAGGAAGATTCCTTCATCGCTTTTGGAAGCAAACTTGCCTAGATTATCTTTTCTATTGTTGTGTATGAAGTACTTGCATCCAAAGCGACATAGATGAGTTACAGAAGGAGGACGTCTTTTAAGAATCTCATATGGTGTTTTGCCAAGGAATGGATGAATTGACGCCCGATTCAGAATGTATGTTGCGGTGTTGATAGCTTCTGCCCAGTATGAGGCTGGTAGGCTACTATCAATAAGCATTGTTCTTGCCGTTTCCACTAGTGTGCGATTCTTCCTTTCCACTACTCCATTTGTTGTGGAGTACGTCCAGGTGATGTCTGGTGCACGATTCCTTTTGTCCTGCAAAACTCAGAAAACTGGATATTGCAAAATTGTAGACAGTTTGTTAGTAATCATGTAAAACAAGGTTTCGAATTCAGAAAATGTTTCCGACTTGGTTTTAAGAAAGAGTACCCATGTCCAGCGTGAGTAGTCATCCACAATGACTAGAACCTACTTTTTACCACTTTTGCTTTGAACGCGCATTGGGCCGCATAGATCCATATGTAATAGATCTAACGGAGATTTTGTAGACATATCTGGTTTGCTTGAAAAGCTTGCTCTAGTATGTTTACCTTGTACACACGCAGGGCAGAGTTAGTCGGTCTGAAGGAAGTTTATCTTAGGAAGACCAACAACGAGATCACCGTTTTTTATTTTGTTGAGCAGTTTGCCATGAGCATGACCTAACTAGAAATGCCATAAGGAGTGATTTTTATCCTGTACACTGAGACAAAGAGTTCCATCTAGGTTAGGGTTTTCAAGAGATAGCTTATAAAGATTGTTCACCCTTACACCAGTGGCTTTTATAAGACCTGTTTGATCATCAAAGATTTTGCAGTCTGATGCAGAAAATGGAACGACATTAGAGAGATCACATATTTGAGAGATACTTAGAAGGCTATGTCCAAGGCCATCTACCAGATTTACATTTTCTATTTTGAAGTATGAGGGATTTCCAACAGTTCCAATACCGATGATTTCACCATGAGCATTACCGCCAAAAGTGACTTTTCCCCCATTGTGTTGAGAGAGAGTCGTGAACTTGTCAGGGTCTCCTGTCATATGTCGTGAGCATCCACTATCCAGAAACCAAGAGTCATTGTCCACGGCCTGCTCTCCCTGTAATACAATCAATGGTTATACTTAGGAACCCAGACAAACTTGGGTTCCCTTTTGATGATGAAAAAGAGATTCAGACAGAGCATGTATGTGTTTCATGTTGAAGGATAAATCACGACCAAGTTTATGACAAGAAGAGTGAATATGCCGTCGTAACCACACTAACCACAAATCAGTAACGAGGGTAGGTGAACATACTTCTTTTGCCAACGAAATTTATTTTCAAAATTTCTTTTTGGATCTTTCTTCGTCGGAGATCACTGGGTTTTGAGGCCATTTTAGGTAGGTTGACTTTGCCTGTGTTCTTCAGCCAGTGAGGAGGACTCGATGACGAGACCGAATCCATCTGTGCCTTTTTGAGGGCGACGATCAGGGAGTCGATTTCTTTTTTAGTTTGACTTGCCTTTCATTTGATTCACGAAGTTTGTTTTCAAAGAATTTTGGCTTTTGCTTGGCATCAACCTCTCGAACAAAGGTGATCGGTTTGAAGAATTTTTCAGGAATTTTGGCTTTTGTTTGATTTTTCTGTAAAGATGTGACTTGATTTTTCAAAGAACTGATAAGACTATGTGCGTCTCTTAACTGACTTTCAAGTTTTTCAACTTTTTGCACAGACTTTTGAAGTTTGAGACAGTCGTTGTTGACATGACCTTTTAGCTTATGAATTTCTTCATAAAGTAAAGTTATTCTTTCTTGTTCTTTTGTTAAATCGAATTCAGGATGATTTGGATCTATGAAGTAAGTGGACAGATCTAAAGAAGGAACAACACATGATTCTGAGAAATTTTCAATTACCTCTGAAGAGGGAGTCTTGCATACCTGATTCTTGTGGGCCATGAGGTAGATTAAACCGGACGTCCCGATCTCTGGTTCTTCTGAGTCAGAGTCTCCCCATGCTGCATTTGCTACCAATGACAATTGCTCTCGATCGTCGTTCTTCTTTAGTGGGCAGCTGTTGGCATAGTGCCCTGGTTTCAAACATTTAAAGCATACTCGATCTCCTGTTCCAATGTTCCCTTGCTGATTTCTATTGTATGATTGATAGGGCCGATTCTGGTTTTGACCCGATTTGATTTGACCATTCCTTTCTGATCGATCTTGCATGAATTTTCTGAAGTTTTTTACCAGCATGGCCCTTTCCTCAAAGGTATCAGCAACACCTTCCTCAATTATGCCGTCGATCAGTGTGTCACGCAGTTGTTGTATTAGTTCTTGATTGGAAGGAGTAGTCTCGTAGTGGAGCGACTCGTGCTAGTGAACTGATATCTGGTTGGGTGTAGACTTTACCTGCAGGGCTTGATTCACTTTAGGATAGGAACCTGTGTGATTAGAGTGAGAAGAATTACCTCTGTTTTTAACATTCATTTTGTATTTATTGATGGACTGAAGATAGGACCCTAGATCGGTCAAAGTCCATTTTTCTAGGCTTTTGGAAGCTTTTGTAGAGATAACACTCTCAGCCCATTCTTCACCTAGGTTGTCCAGAAATTTGTTGTTGATATTTTCGTTTGACTCTCCAATTTGCAGCTCTTCCATAGTAGCAGTGAGTTCAGTGAATCTTGCAAGCACGTCGCTAAGGGATTATCCAGGCTTTCCTACGAAGTTTTCGTAGTCCATCTTCAGCTCTTGTATCTTTGATTTTTGAAGCTCCGTGTTGCCTTCGTGAACAGCTCGAAGGTGATCCCAAATATCTTTTGCCACCTTGATGTGATACACTCTTCTTCTTTCGGGTGGAGAGAGACTTGTGTAGATTACTCGTACAGCTTGGGCATTTAGCTCGACACATCTGCGCTCTTCAGCCGTATAAGAGCTTGGATATTTCCCTTCAGGCACTGGAAAGTTTCCTTTAGTCACTACCGTCCAGAGTTGTTGATTGAGTGACTGGAGGTGCGACTCCATCTCATTCTTCCACATATTGTAGTTTGTGGAGGTTAGCTTTGGTTCTCCACCTGCATCCTGCTGTTATTGTTGGAGTTTGAGATTTTTGCCATTTTGAGAGATTTGTCAGCCAACCCAGGCTCTGATACCACTTGATAGGATCGGGGTGCTGACCGAGTAGGTCTAAGGTGTTAGTCTCAGACCAACCCTGCTTGGAGAACAAGTATTTGTAGAAGATAATGACGCGGAAGCTTTTGTTTAAAATTGACAAGATATGATTCTGCTTGTACTGAAATTCAATGTGAATTACAACTTAGCTTCCTATCTTGGGATTCGACAGAAGTATTCTGTCTCATCCAACACTCACTCTACTCTCGGCTTTGATCAATGCGTAACAAGGAGTAAAGGGGAGTGTTTAATGTGTGCTCTCTAGGTAATAAATACCTAAGCTGATTGGCTAAGTCTCCCTAAAATCTCTCAAATGCTTTCTCTCTCAAACAATCTTTTTCTCTCTCTCTAATGGATAGTCTCAGATGCGTTACCCAATGTCGTTACAAATTTGAACTTATATACAACCTTAAACGCGCCTAGAATATTGGAAGTGAAGTCATGGGGCAACGACTTGAGTCTGGTGCGCAAGTATCGGAGGCACTAGCTACTCCATGATCTCCAAGGAGTCTGTCGCGCATGTCGTCCACGTCTTCCGTGAAAGTCGGAGTCGACCGGTTCTTCAATGTAAGTTCGTGCCATCAAAAGTAGATGTCCAACTGTGGGTGCAGAGCTACTAGAGCTGAAAGATTCTTAAGGACTAGTTGTTCTGCAGCGCGACTCTGACTGAGGAGGCAATCATCTACAAAACCAAGTCTTCAACAATAATTAATCAGATCACTCACCAACGAACCATGAAATCAAATTAGAATCGGAAAATTTTTCCTTCTTTCTTTGCGAATTGTCCTTATTGTTGTGCCTCCAGACATCCCTCAAAAGTTGCGTCTAAAACCTTCTCAATATTTCTTTTCCTCCCTCCTAGGGATCCAATGAATCACAAGCCAATATTTGAACCGAGCAATCAACTAAGGAAGCCCTTGTCAGACTCTTGGTCACCCTAGCCGGTTTGTTGTCCCAATCCTGTCTGCCAGGAACATGATCCTGCTGGGGAATTAAGGGGTCATGCTTAGCTGTCATCAACCCCGAACCATGCTTTAACCCCTCAGTAGACTGTATAGGCGGGTCAGGATCCGGGCAGTGTGGCCCAGTCTCCACCCCATCAACCTTCCATGATCCTGAGGTGGAGAGGAAGCATGAGCACCAGCGGCATGACCTTTTCCTTGCATCCTCCTTTGCCTTCTAGAAGCCCTCTTCATCCTCATCCAGATTATTGCGCCCAATCCGAATGCTCGAAGCCCTCAACCATGGTTCATAATTAGGTGCATTCACATTAAAGTCCTTGAAACAAGGACACTCTTTCGTAGTGTGAGTGAAAATCCACACTGTAAGCATAAGGGACACATCTTCTAATATGAACGCTGCAGAATCAAGGAAGAGCCTTCCAACACAAAAGAGATACACCGCAAAACCGGTTTGAAGATTCATGCTAGATCTTGATTCTCAAAAAGCTGACCGTCAAAATGACCTTCATCATCATCAAAATCAAGGAAGCTCCATAGCTTGACCGCCAAACGCTGGGCAAATAACTTATAACGAGGTGCGAACAGAACATTGTGAATTCGAAACGAGAGCGGAATAAACTTGAACTCGTGGTCCTTGGGTACTCTCTTCGGATGAAGCTGTAGAAGAACAAGGGGGGAATTATCAAAAACCCAAGGTCCTCGACCAAATATTTCATCCACATTACCATCACACCAAGCTCGAAGATGAAAAGGGTCCTATCCACGATCCTCACTCTGATCTGACCATGTAGCTTCCAGGCCTTATCATAGGTCCCCTCCAAACCACGGACATCTACGGTTCTAGAAGAGTACAATTTCCCAAGAATGCCACGCTCATAGTTAGGAATACTAGTTTGGTCTAGCAGGTGATCGACATTCATAAAAGATCCTTCATCCTTGGTAAGTGAAAGATTGGCACACCGGGTAGTATATCCTCTTCACAATCACTAGAAGCCCATCGACAAAGTGAAAAGAGATGAAGAGAGTCATGTGCAGGATGAAGATGGGGAGAAGGGATTTTGAGAAGAAGGACATATCAAAATTCCACATACACAACGTAATGATTGAGGCTTGAGTGCAATGATGAGACCTTGACATTGGAAATGACACCATGAAACATGCAAAGACAAGAGACAAGTGGAAAAAACTCACCAGACCTCTCAACAAAAAGCGAGAGACATTTGGTTGTTGTATTGTTGCTTAATTTATCGAGGAGAATTCAAAAGTTGACGATCCTTATCTAGCACCACCTTATAGGGGACGTATAGCTCATTCTTTTTGCAAAGTGAGGTGTTAGTACTTTGATATAAATGCTTAAAAGAAAATTAATCTCTCTTCATCCTACAAATGAGTTTTCAAGACAAGTCCATAATCTTTGTTGTTGTTGAGCCAATATAGCATATTCAATTTGGAAAATGATTAATTCCTTCGCTACTTTTGGAGGAGTAAGAGAAGGATTCAATAGAGAAACTCTTATATTATGAAAATTAACAATCGTTGTTCACATGATTGATAGTAATGCAATGGTCAATATAACTTTCTGCCACTTATAAAAAACAATAGCAATGTAAGATTGAAGATTTTCACTTTAGTAAAAGTAAGTAGATCCCTCGCATCACCCTTTTACTCACCGATTTTTGAAATATTGACTATCCTTTATTAATTGTTTTGTTTCCGTCTATTTTTTTAGTTTTCATCCATCACTTTATATAGTATGAACTACGAGATCATGTCCAATGTAACTGTATCAACCTATATTCTTCCATATTGTCTTACCTATATTGTCCAGGTTTATCTTTGATACAAAACTAACAATGGCTTCATTATCATTGTTTAGGTCATATTTGCTCTTTCTTCTTTGGCGGAAGAATCGACGACGTTTTGTGCTTTACTTTTCTTTGGTGCTTCTTGATGCCACCTCCTGCATGCTCTGAACCTCACTAAGTAGAGTGTTTCCTCACTTATGATGTGTCCTCTCCTTGATTTCCCCTTTTAGTGGGTGGTGTGGTGTCATTGTTTTCGTGTCCTTTTTCACTCGTGGGTGGTTTATCTACTAGACCTAGTGCATGCATGCTAGCTTAGTTTGCATGTGCCATTCCTTCTCTTTATATATTATCAATCTTTCCTAGCCTACCACTTCAAAAATCCTGGATTACTATGTTTTCTGAAAGTTCTCCTCTCGTGTATGCGTTTTTTACTTTCCTTGCTCATATCAATCTTTCGATTTTTCTGGCTTTTGTTCTCTTTCTTTGTCTTATATGGAGGACAAAGGCAAGGCTATTGTCGACCTTGTTCTTCAGTGCCAAATCATGTCTCTAACAGCAGAAGAAGAAGGAAATCTGAAGGTGGACGATCTTTTGGAAAATCAGCCCATTGTTCCATTTTCTTGTTGCTTGTTGGGGAAGTTATTCATGGCGCGTGCAGTGGATGCTAGGGTACGTGAGACTCTTGCTCATGTTTGGCAGTTGGAGAATCATCTGCATGTGTGCTACTGTGGGTACTGGACTTTTCTATTTGAGATCAAAGACGAGGAGCACTAGCATGCCATATTGAGTCGATGACCCTCCCAATTGATGGCAACTTACTTGTTCTTGAGCAAGTTGATTAGATGAATCTCCAAGTGAGCACCATTTTTAGTGGATTTCGATGTGGGTTCAAGTGCATGGAGTTCTAATCATGTTTCTTTCTCAAGATTTCACGCAAAGGGTGGCAAATCATATATGGATCTTTATGGAATACTCAGAGGAGAGTATAAGGTTTGTAGGTGATTTTCTTCGAGTTAAAGTTAAGCTTGATATTTCCAAACCTATTTTGAGATGTTTAAAGATTAATGTTGGTGGTCATGCGTCCATATTGCATCTTACCTATGAAAGGCTTCCGAGCATTTGTTTTTTCTGTGAACAGTTTACTCATGGATATAGGGATTGCCCTAGTGAGTTGGAAGTTCTTGAAGCAGATCCCATGGATGGGCCTTGGATAAGAGCGGGGCCACCATGTTTTAACCGTGTAAATGTTGGGATGTATGAGCTCTAAGGCTCAGGCTCGAGGCTGCCCCCGTAAAGATTCACTCAGGCTATTTAGTTGCGAATTGCCAAGGTCTGGGTAATCCTCGAGCAGTTCGCTGGATCCTGGATACTATTTGGGGTGAATCACCTGATCTTTTGTTTTTGATGAAGATGAAGCTCTCCTCTTTTGAAATGAGGAATTTTGGAACTAGACTGCATGGATATCATTGGCTTGCTGGGATAGTATGTGTCGTAGTGTGGGTGTAGCACTTGCATGGAAGGAAGACTTGGATCTTAGGGCTCTTTCTTATTCGAGCCGACATGTCGATTGCCTTATCTCGGAATCATGGGGAAATAAATGGAGGTTGACGATTGTATACGGTTGGTCTATTGTCAGTGATAAGTGGAGAACGTGGAGGTTGTTACGTTTCTTGTGCACAAACTGGTCTGGACCGTGGCTAGTTGTGGTGATCTCAACGAGGTGCTCTATTCCTACGAATATACTGGATGTCCTCGGGCACGCCAAGGTATGGATCAATTTTATAGTTGCTTATATGATTGTGGTCTTCTAGACCTTGGTTTTGTTGGGACTATTTTTACATATAATAACAAGAGGCGTGGAAATGGAAATAATGCTAAGAGTCGCCTCGATCGGTTTTATGTAATAATGTGTGGTTGAATATGTTTCCTTATGTTATGAATTATCATTTAGCTTGGGGTCGGTCCGATCATCAACCGTTAAAGTTAGTTTTGAAGCCAGTCACTCGTAGGGGTCCAAAGTCATTCTGGTTCGAGGAATGTTGGGCTGACGATGAAGAATGCAAGTGCATTGTTACTCGTGTTTGGCAATTAAATGTTGATTCAGGCTCGAGCTATCAAGCTAAGGTTTTAAAGTGTGGCCATGAGTTACGTAACTGGGGGGCTCATAGAGTTAAGGCTAAAGATGTACAGGTGAGATCTCTTAAGTCTGAGCTTAATAATATTTCTCAAGGTGATGCTTTAGGGAGTAATATGAGTCGTTGGGCTAGTCTTTCCCATCAGCTAGATTTGTTATTGCATAAGAGGGAAGTTCGATGATTGCAAAGATCAAGGGTGCAGTGGTTATCAGCTGGTGATAGTAATACTCGGTTTTTTTATAATTGCTTTAAGGTTAGGAAAGAAGAAGAAATACTATATATTGCATATGAGATCACCTGCTAGTCCGACTGTTTCTGATTGGAATGGAATTGAAGGGATAGCTCGAGGTTTTTTTTAGAATATTTTTGCTACTACTAATGTTATGTCTAATCCTCACTTGTTGGATTAAGTGGAGAGACGTCTTCCTGAATATGCTATTTCTTCCATTGATCAGACGTATACAGAGAGAGAAAAAGATTGTTTGAGAGAGAAAGCATTTGAGAGATTTTAGGGAGACTTAGCCAATCAGCTTAGGTATTATTACCTAGAGAGCACACATTAAACACTCCCCTTTACTCCTTGTTACGCATTGATCAAAGCCGAGAGTAGAGTGAGTGTTGGATGAGACAGAATACTTCTGTCGAATCCCAAGATAGGAAGTAAGTTGTAATCACATTGAATTTCAGTACAAGCAGAATCATATCTTGTCAATTTTAAACAAAAGCTTCCGCGTCATTATCTTCTACAATACTTGTTCTCCAAGCAGGGTTGGTCTGAGACTAACACCTTAGACCTACTCGGTCAGCACCCCGATCCTATCAAGTGGTATCAGAGCCTGGGTTGGCTGACAAATCTCTCAAAATGGCAAAAAAATCTCAAACTCCAACATAACAGCAGGATGCAGGTGGGAGAACCCAAAGCTAACCTCCACAAACTACAATATGTGGAAGAATGAGATGGAGTCGCACCTCCAGTCACTCAATCAACAACTCTGGACGGTAGTGACTAAAGGAAACTTTCCAGTGCCTGAAGGGAAATATCCAAGCTCTTATACGGCTGAAGAGCGCAGATGTGTCGAGCTAAATGCCCAAGCTGTACGAGTAATCTACACAAGTCTCTCTCCACTCGAAAGAAGAAGAGTGTATACATCAAGGTGGCAAAAGATATTTGATCACCTTCGAGCTGTTCACGAAGGCAACACGGAGCTTCAAAAATCAAAGATACAAGAGCTGAAGATGGACTACGAAAACTTCGTAGGAAAGCCTGGATAATCCCTTAGCGACGTGCTTGCAAGATTCACTGAACTCACTGCTACTATGGAAGAGCTGCAAATTGGAGAGTCAAACGAAAATATCAACAACAAATTCTGGACAACCTAGGTGAAGAATGGGCTGAGAGTGTTATCTCACAAAAGCTTCCAAAAGCCTAGAAAAATGGACTTTGACCGATCTAGGGTCCTATCTTCAGTCCTCAATAAATACAAAATGAATGTTAAAAACAGAGGTAATTCTTTCACTCTAATCACACAGGTTCCTATCCTAAAGTGAATCAAGCCCTGCAGGTAAAGTCTACACCCAACCAGATATCAGTTCACTAGCACGAGTCGCTCCACTACGAGACTACTCCTTCCAATCAAGAACTAAACAAAAACTGCGTGACACACTGATCGACGGCATAATTGAGGAAGGTGTTGCTGATACCTTTGAGGAAAGGGCCATGCTGGTAAAAAACTTCAGAAAATTCATGCAAGATCGATCAGAAGGAATGGTCAAATCAAATCGGGTCAAAACCAGAATCGGCCCTATCAATCATACAATAGAAATCAACAAGGGAACATTGGAACAGGAGATCGAGTATGCTTTAAATGTTTGAAACCAGGGCACTATGCCAACAGCTGCCCACTAAAGAAGAACGACGATCGAGAGCAATTGTCATTGGTAGCAAATGCAGCATGGGGAGACTCTGACTCAGAAGAACCAGAGATTGGGACGTCCGGTTTAATCTACCTCATGGCCCACAAGAATCAGGTATGCAAGACTCCCTCTTCAGAGGTAATTGAAAATTTCTCAGAATCATGTGTTGTTCCTTCTTTAGATCTGTCCACTTACTTCATAGATCCAAATCATCCTGAATTCGATTTAACAAAAGAACAAGAAAGAATAACTTTACTTTATGAAGAAATTCATAAGCTAGAAGGTCATGTCAACAACGACTGTCTCAAACTCAAAAGTCTGTGCAAAAAGTTGAAAAACTTGAAAGTCAGTTAAGAGACGCACATAGTCTTATCAGTTCTTTGAAAAATCAAGTCATATCTTTACAGAAAATCAAACAAAAGCCAAAATTCCTGAAAAATTCTTCAAACCGATCACCTTTGTTCGAGAGGTTGATGCCAAGCAAAAGCCAAAATTCTTTGAAAACAAACTTCGTGAATCAAATGAAAGGCAAGTCAAACTAGAAAAGAAATCGACTCCCTGATCGTCGCCCTCAAAAAGGCACAGATGGATTCGGTCTCGTCATCGAGTCCTCCTCACTGGCTGAAGAACACAGGCAAAGTCAAACTACCTAAAATGGCCTCAAAACCAGTGATCTCCGACAGAAGAAGAAAGATCAAAAAGAAATTTTGAAAATAAATTTCGTTGGCAAAAGAAGTAGTTCACCTACCCTCGTTACTGATTTGTGGTTAGTGTGGTTACGACGGGCATATTCACTCTTCTTGTCATAAACTTGGTCGTGATTTATCCTTCAACATGAAACACATACATGCTCTGTCTGAATCTCTTTTTCATCAAAAAGGGAACCCAAGTTTGTCTGGGTTCCTAAGTATAACCATTGATTGTATTACGGGAGAGCAGGCCGTGGACAATGACTCTTGGTTTCTGATAGTGGATGCTCACGACATATGACAGGAGACCCTGACAAGTTCACGACTCTCTCTCAACACAATGGGGGAAAAGTCACTTTTGGCGGTAATGCTCATGGTGAAATCATCGGTATTGGAACTGTTGGAAATCCCTCATACTTCAAAATAGAAAATGTAAATCTGGTAGATGGCCTTGGACATAGCCTTCTAAGTATCTCTCAAATATGTGATCTCTCTAATGTCGTTCCATTTTCTGCATCAGACTGCAAAATCTTTGATGATCAAACAGGTCTTATAAAAGCCACTGGTGTAAGGGTGAACAATCTTTATAAGCTATCTCTTGAAAACCCTAACCTAGATGGAACTCTTGTCTCAGTGTACAGGATAAAAATCACTCCTTATGGCATTTCTAGTTAGGTCATGCTCATGGCAAACTGCTCAACAAAATAAAAAACGGTGATCTCGTTGTTGGTCTTCCTAAGATAAACTTCCTTCAGACCGACTAACTCTGCCCTGCGTGTGTACAAGGTAAACATACTAGAGCAAGCTTTTCAAGCAAACCAGATATGTCTACAAAATCTCCGTTAGATCTATTACATATGGATCTATGCGGCCCAATGCGCGTTTCAAAGCAAAAGTGGTAAAAAGTAGGTTCTAGTCATTGTGGATGACTACTCACGCTGGACATGGGTACTCTTTCTTAAAACCAAGTCGGAAACATTTTCTGAATTCGAAACCTTGTTTTACATGATTACTAACAAACTGTCTACAATTTTGCAATATCCAGTTTTCTGAGTTTTGCAGGACAAAAGGAATCGTGCACCAGACATCACCTGGACGTACTCCACAACAAAATGGAGTAGTGTGGAAAAGAAGAATCGCACACTAGTGGAAACGGCAAGAACAATGCATTATTGATAGTAGCCTACCAGCCTCATACTGGGCAGAAGCTATCAACACCGCAACATACATTCTGAATCGGGCGTCAATTCATCCATTCCTTGGCAAAACACCATATGAGATTCTTAAAAGACGTCCTCCTTCTGTAACTCATCTATGTCGCTTTGGATGCAAGTACTTCATACAACAATAGAAAAGATAATCTAGGCAAGTTTGCTTCCAAAAGCGATGAAGGAATCTTCCTTGGATACTCATCCCAAAGTCGAGCTTATAGAGTACTCAACAAAACGAAAACATGCCTTGAAGAAATTCCTCACATTAGCTTTGAAGAACTTTCAAATTCTAGTGATTGCGAGAATAACCCACACGTACCTCATGAAGATTCCCAAGACACGACTTTCATTGAAATTCCAGTAGCAACCATCCATTTACCCCAAACGCCTCTTCAGACAGACTCATCCCTTTACCCCCACTGATGACCTACAACCTTATCCTCACACCACAACTACAACCACTCCTCAAAATCACCAAACACCAGAAACCGCCACTACCCTACCTCAAGCTCCACAAGAAAATTCCAACAAGCCTTCGCTCACCCAATAACCCAAATACTAAGTGATCCCACACAAGGTGTTCAAACCCGTAGTGAAATCCATCAAATCTCTATGCCTTTAACGTCTTTATCTCCACAATCAACCAAAAAATATTCAACAAGCCCGGGGGACCATGACTGGATCCTCGCAATGCAAGAAGAACTACACTCTCTGCAACGCCACTATGTCGGTGGCTTGTTCCTTGTCCAACAAACCATAAGCCAATTGGTACCAAGTGGGTGTTTCGAAATAAGCTAGATGATCAAGGGAATATCTCTCGTAACAAAGCTCGACTCGTGGTTCAAGGATACGCTCAAGCTGAAGGAATTGACTATGATGAGACCTATGCTCTAGTCACTCGAATTAAGGCAATTAGAATACTCGTGGCCTACGCGGCTCATCGAGGTTAGAAACTTTACCAAATGGATGTAAAGAGTGCTTTTCTGCATGGTTATATCAATAGGGATGTATATGTTGCTCAACCGCCGGGATTCAAAGACCCAATCCACCCCGAGTATGTCTACAAGTTAGACAAAGCGTTATATGGACTAAAACAGGCTTCACGAGCATGGTATGAACGTCTCTTATCCTATTTATTGGCTCATGGGTTTATCCGGGGTAAGGTTGACAAAACTCTTTTTACTCTCACTAAAGGTGAAGACATACTCATTGTCCAGATCTACGGGGATATATCATATGGATCCACTATTCCAGAATTATGTACCTTCTTTTCTAATCTAATGAGTAAAGAGTTTGAAATGAGTGCTCTTGGAGAATTGAAATTCTTCTTAGGTCTTCAAATAATTCAACAAGAAAACGGCACTCAAATTCATCAACAGAAATACATCCAAGAGCTACTCGTTAAGTACAAGATGCAGGACTCCAAGGCGACACCCACTCCGATGTCCACAACTAAAAAGCCTCATCTTGATGAAAAAGGGATTGCTGTTGATCCTACACTATATCGAGGTATGATAGGTTCCCTGTTATACCTAACGACAAGTCGACCTGACATTCTCTATGTTGTATGTCTTTGTGCAAGATTTCAGGCAAACCCAAAAGAATCCCACTTGCAAAGTGTAAAGCGAATCTTTCGCTACTTGAAAAACACCCAGGACATGTACCTCTGGTACCCGAGTACCCCTGATTTTACACTAATGGGTTATAGTGACTCTAACTTTGCAAGCTCTTTATTAGACAGAAAGAGCACGTCTGGCACCGCACAATTTGTGGGACTATGTCTTGTAGCCTGAAGCTCCAAGAAGCAAAACACAGTGGCCTTGTCATCTGCCGAAGCCGAATATGTCTCTGCAGCTGCTTGCTGTGCGTAGATACTATGGATACAAAAATAACTACAAGACTATCTCATTCTTCCCACTTGTACTACAATCTTTTGTGACAACAATAGTGCTATTGATTTATCTAAAAATCTTGTTCATCATTCCAGGACAAAACACATTGAAATTCGTCACCACTTCCTACGAGATTGCATTGAAAAAGGGTTGATACAACTCGAGTACGTTCCTACTTCCGATCAACTTGCAGACATATTCACCAAACCGTTGCAACGAGGTCAATTTGAAACTCTACGTTCATAACTAGGTATGATCCGCATGACTTAGCTATGGTTGTATCTCCTTCTCTTGTTTTACCATTGTTTGGGTTATATGCATGAGTATGTCTGATGACCTAGTACGTCTGTCATACAAAACAAAACACCAGCGCATTGAAAACACTAGTTTTCACATATGAAAAACAACCTGTGAAAAAATTGCCTTGTAATCCGCTACTAACCATCTCACCCAATCAGAGAATTCTACTCTGACAAACACAATCTGCTTATATTCAGACGCCAATACCCCCTTTCGCCATCTACCACCTAGCCTCTCTGTCCAAACCTTTCACCTACTTCTGTCTTCTCCTACCTCTGATCACTCTCTAACCCAAAACCCTTACGCCATGGCAACAAACCCCAACCCAAAACCAAACTCCATGTTTTCCGACGCCAACCTCCCTGATGATCCACAACTTCTCCAAGCCCTAATCAACAAGCTCACATTTCTGCAAGCCAAACAAACACCTACCTCCACCTCCGCCTCCACCGCCGTAGCACCCGACTTGTCGATCGACACCCAGCCTATCACCACCCCACTGTCCAATATCTCTACTGAACAACAGTCTCAAAACCCTCAAACCGACTCCCCTACCAAAGATTCCGAAAAACCAGAAGAAGCACAAGCCCTTGAAACCCAGCCCCCTGCCCCTGAACAATCTCCACCTCCAAAGAAAACCCGCCGCTCTAAAGCAACTGTTCCCCGTACTCCACCTACTAGAACCCTACGTTCCAGAGCAAAATCCCAACCGACATCTTCTAAATCCACTCATGTCGTCACGGTCCCTCCACCTTCACTAGTCATCATAGTTCCAGTTCCAGAAAAGACGAGAAGCGCCACGAACTCACCTACCCAAGCTAACTCTGACACAGGCACTACTTCAACTAAAAAGCGACTCTGTCCTCGAACTGAATTAGTCCCTCCAACACCTCCTCCAAGACTAGGCATCATTGATACCCACACCGTGGTATATTCCCTACCCCCGGATGACTCGCTGACTCCAGAAGCTTGGTGAAAGGAAAACTATTGGATCTTGAGTGGTTACACTCGATGGACTTCACCATGTTTGAAGAGATGTTCAGGTTTTAGAACTGGATCCAATTGTTTCACGACATTCAAACCTTCTATGAAGAAGAAGCCTACCAGTTCTACCAAAACTTTTCATCTGTAAAGGGAAAATCATGACCGAGGTACATGAAAAAGCCATTATTCTTGATTCAAACACTATTGCAACTCATTTGGCCATACCAACCACTGGATTAGAATTTTATGATAGGGCTGGATTTCCTGATCTAGGGTTTATTTCTACAAAAAGAGGTTTATGATTTTTTCTGCCAAATAGCCGAGTCGTTCACTCTTTAGACCGACCCGCTCTTTCTAATATACACCAATGCTCCACACCTTGGTGATCAAAAACCTCGTCCCTAGAAAGGAAGGAAACCAGTTCGCCCGGCCACTTGATCTTGCAATAATGTACTGTCTGCTTCACCGGCAAAGAATAAACCTTCCCAAACTCATTCTCAATCACATAGCCTCAACCATCTCCACACCCCGACACTCTCTGGGGTATGTCTTTTGGCTACCAAAAATCCTTACCCACTGTGAAATCTCCTTTGATCCTTCCAAAGCCAATCGTATCACCGAAACCGACATATTTGGTCAGATTCTGTACACAAAACTCCGTCATTTCAGATCAAGTCTGTCTCCAAACCAAATCCTCCATCCAAAAAACAACCTACTCCCAAATTAACTCCCACTCCTGACACTTTAACTCTCACTGAAAGATTTACTGTGATAGAAGAAAACCTAGCAAATTTGTCCACAAAGATAGACATGCTCATAGACGTCCTCAACAACAACCACAAGAAGACGATGGACATCTTTGCAGGAGGAGTCCAGAAACTGGTCGAGGAGTTCAGGGAGACGTTCGCTGAAGCGGTTGCAGTGGCAAAAGCTATGGATGATGCTACGGTTTTGGGGGAAGACGGAGAGACGGCTGCTGACACAGAAATGGACCAAGGAGATGTCTAACATTTTGCCCCACTCCCTCTTAACCCATAGTACCTAGGATGACTGACTTTGGAATTTTTTAATTGCTCTGGTGGTTTGATGTGTGACATTTGGATACTATGTTTTTGGATATTACTGATGCGTTTCCCCTGATGTTGGCAAACGGGGAAGCGGTGTATCCCGCGGCTGGTTTATGCGGGCGACTATGTGTGGACACCGAGTGCCTCTGAAGGCCTCGCTTTGCTTCGGATTTGTTTTATATTTTTGCTAAGTAGATTTTGAAGTAGTTGCGTACCTCAGTTTTATCAGCTCTTATTTAACTGCATTATCTTAGGGGGAACAAACAGTGAGTTGTTCTCCCGAGATAGTTGCTTTGCCTTGTTGTCTTTCACTTTTTTAGGTACACTTGATTAAGACCACCAAAAAATTCACGCTGGATACACTGAGTTTGCCATCATCAGCAAAAGGGGGAATTTTGTTGAAGACTTGGCTTTGCAGATGATTGCCTCCTCAATCAGAGTCGCGCTGCAGAACAACTAGTCCTTAAGAATCTTTCAGCTCTAGTAGCTCTGCACCCACAATTGGACATCTACTTCTGATGGCGCGAACTTACATTGAAGAACCGGTCGACTCCGACTTTCACGGAAGACGTGGACGACATGCGCGACAGACTCCTTGGAGATCATGGAGTAGCTAGTGCCTCCGATACTTGCGCACCAGACTCAAGTCGTTGCCCCCATGACTTCACTTCCGATATTCTAGGCGCGTTTAAGTTGTATATAAGTTCAAATTTGTAACGAAATTTGGTAACGCATATAAGACTATCCATTAGAGAGAGAAAAAAAGATTGTTTGAGAGAGAAAGCATTTGAGAGATCTTAGTGAGACTTAGTCAATCAACATAGGTATTTATTACCTAGAGAGCACACATAGAACACTCCCCTTTACTCCTTGTTACGCATTGATCAAAGCCGAGAGTAGAACGAGTGTTGGATGAGACAAAATACTTCTGTCGAATCCCAAAATAGGAAGCTAGGTTGTAATTCACATTGAATTTCAATACAAGCAGAATCCTATCTTGTAAATTTAAACAAAAGCTTCTGTGTCATTATGTTCTACAAATACTTGTTCTCCAAGCAGGGTTGGTCTGAGACTAACGCCTCAGACCTACTCGGTCAGCACCCCGATCCTATCAATTGCCAAGGTGAGGAGGCTACGTCGGAAGGGGCAACTCCTAGGTATCCTAGGGGTTGCCAAGAATGATGGCTTGGCTTGCAGTCGGCTATAGATGGAGGCAGGTACCTCTGACAGCTTTGCCACGACCCTTTCCCCTCCTCCTCGTGCCTTGTTCTTTCTTTGTGTTTGTCTCCTGATCAGTTGGGATTTGGTTTGTTTTCTTAAGTTTTTACTTGTTGTATTCTAAACTATACTACTTCTCTTATGTCTTTTTTACATGTTTGATTTGGTCTAAGAGGTGGTTTATTTTCGTTAGACCGGCTAATGGTGCATCTTCAGTTGTACTATTTCTCTGATGTCTTTTTTTATTTCTCCTCACAGACACAATACATAGTTCTCACATGAGATAGTTATTTAACTTGTATTTCACCCAAATCTCCTCGTAGTAGATTAGAATACAAAATCCTATTCAAACACACATTTGCTTTTTTTTTTACAGTCAAACAAAAATTTTAACTATCACCATTATGACCTGGGTATTCACTATAGTCTCTCTTACCCGTTACTAACAACTTTTTGTTGTGTGTGGCTTCACCGAAGCAAATATCAAGGTCCACATGTCCAAACACTATTTCAACCAGATCATATATTTTAGGGAAAATTACATGTCCCACCCATGATGTTTGATGAAATTACACACTCTACCCACAAGGTTTCAAAAATTACTTTCCCCACCCATATGATTTTCTTCATTTTACATCCAACAACTTTTCTAATTTTTGTTCAATTTAAAAGATGGTAACACATTGTTCAAAATTAATGAAACATTACGTGGATGATGCTAAAGTGTTACATTTTGATCTTATGTCAAATTCAAAGTTTTTTAAGTTCACATGTGACCGTGGGACCCAATGAAAACATGTGACATGTGAGCGCATTTTCATTGGGTCCCACAGATCACATTTGAGCTTACAAAACTTTAGATTTACCACTGAACCAAAATATAATAAGTTATGAGCGTCCATGTAGAATTTCATCAATTTTTGACAACGTTTAAGCATCTTTTAAATTGAACAAAAATTAGAAAAATTGCTGGATGTAAAACGGGGGAAACTACATGGGTGAAGAAACTCGTGGGTGGAGTGTGTAATTTCATCAAACGTTATGGTGAGACATGTAATTTTCCCTATATTTTATATGATCTTATGTATTTAGACTTAAGAAGCCACAACCTCTCTATTTTTGTCTTACATATATACCTTAATTAAGAATATAGCTCCGAAGGAACAGTATAGTTCTCCGATTCACATGAAGAACAAATTCATCATGCTTGATTGCAATAATTACAATATGAGAAAAATATGAGAATCTATGTCATTATGTGGTTAAAATAAGGTTGCCTAAATGATAAAAGAAATTAGATAAAAATGATAAATTTCATTACACCCCCAAATATTAGGGGGGTCATATATTTATTTATAGATAAAAAAATTTATCATACAATTTATTGTCTTTAATATATTTATGTTAAGTCCTCTAAATCAAAATATTAATATGATGTCATCAAGATAAAAAAATTGATTATATGTTAACCTTTATCAAACATGTATATAGATATAGAATATAACTTAATTTTTCTGATAATAGCTTTGTACAAATATACATAATTTTTATATGTTGAATAGTATGTTAAAATTAACGTTTCAAATTAAATTTAAGAATATAGTCAGAAATATTTTTAATATATACTAGTAGTTCTTAAAATTTAATTTGAATATATTTTTTAAAATATTAATTAAAATTCCCGGCTCCGTTCAATCCGATATTAAAAAATATAATTTTTAATTACACGTTTTGAAAAATATTTAATGTTACTACTTTGTTAATTTAAGTTAGCAAAACGGAATAAAATTATATGAAAAGTAGATACAGAGTATACCAAATTGCAAACAAATTAAAATTTTTAAATTTTTTTATAAAAGTAAGAGAATATGATCTAGGATCTAGTTCGATCCTTCATTAAAACTTTTTTTTTTGAAGAAAAACTATCATTAAAACTATTGATTTTGAAAGCAAACAATACCTACTTATAATAAATGGTGGGACGAGAAGAGAAATAAACCAATGGGTAAATTATTTCGTTTGGTTAAACTACAAATCCCAGTTACGAGTTTCAAAAATCTTTCCAATCTATATGGTTTCACGGTTTTATATCCAACCATTTTAATATTCTTTGTTCAACTTAAAAGATATTTAAACTTTGTTTAAATTTGATGGAGTATTACATGGACGATGCTAAAATGTTATTTTTTTATTCAGTGTGAAATCTAAAGTTTTTAAAGCTCAAATGTGATATGTTGGACCCAATGAAACATGTGACATGAACATGTTTTCATTGAGTCCCACATCTCACACGTGAGATTAAAATATTTGGATTTCATGTTGGATCAAAATATAACACTTTAGCATTATCCATGTATATCTTCATTAATTTTGAAGAATATTTTAGCATCTTTTAAGTTAAAAGAAAATTAGAAAAGTTGCTAGACGTGATACGGGGGAAACCACATGGGTGGTGAAAGTAATTTTTAAAACCTCGTGAGAGGGATGTATAATTTCACAATCATCATGAGTGAAGGATGTAATTTTCTCTAAATCAATTAGACTTTTTTTGTTGCGGTTGTTTTGATCTGGTTGTTTTACAACTATTTTACACTCCCTCCGTTTAACAATATCTGTCATTTTAGAAACTTGCACACTTATTAAGAAAATTAGAACAATGACGCATGTATCCCTACTTTTCACTTTTCCATCTAAATAATACTCCCTCCGTTAATAATATCTGTCGTTTTAGGGTGGGATTCTTGTTCAACAATATCTGTTATTCTAGCTTTTTGATATATTTTTTTTCCATTTCTAACCCTACTATTCAACACAAAAATAAATATTATTTAGATAGAAAAGTAAAAAGTAGGGGTACATGCGTCTTTTTTCTACTTTCTTAATAAGTGTGCAAATTTCTAAAACGACAGATATTGTTGAAGAGGGAGTAATTATTTTTGTGTTGAATAGTAGGGTTAAAAGTGAAAAAAAGTGTGTCAAAAAATTAGAATGACACATATTTTTGAACAAGAGTCACACCCTAAAACGACAGATATTAATTAACAGAGGGAGTATGTAATAGTAGTCAGGGCCGTCTCGATGATTTTCGGGGCCCTGTGTTAAAATTTAAAATGCCCTTATAGAATTAAATTATGTAAATATAAAAAATTATTAAATAAAAATATGTAGAATGAAACTCCTAGCATTACATTTAAAATAAAATTTTGACATTTATATAATTTTCTCATGACAAAATCTAAAAGAAGAAAATAAAAATGGGTCCCCAAATATCAGGGACCCTGTTCTGTCGCCCCACTTGCACCCCTAGAGAGCGGCCCCTAATAGTAGTATATTATTAGAATAGAACGTAACACCTATATAAGACCCAGCCGAAATCTATCAATTTATAATATAAATATACTATCAAATAGGAGATATCAACAAATTTTTTGCGCATCAATCGTAAGGACTCCTAATTACTTCTGAAAATGAGAGGGGGGTCGATGGTTTAGTTTAGTTGTTTAAATAAATACTAGTAAAAGAGAGCCTAGAAGCGTTTGAGATACACGCTGTAGATGTGGTAATAGAAGTGATCCCGATCTAGAAAAACTGCGGCCATAGGCAGCTCATATGGGCCCCAGTCACTACCTTCACAACTCGCTTCTCTTTCTACATATGAATTCCTTTCAGTTCTACGCAGCTATTATTACATGTATCCCGTATGGATCCACAAGAAAATCGATTCCCAAATCGTACGGTTGTCTATCATGTGGGCCCACCTAGCATGAATCCTCACCTATAACGTATTAACCATGGTCTCGACCACAGCTGATCAATTATTTTTCTTTCGTTCCCCACTCTTTGGGATAGAGATGTATGAAAAAAAATGATAAGAGAGAGCAAGCAGCATCTTGTCAGCCATTGCGGTACTGCCACGCTTCTCTGAGAGATGCTTTTTTCTTTTCTACTTTGAAAATTTTATGGGACCCATGCTCCAATTAAAGCCCGTCTCATTCCACACACCTTGAAGAAGAGAAGTGAGAGAGGAGAAATAGTATAAACGAGTAAATAAAGAAACATTATCATCTGAGAGTTGCAGCGCTGTACCCCATATTATATTAAAAGTAAAAGAGAATAATTGGACATCAATTATTAGAATATGAGCCATTGCCATTGAATCCTGAAAACATATAGTAGTAAAAAACTGAAAGAGACTAGAAAACCCGAAAAAATATATACAAATATCTTGATGGAGTTACTGGCTATAGTTTTCTTCCTTATCTCTTCTGGTTCCCCATCCATCTTTCTCCCTCAACTCTCACCTTTCCCCTCTCTCTCTCGTAGCTCGCGCCCCCATCACGAGCGCCTCTCTCTCTGTTCTCAGTCGCTCAACCCCACGTCCATCATCGCTGTCTGTGTTTGCTTCTTCCATTATTATTGTTCCTCTTCTCAGGTAAAGAAATAAAGTACGGCCGGTTTGATTGAGTGAAGAGGAAAATACTCATTTCGATCTTCCTCCCGCTAAAAGAAATTTTAATAATAGAAGAAAGAGAAAAAACTCAGGCTCAGCTACCTCAACCTCATCTCCTTTTGTTCAAGGAGCACATATTTCATTTCAGATCCCCCTCTTTCTCTCGCTTGTTATGAATTTAGCTCCCAGTTCCTAAAGAAATAAGATCAGTCAAATACGAAAGAAAAGATAGAGAAGAAAAGATGAAGAGAGATCATCACAAGATGACGGGTCAACCCCAACCGCAACACCACCCATATCCACAGATGGGTGCTGCTGGTGCTAGTCGTGTACATAGCGTCGGCGGCGGTGGTGTTGGTGTGTACGGCGAAGGAATTCAATCGTCATCTACCACAAACCCTTCCACGGCGGCAGGAAAAGCCAAGATATGGGCAGAGATGGACGATGCGGCTGGAATGGATGACGAGCTGCTAGCGGTGTTGGGATACAGAGTCAAATCCTCCGAGATGGCTGACGTGGCACAGAAGCTCGAGATGGCTTTAGGTAGCATTGAAACCGACAACGCCGCCCTCTCACAACTCTCAGGTACTGTTCATTACAACCCCTCCGATATCTCCGGATGGCTTGAAACCATGCTGTCTGAACTCAACCCTCCATCCGCCGCTTCTGAAACCGAACGCCGCGGCTGCCTCATCTCATCATCAGTCCACCGCTTTCTTCGACCCGTCAACGATTCCATCATCCTCTTCCGTCGCCGGTCCAAGTCAGATCCACCACCGCTCACTTGTCTCCGATACATCAGATCTATCCAACGTCATCTCTTCCCCCATCAACCAATCCGTTGCCGGCGCAGCCAGCTCAACTATATTCGAAGAAGACGCCTCTGACTTCGATCTTCACGCAATCGTCGCCGGCTTCCCCCACCACAAAACCCAATACAACCACCACCACCACCCCCACTGCTACTATCCCCCTCCACAGATTCATCCAACACCACAACCTCAACCATAACCACAACACCAACCAGCAAACGAATCAAATCCGAACTCATAACCGCTTCCACTTCATCCCATCCGCCGTCAGCTCACCACCCTCCTCTCTCACCACTGGATCCACCACTTCACACCCACGCCCACGACTCATCTCCACAACAAATACACAAGAAACCGGAGTCCGACTGGTCCACACACTCGTAGCCTGCGCAGAAGCAATCCAATCCACAAACCTTCAACTCGCGGACGCACTCGTCAAACAAATTGGACATTTAGCCCTCTCCCAATCCGGCGCGATGCGTAAAGTCGCAACTTATTTCGCCTGAAGCCTTAGCAAGACGGATCTATAAGATACGTCCACACCCATCCTTATCCCTAATTGACGCATCCACTTCAGATCAACTCCAATCCCATTTCTACGAGACTGCACCATACCTTAAATTCGCACACTTACCGCCAATCAAGCCATCCTTGAGGCGTTCTCGGGGGCCAGACGTGTTCACTTGATTGATTTCAGTATGAAGCAAGGGATGCAGTGGCCGGCGTTGATACAAGCGTTGGCGTTACGACCTGGTGGTCCACCGGTGATGAGATTGACGGGGATTGGTCCACCTCAACCGGATGGAGTGATGCGTTGCAGGAAGTGGGGTGGAAGTTGGCCCATTTCGCGAATACTCTGGGGGTTAGGTTTCATTACCGTGGATTTGTTTGTGATAATTTGGCGGATTTGGAACCAGGGATGATTTTAGGGGGTGGGAAAGTGGAGGGAGGAGAGGAAGAGGAAGTTGTTGCTGTGAATTCGATGTTTGAGTTGCATAGGTTGCTTGCGAGACCAGGTGAGATTGAGAAAGTGCTTGGGAATGTGAGAGGGATGAAACCGAGGATTTTCACTGTGGCGGAGCAAGAGGCGAATCATAATGGATCGGTGTTCTTGGATCGGTTTAATGAGGCGTTGCATTATTACTCGACTATGTTTGATTCGTTGGAGGGGTGTGGTGGGTAGTGGTGGTGGTGAGGATGTGATGGTGGAGGACGGTGGTGGTGGTGTGGGGTGTCGAGTCGGGATGTGGCGATGTCGGAAGTCTATTTGGGTAGACAGATATGTAACGTGGTGGCATGTGAGGGGGTTGAGAGGGTAGAACGGCATGAGACACTAGCACAGTGGCGGGGGAGGTTGGAGTTGGCTGGGTTTGATCCGGTGAGTCTGGGTTCAAATGCGTTCAAGCAATGTGAGTATGTTGTTGTCGTTGTTTGCTGGTGGGGATGGGTATAAGGTGGAAGAGCATAATGGTTGTTTGACTCTGGGGTGGCATTCAAGACCGCTTATTGCCACCTCGGCATGGCAGTTTGGTGGTAGGTGAATTAAGTTTGTGATATAGGAAGCTGAAGCGGAGGTGGATGGTTGTCATCCATGCTTGATGTAAGTAAGGAGTGGGTGTTTGTTCGTGTGACTGTGTGTTGTCCATCAGATCAGATGTTTGAGTTTGTTGCCAATGGGAAGATGATGAAGAAGAGAGGAATAATAATGGAAAGGTGAGACAATCAGGGGAGGGGGCGAAAGAGGAGGATTACCTGCAGATTTGCGAGATGAAGCAGCTTGTTGTTAAGAATTTTGCCCCTGTTTTTATCAAATTTTATGTCTTTCCGTTGTTTTCATTCGACTTTGGGGTTGTAAGATGTGATGAAAATTCCGGGTTCTCTCTATGTTTCAGTTTGAGGATCAAACAAACTGGATGAGAAGAGTAGAACGACTGCCCCTCCTTTTCTCTGCTTTGATGATCTGTATGTCTGTCTGTGTGTTCAAATTAGCTTCAATCATTGTAATCATTCATCAGCACAACAGCTCAGATGTGTTGGGGGAATTTATATTTCCTCGATCGATCTATCATCTACTACCTTTCTCTGATTTCCCGATTTGATTAGTTTGTTAGACGCAGAAGGAAGCAGGACCAATGATGATGTATCTATATATATGTTGATCATCTTCTCTACTTACTTAATAAGCAGAAACAATCTTGATTTTTACAGACCGACTTCAGCTTATCCCTTGTATGTTTCGTTCTATGGTTTCTGGTGGAACTTGATGCTTGCTAACTTATGTAAGTTTTCGTCTTCTAGTTTGAAATTCTTATAGATTAGATGTACGGGTGCTGTTGGAGATTCTTTGTAATGTTAGTGGTTGCGGTGTCTGAAATTCTCCCATGTAACTGGGTTTCTTCCTTTCAATATGGTAGCACTATTCTGGTCTGACCCGTTGGTTGATTAATTGATTTGTTCAGGTTATCAGTATTATGGACTCCCACTTTATTGATGTATTCAAAAGAAAGATTGTGTGTGTGTTTGGTGTTTGCCATACGAGAGGCTTGATCGATTGATTAGCTTCTTTTCCTACTTTGTGTGGGCTCCATACGCGCACAAACACTCACTACTGGGTAATGTCATCAGTACCCATTAACTCACACTTTGTTTCGGTAATGCCTGTACTACTACTAAGCAATTGGTGCCGAAAGTTGGGCATTTTTTCTATAATTCAGTGATGCGACTCACTTTCTATTTCTACTGTCTCTTAAGGAAAACATTAGAAAGTTCACACGTCTGTTTGGCTACGTTCGATAACCGTGTTTCTGCCGTACGATAAATGTGGTTTATGAAAGTAGCAGTGGACCCTACAAGATGAAAGAAAACCCAGTAGTACCCTTCATAACGGTTAACATAATTATTGCTTACAAATTTGGACGAGTGAACAAACGGGACATAACCGTTTTCAAGATAAGACAATAAGATTGGAGTGGAATACAAAGAATAAGTCAGGATCTTGGAAGATGATAGGAAAGGAGACGGACGGAAGAGTGATACGTTTCCTTTTGCTTAGCAAATTCCACAATCTTACAAAATACAGATTTCAAGAATGACCATTACTAGGGTAAGAATTGAGGAGGATTTTATGAGATATCACACTGAGGTAACGAGGGTGACACAAGATGTATGATGGTAATGCCCAAGGCCCCAAAGTCAAATTTTGGTAGAACAAGAATATGATGATCATTGATTTTCAAGAGCATTAGAACTTTAAGATATTTACTCAAATCTCAATCTTTACTATCGTGTTTTTCCTTTTATATATATTATATATCAGCCCTATTTATTAGCCTAGTATGAATTCTTCACTACCCCACCAAAATAAGCAGTAACATAACACCCCATTAATAAATACGGAATAATTAAAAACATATAAGATGATAAAAAACGAAATGTTGTGGTTGGAAAACTCTTTCATATTGTATTAGTTCTCCGCATGCCTTATTTTCAGCTTGTTAATGGCTATTGACTTTCCAAGACTTTTCATTAACACTCCTTATATGGAAAAACTTCAAGAAATTTCATAATTCACCATTTAATTATTAATATGTGAAAAACTCAACACTTTGAAAACAAATCATTCCAATAATCTACGAAAGAAAAAAAAGAACTTACTAGATTGAGCCATCATCTTAACAATTATATATGTTGTAGTACAATAATTATCCCACAACTGACTGACTGACTCTTAATGAGGTACGTGTCACGAGTTCCTGCCTAGAAAGTTAGAAACGGTAAGGATAAATGAAACATTAGAAATCATGGATCCATCTTTATCTGTATTGCGTATCCAACGCAAAGTCATGCAATTGAATATATTAAACAAACCCAAAGTCGAAGTAAAGTGTATAGAAACCAAACGCCCTCCCTCTGCCTCCCGTAAAAGAAGAAGAAGAACAACGATATATATATTATATATATGGTGGTGGTGGTGATGGTGTATCTTGATGATTAGTAGATATTTAATTAAATGAGGGAATCAGTCACTTCATTAATTAAATGATGTTTACACATACACAGATAATGTTGCAACATGAGATGAGCTAAGTTGGACATACGTACACATAATAGTATATCTTAATCGGGTGGTGGAGTATGAGATGAGAAAGATAATCAAAGACTCGGCATAATATAAGCATTAAAACGAAAACGAGAATAGAAACGTTTCGGAATCTCATTCAGGTTTCGGTTTATTTTAAGTTAGGTTTTTTTTTTAATACTATTAAAAGTTCTCATTTGAATATTGGTTTATTTAAGTTAGTTATTTGGCCTTTGATTCCATCAATCAAGGAATAACTAGAAAGACTCAATTATTCTACTACCTAATTAAGTTATTAAATAATTAATTAAGAAAAGGATTCCGACCTTTGAATGGGATTAAAAGCCATAGTGGACAAATCAAATCAGTGAGAGAGTAAATAAAGTAGTAGTACGTGCATCCGAATCTGATTAGGTATTCCCAATTTAAAAGATTATTAATTTTTTTTCTACGTTTTTTTAAAGTAGTAGTAGTACTAATCTGTTTGATTAAGTATAATAGGAGTAATTCACTTTGTCTGAATTTTAAAAAGACGGCCTAATGCGGCTGGTGGACCACCACCCGTCCAGTCGCTTCGCTGGCTAGCTATCAACAATGTCAATGAAACCCCCCCAAAAAAAAAAACTTTATAGGAAATTACGTACCAAGCGAGCTGTGGCCAGAACAGAAGTAAGTCACGGTTTAGAATGGTTTTTCATCATGCATGTCTCTGTTTACTGGAACCCACACACGTGCCAAAAATGAGAGAGGAGTTGGTATTGCAAGTTGCGATGGAACGAACGAGGGTGGGGAAGGGAGACACGGTGCATGAATGAAATGTGTGCTAATTAATTTCATAGCTTCCAAGGGTATTTTGAAAGGGAAATCCCTTATTTTTATATCAAAAGAAAAAGAAAAGGAATCCCTGATTTAAAAAAAAAAGAAAAGAAAGTGGAATCTCTTAATTGAAGGGTGGCTCTCAAAATGAATTATTATATATGACTTAAACGATATATAGCTGAGTATTTTGAAAAAAAATGTTAATTACCCTTAACCTCAAATAATGACACCATGTTATATAATAACGAACACTATAAAATTATTTTGCAGCATATCTTTAGAGAGAGTGAGATCTAGATAATTACATTAGATGTGGAGGGTTCATAACAGATAGTTAATTATTTAGTTGAGAGTGGAAACTGAATTATGAATCTATATACCTATTACAAGTCATGTATGGCTCCAGGCACCCAGCCCAACCATGATACTAGACTATTTATTATCGATCGATGTTTCACAAGAAACAATTAATTCAAGTCAAACTTTAATGTAGGTGTACACACGATGATATACCACCTTTGTAGTATTATACTCACTCCCTCCGTCCCAACTATATTGTCCACTTTACTATTTGAACTTGTCGTTTGACTTCAATATTTGACATGTATGATAATATATTTTATAAATATATATTTTTTATAATGGAATTCTTATGTGAAAAACTATATATTGTAAAAATTATTTTTTAAAAATTTTTTATCTTATATATTTATATTGAAGTAGAAAAACGTGTCAAAAAATAAATGGGACACGGGACGGAGGTAGTATTAGCGTGTCATGTAGATCTTATACACACCAAGTGGATCGATGGATGACAGCAAACATGTCCAATAGTAAACAGGACGGTCAAGGTGGGACGGAGGGAGTAATAATTTTATACTACCTCCGTCCCATTTTGACTTTTTTGTTTGTTTTTTGGCATGATTTTCCACTTCAATATTAAACATATAAGATAAATAATTTATAAAAAACAAATTTGGACAACATATAGTTTTTCACATAAGGATTCCATTGCAAAACTTAGATTTATAAATTATATTATCTTAAATGTTAAATTGAAATCAAACGACATGTCCAAATAGTGAATAAGAGGTTAAATAGGAAGGAGGGAGTATCATATTTCAGTAATTTGACAGTAGTATCTATAAATTATAATATGAAATAAATCTTGTTATAATTGGACATGGGATTTTATATATTTTTACAATTTGTGGTAATATTCACAACAACAAATGGTAAAGCAATATGCTTTTCAAAAAAAATGTAAAGCAATAGTCGGTCAAGACCAGAGGATCATAATAAATACCCTAGTGATAAGGAACAACAACCCCGCGGCGACCAGACTAGCTGGAGTATTAACTGGTGTGAGCAGTCAGCCCTAGAAATTACAACTAGTAGACTAGAGATATACTCCCTTCCGTCCTGAATTGAGCCGTCCTGTTTATTTTATGGCACGTTTTTCCACTTCATATTAAACATAAAGATAAAATAATTTTATAAAACTAAATTTTGTAACATATATTTATCATATAAGGAATCAAAATGCAACTTAAATTTTCAAAATTACTTTATTTATGTTAAAAATTGAAGTCAAACCCATGTCCATAGTAAACAGGACGTCAATTCAGGACTAGCTGGATTTGCAATATTCTTAAATTTTGATTAATTATTACAAATATTTTTACTAAATATAGACCCTTATGACACATAGTACATTATATAAATTCTATATTGACATTTTAAAAGACTTCAATTAAAATTTTCACTAAAAATTGAACTAATATTAATGGTATTATCAATTAAATTTGATATAATTCATTGTTTTTAACTTAGAACTAAATTTATATGAAAAATTGTAAGTATATGTTTAAAAATTCATTGCCAAATTCATTTATCTTATGCTACTATAAAAGCAAGCATAGATCAAATGTCATACATAGAAAACAATTAGGAAATATCAGTAGGGACTACTGAGTACTAGTAAGAAAAAGCACTACTTGTGTCAAACAGTTTGAAGTTACATAACTAGACCAAATTTGTCAAACAAAAGAATGCATACTCCCATCATCTACTATTAACGGGGCTGACAGGAAGGAAATTGCAAACTCGAGTATTCACATCATGTACTAGCGTTGCTACTATAACACTTTTTTTACAGTAGTAGTATTTAATAAACTTTTATAACTATATAAAGTTCATAATTTTGTACTCAAAACATATTTAGTTATATTTGTAATGATATAGTATCAAGTAAAAATATTCATTTTATAAACTTTGATAGTATTAAAATTAAATGTATATATTTATATATAAATTTTATACTTTTTATATACTATTATAATTTTATAGAACAAATCTGACATATAACTGTAGCTCGGAAATTAGCTTTTTTATTAGTCCACCTCATTCAAAATTAAAAAAAATCCTTATTTACGAAATTATTCTCACGATAGACATGCTTGCGGGGCGGCCCTCGCTTTCTTTCTTTCTTTCGTTTTACTTTAATCAAAGTCACACTGATGACGTTAATTAAATACTAACACTACTGGATCAACATTTTTTTTAAAGCAAGCCGAATGATTAAATAAATAATACTCTCGTTTAATACTGGTGATGTTATCCGTTAATATTTAACTTCAAGTTGCAATATCCGGCTGCCTACGTCGTCCCCCCGGCCCTTGGAATTATATAATTAGTACTACTATAGTATGATTCTTCGCGTGCAAGAGAGAGAGAGATAGGAGGGAAGCTGTGGTGTGACGTGACGCCTTGTGAATCAAGGATTGAATCTCCTAGAACCTCAGTTATTGATATTTTAAAGTCGTCCAATGAGATTAGTGTACGTAATTAGTGTGGTAACTCGTAATTTATTTAAAGAAGTAAAAAAAGAAAGAAAATGAACACCAAATTTCTTTGTATTAGGTAAAAATTAATCCAGTTAGTCTTTATGAACTATGAGATTATAACTTATGAATAGTAGTTCAATTAGCTTCCAGTATTATTTAAAAACATTATTACTTAGTTTATTAAAGTGAAGGGAGCAGAAAATTTGCCAGATTAGCAAGGTAGGTATATGGTTGAATGAATAATACTAATGTGTAGGCCAGCCCAGGGGCTAAAGAAGCTGTACCTCGAACGCTCAAAAATAGTTTGACCGACGGATTAAAAGTGGAGTGGGCTCGTAAGCTGAGAACTGCACCGCGCCACCATGCAAATTGCATAAATGCAAATGTAAAAATTACAGACAGAGACATGACATGACCGGCCAGCCAACCACTTCCTTTTGGTTCTGAAACCACACGACCACATGGACCCCTCCCCCTCTTATCTCTTCCCACCACCACCACCACTTGTTCCAAAGAGAATTCAATCTTTTCTTCCACGTTTTTCCTGCTGCAATAAATAATCCTTTTCTCAATCCACCGTCCCATGCTCACTATTTAAAATCTAAATTACTGGTTTTTCTCCTTACAAAAATTAGAACTATCATTTTATTGCGTTAATAAATAATCTATAACTAGTTAGAGTAAGAAAAATTAGATAGGCCTTAACTTTTTTTTTCAGTTTTCAGTTTTTTTTACGCATTATCAGCTAGATTGTTCGGTTCAGCTCATCTTTTAGACAGTTATTAGTCATATACTAACCGTTCTTAATATCTGTCGTTTAAACTTAATTTCTGTTCAAACTAATCTGTATTCTAACTTTTTGATACACTTCTTTCCAACTTTTACCCCTACTATTCATATAAAAGTAATTATTATCTAAATGGAAGTAAAAGTTGGGGCACATGCGTCATTGTCCTACTTTTCTTAATAAATGGTGTAAGTTTCTAAAATGACATTATTATTGAACGGAGGAGTATTAACTATATCATTTATGAGCTCGTAGCTATTTAACTAAATTATCTCTCGTATTCAGTGCTAATTTCGTATGTTTAAAACTGAATTGACTAGTTCACCCATTCTTTTACAATCAACTGTCACTAGCCGCCTAAGATATAATATGGGGCCATAATCTGTCTCTAACTTACTAACTTTATATATAGTAATATATCATCCATTCCACATTATTGAACTTGTATCGACCGTCTCGGCCCAAATTATATGATACATGGTCCATTGGGCCAGATCACCTAAAATGCCCAAAAATGTAATCATCTCACTAGAGTTGTTGGATGGGAATTCAACTCTTACCTTACGTACTGTCTGTCTTCCTCCCCATCGCCCTTTCTCTGATCTACGATTTGATGTTTAGTTTTTTAGACAAGGAATGATCTTTACCTTCCTCTTCAATGCACATAATATATTACGTCATAGATAAAGAGTGTCATTTTTCTAGATTCAAGATTATCTTTATTAAGTTATCAAAATATAAGTTAAATGATATACAAAAGACTAGCACATAGCAAACAATATTAAAATATCAAAAACCAAAATTGAAACTATATATATATATATAAATATATAGTTATAGGTTAACCACGGTATAAAAGTTACATATCATTACCTAAACGTATCTAATTATAACGATACGGTTAACCGTACCGCCAAAGACGATACGATTAACCGGTTAAACGGTACGGTATAAACAGGTTACGGTACGGTACCGCGATAACGGTTTTTTTTAGACACCCCTATCGTTGATCGACCACAGTAACCAAAACAATCAAGAATTTGAATTCCTATTACTGTGTATCCTAATCTTGGATGTGGAGAGTGTGGCTGGCAGCTAGAAATGAATGAATTGAAGCACTGTAGATATTGATTTAACAGACTACGGAGAAAAATGAACTGGATTGACTTGACCAGTGGGTGAGAACTGAGAAGTGCATGCATGCATTGAATAATAATCACGCAACTCTCTTTGACTATCCTAAACCGCAAGGCCGTAGTCTTTTTATCTCTTTCACTCCATAATTCAAAGAGACTTCCATCTTTTCTTTCCCCATCCTTATCTCATTCCAATCATCACATCACATCACATCGCAAGATTATTTATACTGTAATTAGATTATTCAGTATTATGCTGCACCACGATGGACCCTACCTAGATATATATATATATATATAAAGTTGCGCTCATGTTTCTGGCCCAGAACATACCTACCAAAAAAACAAAATCATCTTTCATTAGAGT
Organism: Limonium bicolor; assembly: GCA_023374045.1. NCBI lineage: Eukaryota > Viridiplantae > Streptophyta > Magnoliopsida > Caryophyllales > Plumbaginaceae > Limonium > Limonium bicolor. The sequence goes on from CM041777.1 coordinate 42,298,822, forward strand.
TGGGCTCACTTATCAGGCTCAGAACATACCTATCGGCTATCTACCAAAAAAACAAAGTCCTCTGACATTAAAGTTGACCTCACGTTTCAGGCCGGCCCAGAACATACTACTACACGTATGTTATTGACATTCTCCACTTTTCCTTATTACAACTCTTTTCGTTCTAGGATCCTAATCTAACCCAACATTTTTTACTCCGAAAATTCATAATATCCTTAAAAAAATTCATAATTCATAATATACTCATTTTCAAACATGCTTACAAGATGCTGCTGAAAAGTTTTGAGATTCACAAAATGCCTTTAATCCGTTGGATGACCTTAAACAATAACTATTTTACTCCTCACATTGTAATATGTTTATATTATTGAGGAGGATTTTGTGAAATTAAACAAAAATATTGGGTTTTTCATGAAATGCCACCATATTGTTGGCTAATTCATGAAATTCCACTAAAATAGTTATGAAATTCTAAAAAATATAGGGAAATTTCATGAAATGCCACTATATTTTTGATTAATTCATGAAATGTCACTAAAAAAAGAAAGTCACAAATTTACATCCCCACCGATGACGTTTGACGAAATTACACAGCCCACCCACGAGGTTTCAAAAATTACTTTGCACACCCATTTGGTTTCCACAATTTTACATTCAACAACTTTTCTAATATTTGATCAACTTGAAAGATGGTTAAATGTTGTCCAAAATTAATGAAACTTTACATGGATGATGCTAAGGTGTTATATTTTTGTCCAATGTCAAATCCAAAGTTTTTTAAGGTCATATATGACCTGTGGGACCCAATGAAAACACGTTCAAGTGTCACATGTTTCATTGGGTCCCACAGATCACATATGAGCTTAAAAACTTTGGATTTCAGGCTTTACCAAAATATAACACCTTAGCATCGTCCATGTAAAGTTTCATCAATTTTGGACAACATTTAACCATCTTTCAAGTTGATCAAATATTAGAAAAGTTGCTGGATGTAAAATTGTGCAAACCACATGGGTGGGCAAAGTAATTTTTTAAACCTCGTGGGTGGGCTGTGTAATTTCACCAAACGTCACGGGTGAGGGATGTAATTTTCCCAAAAAGAAAGTCACAAAATACCACTATATTTTTGTAAAAGTTCATGAACTACCACTATGTCATTGACCAGATGGAAAAAACACTAGTGCAGAAAATATTTTTAACCACGGTTAAAAAGCCTATATACCACGGTTTGGAACCGTGGTTAATACGCGCGTCGTATATTCGAAAAAGCCTATAAACCACGGTTCAAAACCGTCGTTTAAAAGCGCGATTATAAACCACGATTGTTATATGACCGTCGTTTAAAGTCGTTTCTGTCGCGGGATCAGACGATTTTATACCACGGTTTGGCTTTATAACCGTGGTATATAAGGCTTTTAAATGACGGTTCGGCTGTAAAACCGTGGTATATGACTCTTTTATACGACGGTTCTGTAGACAACCGTGGTTTAAAATGTCGTTCCACTGAATTTAAACCACGGTTTTCAAGTAACCGTGGTTTTTTTTTTTTTTTTTTAGTTTTTCTTGTTTTTTTAGCCTCTACCATGTGTTTTCCAACACAACCCAATTTACAATCACATATACAACCTGTACAGGACATCCAACTGGTATTGCCCTTTGGTAACCAACCACACTATATATGACCATAAACTAAGTTGCCAATTTGAATTGCAACATCTAAAACGAATTGCAAACAAACTCATTCAAACTTTCAAAAATAAGAGAGAGTTGAACTTTACAAACTTTGAGAGTCTACGTTGCTTCAGCACAAACAAAAGTGTAAGTCTAACTACACTAGGATAAGATCTAAGAAACGCTCAAGTCATTTTTACACCAAAACTGCGATAAATGATCTCTTACAAAGTCCAGATCCCCTTTGGAATACGCGCCCCGTGCTTTTGTGAAAAAAGAAACGATCTGTCCACAAAAAGAATAATCATCTTAGTACACACAATTTTATTTAAAATGCAATAACTTTAACTACAACTTTGATTGGTATATATGGGTTACCTTTTCATCATCATCAAGCATGTCAATATTTTGAACAATCTCGTACATGTATCGCATCACATAATAGCCACAGCTCCGTGAATCAGACTGTTTAGGACACTGTCATCACACCATCCATGGATTACCAACTTTAGATAGATCAAGAAATTAAACGTTTATTTTAATACAAAAATGCATAAACTAAATGATTACTTACACGTATGTATTGGAAGTTCAAGATGGTGAATGGTTTCTCTCATCACTTAAACCAAGCTTATGGCCCCTGCATAAATACAACATTTTAAAATGAAGCCATTTATTGCCAATAATTCAGGACAAGCTTAAAATAAATACAAAATGTATTAAAATTTTAAATACTCACTCCTTCAAATATTTCTCTATAGCGATCTCTCGAAGGTCATCAGCGCCCAATGGGTCTAGTATCAACAAGCATGAGGTGTAGATACACAACACCATCAACATCCAATGATTGCTACCACAGGTAAAACAAAGAATGTGTTGTAGAACAATATTTTAATTATCACATAATGTAATTAGGAAGCAAAAAATTCCAGTTATTGTGTGTACTTACATCTGATGATATGGGATCAACACATATTTGCTTCCTCTTCGCACCGCAGCACAAAATCCCTGCCTCACGTGCTGTGCACATCCTTGATCATCCAATGCGGCCTGACTTGCTGACATCAATTGCGAACACAAGAAAGTGATGGCACCTAATCTCTTGTTCGATATCAGTCTAGTAGTCAAACACCTAAACAACATTTTTTTCAAAAGATATGTTAAATAGCTTAAAAATGAAAGATAATTTAATAATTTACAAGATACTTACACACAATAGGCCTGGATCACAGAGATATTAAGCAGGTCTCCCATCAGAAATTCTCTTAGATCGCTCACGGTAATCATCAGATCTCTGGGCTCGGAGGAGTGGAAAACATGCTGAGACACTTTCATGTTGAAGTTGGTGACAGACTGCTCCTTCGTCATGAAAAAGTCGTATAACATTTTTTGGTGAGCTGTCAACTTCTTCAGAAATGTGGGTGTCAGAATGGGGGATCTCCTAGGAGTCATATCGAAAGGTTTTACCACTTCCTTTCTCACACTCTTACTCTCCTCATTTGATTTCACCACTCCCTTCTCCTTATCCACTTTCCTCTTCTTAACCGGTCTTAATTCCTTATCAATCTAATAGTATACAAAATTTAAATAATAAACATATCAGTCAACAATCAAGTTAAAAAATAAACAGTAAGCATGTAAATAGTTTACCTTATCACTGACATCAATGAGAGAATATGGCCATGGAACAACTGAAGAGTGTGCTTGACTTAATGTACTCCACTGATTCCACTCCAACGGAAGCGGAGAGTCCTCATGGCCTCACACAAGTCGTCTACCAACACACGAGCGTGGAGAGGTGGGATGGGCTTGAAATGTACTACAGTGTCCGGTCCGGTCTGCAAAACCCGACCGTATGCAACATGCACAGTCCCACCATCCAACACTTGAAACAGATGGCATGATTTAGCCACCTACATCAATTCACAGCAGTAAGCAAGCTAATAAAATTATATTGTTTTAAAAGTAATGTTAAAATAAGTAAGGAGGAAAAAAGAACAAACCGTAGGGTTTTGATAAGGAATGTGTCTCTGGTAGAAGAAGAAGGTGCGGGATGATCGACTATCGGAGTATCCGCCGTCGTGGTAGGAGCAGACGTCGGTGTAGGATCATCGACCATCGGAGTGCCCGCCGCCGTGGTAGGAGCAGACGTCGGTGTAGCAGTAGGTGCCGGTGTAGGATCATCGGCCACTGTCGATGTATCCGCCGTCGCGGTAGGAGCAGACACCGGTGTAGGAGTAGGTGTCAGTGTGGGACCATGCACCTGGCCCAATACTAAAGCCTCAAGTCTTTGCAGGTGCTCCTCGTAGGCTTTCTTCTCCTCAGCGTGACGTCTTTCCTGCTCCTCCAACCGGTCATGCACCCGTTCATCCACCATTCTCTCTATCATCTCAGCCTGTGGTACTCTCGATCGAGACAAAAAAAGACATCTTTTTGGCGAACTTCCCCTCCAAGCCCCTCCACTTGCCCTGGATGATCCTTTTACCCAAGGGCCTTATTCAGTGGATCATCCTGAGACGGAGGGGCCGGAACCATCTCCCATCGCTCAGTAGATCCAGACTATTTTAAATTACAAAAATATTAGAAATGAACTTACTAATTAGTAAACAACAACTTTTAAAAATATATACTTAGAATCTTTGAAGCCAACTCAGCCGTCTCGCTCTGCGGGAACACATATACTCCCTCGTCATTTTTCTTCATGCGACCCAGCATAAATGTCTGCACCCTACTTGCATCGTCAACATTATCAATAACTGACTGAGTGTCGTCTTCATTATTAGTTTTCGTCAGTAGCCCTCGCTCTTCCACTTCTCCAAGCGCCCCGTATATCCAGCTCGCCCCATGAAGTGCTTATATATATTCTTCGCCCGGTTACGTCTCGCTTTTTCTTGACGTAACTGTTACAAATTTGTATATTTGTAAGTTATACATAATAATAAAAATATTTGTTAAATTTTATTCCTTAAATAATTAAGAAAAAATAATCAATACCTTTCACTCTTCAGTCTGGCGATGGTCGTAGAATATCTTCCAGTCCTCCTCCGTGATCATACATCATACACTACCCACGACATTGATTTTTTGGAGCCCGTTTGTTAATCAACCATCTACCAACCGATGCTTGAACTGTCGCAGCGATGTCGCTAGAAGTGATTCAATCTTCGTCCGAAGTTCATCCGCGACTTTGTACTTCTTCTGCACCATCTCCCACATGATGTCTTTGTCTGCCTTTTCTTGATCCTTCCAATCCTTATTAATCGAGCAATGGGATTTTACCATCAATCCCAAGTAAGAAGCAAACTGCTGCTTCGACCCACCAGAATGTCGGAGGTACTTGTCCCAGACCAAATCGATGGGAGAATCCTTCTTCACCTTCAACCCACGGGTCGGTCCACGTCCCTTCCGAGGGTTTTGCGAAGTAGATGCAGCTGGTAGTTCTTCAGCAGGGACGTCATCGTCAATATCATCCAACCCCAACAGTAAGTCCTCTTTGACACTATCGTCAAGATCCATAATCTGAAAAATAATCAATAATTAACAAGGTTAATACAGGTAATTCTATGTTTGAATTGATTTTCCATTGTTTAATAGAAAAACAAAAATAAATTGAAACGTTTTAAAAAATACCAACCTGATGAGTACTGGATGGTCAGCTAGCGCAGACAACACAGAAGAAGGAGAAGTAGGCAAATGCTCTTGCGCGTAGTATATATAACACCTATTCAATGAAATTAGAATAAAGTTAAATTCTAGAAAAAGAATTGACATGACCTTTGCGTATTTTTAGATACTCTACACTACTTTTTTAGGCAAAAACAAACACAATAGCAACACCACACCATTCTTAGCAAACCACACAAATTAGGCATCAATAGACAGGCAAGTATGCATATGTTAAATGTATATATATGATCAAAAACAAACCCGTGTCGAGGGCTACAATAAATGCTGAAATTTTATAGATTAATTACCGGAGTGAAGATGAGGGAGTAGCTCAGGCGGTGGATGGGCCGCGAAGGTGTAGGATGAAGATGACGGGGCGGAAGCAGGGCGGTGGAGGCGCGACGGTACGGGCGTTTAGCTGCTTTGTAAAAAAAATTAAAAATGATGTAACAACTTCTAAGTTTAAAAATATTATATACAATGTTAAGCAATTAATGAAGTTGGAAGTTGGAATAATTGAACAAATAAACAAACAAATATATGTCAGAAAAAGTATCTTGTTGAAACATTTTAAATACTAACCTGATGAGAAATGATGGTCAACTCACGACATGGGATGAGGAGGGAGACAACTGAATGAGTTCCAACCGTAGTAACACCTATATATCCAATGAAATTATAATATTTAGGCAAAACAAACACAATAGACACAACCAGAATATATGAAGAGAGGGGCAGAACATGTATGATCCTTAATTCACCGGTTATCATGAGTTTTCTTCACAAGATGCAACCGAAGAAATGGAAAACTTCTATTGTTAATAAGATAAGTTCGAGTATATTACCGACGGTTATGAAATGAAATTCCAGCCTTGTTCTAGTGTGCGAGAGACCACTTCACAAGGTGCAGAGCATGTGTAAATGTATATGTTCCTGGTTCGGCAGTAAGGATTGCAAAATTACTACCGTTTCTTCACAAGGTGCGACAAAAGAAATAAAAAACTTATGTTGTAAAATGACCATGACTTAATAGATAAGTTCGAGTGTATTACCAGTTCTAATTAATGAAGTTTTTTCAGCCCCGACTTCAAACCAGTGTGTGCGAGTCAGTTCCGACGATTTTTAGAACCTGTTTAAAATGAAGAAAAATCCAATCAAATTTGAGAAAATATAATAAGGTAATATTATTACTATTAATATTAATCATAAGAGTCGCAAGAGTGTGTTTGAGAAGCCAAATAAGAACATACAATTAGGGAAGAAGATGGTTGACTAATTGGTTTCTGCTGCTATTTATCTAACCAAAACTCTCAAGGGAGAAGCACATATGATATGTAGATATGGCGAAACCATGAAGAGGAACATAAGTTGGTTCCACAATTTAATAATTTTAGAAAAATTTGGCATGACCTTTGCGTATTTTTACACACTCCACAATTTTTACGCATAACCACACATAATAGCAACATCAGAACATGGTTCTGTTCAATAACAGCAAAACCCACAGACATTAAGCATCATTATCACCAACTAAGTTGATTCATACATCACTATGAATTTAGGAAAAAAACTAAAGATCCAAACAGGTTTTTATGCCCTTATTAACATGCTATTTTAGTATAGTAAGAAACACCAAGAAGTGAAGCTCTAAATGTCTTCAAATCAGCCTGTGAACTGAAAGTATAGTGCTTTAGTGTGAAATGTTTAAACAATAGCAGAACAGAGGCTGATACTCATGGGGGAAGAAGCTTATTTCAGCGGTGGGCATCTCTTACGAGATAACAAATAGAAGCTATACTTCAATCCAAGAAAAATGACTACAATATATATATTTATATATAATTGAATAACCTAAACCAAAACCAGTTTCAAGACAATGTTACAACTCAAACAATAAAAAAATCTATCATTATTCCAATATCTACCCAATAAAAAAATTCAACCGAAACAACACCATCTATAGTTAACTAATAACCGAGTTTTTCTTGTGTGTATTTTTTAAAACTGATAAAGCATTTGTTGAAGAAAACTCATGTCCACACCTATTTGTCGCAAGAGATGGTTACTAAGGACCCACTATCAATTCTATTCAAACCCTAATCTATAAGAAACATCAACTACTAACAAAATCCATTATATACAATTAATAGCATGTAAAAATCAGTAATACTAACAGCTCTTAGATGGTAAATCGCAACACCAACCTATCAATACGATAAAATACTACACAAACAATATATGAGAGACACAAACAAACAAAATTTCTCAGTTTCAGATTATTACCGGTGGAGGAGGAACTTCGGGCGGACCACGGCAAAGCACGGCGGACGACGGGGGCGCAGCAGCTCTTAAGGTGACTGGTTTTTTCGCCAGAGAAGCAACAGTGGGTGGCTGAGGAGAAGGAGGAGACCGGCAACGGGATGACGGGCGTGGAGCTGTGGACGACGTTCGCGGCTTCAACAAGCGGAGGAGCTACGGTGGAGGTGGTGACTGGATTAATCGACGCGGGATGGGGCTTGCAGTACTCGACGGCGGAGGAGGACGGGAACAGGCACGACGGTGGAGGAGGGCACCACACTGGGACGGCGACAGCACGGGGGTGGAAAATCGTCGAAATCGCAGGAAAACTAGAGAGCGCGGGGAAAGGAGGAAGAAGAAAGGAGGTGTCGGGGTTTTAAAAGCAGAGACTTTTAAACGACGGTTCATAAAGAAACCGTCGTTTAAGACCCTATGTGACGGGAGAAATAAACGACGGTTCGAAAGAAACCGTGGTTTATAACGTTTGGGGTAAATCCTTTAACGACGGTTCGAGTTGAACCGTGGTTTATACCGACTTTATACGACGGTTAGCACGGAACCGTCATTTTATCTTCTAGGCGAACGAACTATATATGACGGTTCTATGGAAAACCGTCATTTATATGATGAGCCGTGCGACATATATGACGCGGTTTGCTTAATAACCGTGGTTAAAAGTTTTAAACGACGGTTGTATGTTTAACCGTGGTTTAAAGTGCGTCATTTAAAATCTTTTTTCTAATAGTGAAAGACAAAAATATCCCTACAAGTTAACAAAGTACTTTAAAAATTCAAAATATGCCACAAAATGTTAAAAAATTTACTAAAATTCACAAAAATTAAAATACTATTATAGAATATAAGTTACGTTAACTTTGTATTCTATTTTTATGATACCTAATAATTTAAAAAAAATCTAAGAATATTTAATTTTTATAATCTTTTATGATACTTAATAGGTTTTCTTAATTTTTTAATTTAAGAAATAGTTTTTATTTTTGAAAATTTGTTGTTTTTGAAGTTTTAGATTTTTTATTTATAAATTTTTTTCTATATGTTTTTTTTAAATCTAATGTTTGTTAATTTTTTTTAGTTTTTAAATTTTTAAATTTTAGAATTTGTTTAAATTTTGTAAGTTTTTTTAGTAGCTTTTCAAGAATTAGCAAAAAAACTAGTGACATTTAATAAAATTTTAACATTTTTATTGTAAAGTTTCATAAAATGCTCATGAATAAAAAAGGGACATATATATTGTGAACTTGAAACATGACTTGACAGAGGTAAAAGTTATTATTTATGGTCATTCCACAGATTAGGTAAAATGAATTTCAAAACTTTTTAGGAATATCTTATGACCATGTTTTGAAAATGAAGTATAGTGTGAATTACGAAAATTTGTAGATGTCCCTTTATTGTCTCCATATATATCCGGCTCATGTCATGTCACCTGAGCTAAACATAAAAGTGACGTGACTTAACCTAAAAGGGTTTCATAGCACCAGCAGATGAGAATATTAGAAACTCAACGAGCATCTTGTGCTGTGTGTGTTTAACATGAAAGGCTAAACATAAAACTGATATGACACGAAACCTCTATAAACCATTAGAGCAGTGTCCTTTTTCCCATAATTAACTTGTACTACATTATCTATAAGGGTTAAATATTTCATTTTTGCATGCATCCACTTTCTCGATTCTTCATCATTTATATATTATTTAGACACATGTGCTTTCAAAGACAAAATAAAATAATTAGACACGTGAAAGTTAAAAATAGATAAATAAACTGTTTAGCCCAAATTACGTCAACCGTGAAGGTTTTGATCCAGTGGGCCTGGTTCTTATAACGATAACGGGAACTTCTTTTTACACGAGACGGAGGTAGATGCTTGGGGACGGTGGACATCAGTCCATCTGAGTTCAATCTCAACTTCTCCAGACTCGACATCTCTGAGTCTTAAGAACATGTTTTGAACAACTTCATGTTGATGAGGTCCAGCTACCCACACGACGCGACTGTCTTCCGCTAGACAGTTCTCTCTTCCGGGTTTCACTGTCGCGAGTGTGATATCACAAGGCGGGTGTTGTGTTGTTGACTTCCGATTTGCAAGATTGTTGACGGCATTGTAGAGTGGCGTTACTGTGAACTCGGCTTCACCCATCTTGTCGTCGAATGAGAATCTATCCTTGTCGTACACCACCTGCATGAGATTATGATTATGATTATTATGATTATGAATGAGTGTGTGTTACATAGTACACTAGAATATGATATGTTATGTAAATGTTGGTTTCTTACAATCTTGACGGTTTGGTTTGGATCGATAATGCTTAGGGTGAGGTCATCGTTCCATTCTGGATTTAGACATTTCTTGATAACTCGGGTCTTCAGTTTCTGTAATATCATGATAACATTGAAACTTAAAGCAAACAGATGGTAAATACTTATTGAACAAACGAATGCCGGTGATTAATAATGGGTCGGGTCGGTTGCTCTGTCTGTCCAAACTTGCATAACTTAACGAATTAGGTGCTAGCTTACATATCACAGCCACGAATTCAAAGACAATAATGATTAAATTCCCGCTGTTTGGTTTGGATTACATGACAGCTGCCTGCTGCTAGATTGGTGCGACAGAAAGAACGAATATGACAGAACAAACGAAAGTTTTTTTTCACTGAAGTCAACATTAGATTACAGGATGATCATATTGAAACAAAAACCACCGCAACTACATAACCTAAATTAGAAGAGATCGATCGTATATACAAAGAAAATCAATATATGATCCAAAGTTTTAACCCAGAAATAAAGTCAACGAACCAAACAAGGAAATTAAACAAGAAGAAGAAGAGTAAGCTTAAACATATGTAATTGTGTTACCAGTTTGCCAGAGCGGACGACTACATAAGGATCACTACTGTTGTTGACAGAGTCTCGGACTGCAAGATTGATCCCTCTCTTTACGCGGATTCGCAGTAGACCCAACAATTGATCCATCGCAAAATAATTTAGTTAAGACTCCCTCTCCCTCTGAATACTACACGCACACACACACACACGAATTGATCTAGCTAGATAGATTGATTTGTAGATGGATAGATCGATCGCGGTTTTAAATATCTGGTAAACCTGATCAGCTCCACCAGTTGGTAGTAGACTAGTAGTACCAGTCTGGTAAGTATGAGCTTGAGAAGAGGCGAAGCAATTAAAACTTGAAGATGAAAAATAGATCAACAGATATATAGCTAGTATAGAGAGATGTTTTGAACGAGTTTTGTAGTGAGAACAAGACGAATGGGTGTTAATGCTCTACAAGAAGAGTACATAAAAAATACATATAACATATTTAAAGGGAAGGAGGAACGAACTAATCAACACCACTAGCCAACTAGATGCATACGTACGTATGAGTTGGGATATTGGCGAGTTTTGATTTCAATCATTTTGGTCTGTTTCAACTTCTCTGAAAATAAAACACCCATAAAACAAGTCTTAATTAATTCAGCTGCTTGGTTAGCTTCCCACCGCGCCCTTGCATAGTTATTGCTGTTTTCATTAAAAATGATCGTGTTAATTCTAGTACATGCATCAGGTTAAAGAAAAGTATTACTTACTACCGGCAATCACGCACGCGTCTAGCTCCATAATTAACTTCTGGACTTTCTGTAAACCCATAGGGAAGCAACGATTGGGCTCACATTTCTGTCTTCTTCGTCTAAACAAGCAATCTTACAAATTCCACGATCCAACATACAACATCAATCTAAAAAATTCTAACTGGGAGACCCTGTTACGATTTATGGCCTAAAATGGTGACCACATTTATTCATCTGCATACCTATTCACATACAAACACAAAGTCAATTATTCTACAATGAGCAAGTTGTTCTCCGTCACACCTTCACCCACCGTTGGATACTCTGATGAAATCTGCCACTCTCCGTCTACCAAGAACTTTATCTCGTACCTTTTTTTCAAACCATTATTTTCATCAAAAAAAGAGATATGTTAATCATAATCATGGAAACAAACAGGTAATAAAGCTTTTTTTTCTTTTTTTTTAAACAAACAGGTAATAAAGCTGTTATAGTGACGAATACCTAAAAAAGGAAAATACCTGCCAGGTCTAAGTAGCAATGTCGTGGAAAATTTGGTGTACAACCCTGTGTACTCCGGCGACATATGTTCTCCTTGACTCCATCCATCAAAGCTACCCATCACTTGCACGCTCTATACATAAACCCACAATAACAATGTTTGTATATTGAACTGATTTGTCAGTTTCATCAGTATCTAAAACAACAGTAGGGAGATCACTAGCACCGATCCATCTTCAATTTGCTAATTACCTCTGCCATCCCAACCCAGAATAAATTAACTTCCTTAGATTGAGCCGCTTCCACACCCTTGATCTGTTCCTTCAATTTCCCTTCCAAAGCTGGGATAGAAATATGAAAATCCTTACAAAACTTGAGGATTCTTCATCAGAAAAGCATTATTTTTTTAAAAAAAAAGAGACAGTGCACGGGAAAAATCAAGAGAAGTAGACATGTATGTATGATACAAAACCTTAACAAATCATGCCTGCGCCTGAATATCTATACTCTAGTTTTCTGGGCCATAAAATGGAAGTATCATGGATATACACACATAAAGTATACAAACCTTTCAGCCGGGATACCAGGTGAGACTGAATATACCTCCCATTAATCTTTCTTGACCCTTGCGGAGTGCCTAGTTGTCTAACTTCATCAGCTATAGCAACCAATGCCTGCCCACGGCCACAGTATAACCAATTAGATCAACAAAATGGTTACAAGTGGGATCCTCATAATCATTCATGAATCCATTAGTTTACATGTAGAAACGATGGGTTAATTCAAAGGTCAATTCTAGTAGTGCAGCTCCAGCGGTGAAAATGTCAATCATCAAATAAAATAGAAAGTAGAGATTTAAAATACAGTTTCAACTAGATCCATCTGGAATTAATTCAATTCAATCCAGGCTCTAATCTGTCATGCACTAGTTTAGTGAATCCATGGTTAACAGCGATGCTTAAGATATGAGTAATGCACTTAGTTTACAATATCACTAAAACACGTTTTTATCTTTTAAGTTTTTATGACTATATGCTGTACCTCAAAATTCTTACCGAATGTTCCTGTCATCATCTCCCCAACAAAACACAGTCGACAAATGAGTAAAATTTAAAAACATCACAAGACACTACCAGTTGCAAGAAAGAAACTTCATGACGCATCTTACTTTGAGTTATTTAGAAAAACGTTTCAGAGAAAAGGTTAGCTCTATAACTGATGTAAGTGATCACCTATCTGGGGACATTGACTTGTCAAACAGCAAGTGGTTTTGGTCCTGTAATGCTCAGTGTATATAATTTGTTTAACTGATCAATAACAAAATCCTCACTTAAACAACCCCCTCCACACACACATGCTCGTGGAGACGCAATAATTCCAGAAATATATTCTTCTCGTTTTTTTTACAGAACATAATCACATATGTAATTCACGAACAAGCCTACCTCAAGTTCAAGTTCCAGGGCGGCAAGCTCACTTTTCAAATTAACCAGGTCTGCTTCTCGCACCTGCAACTGTAGTGAGAGTACACATGTGTTAACTCTTCGTAACATTGGAAGTTTAACAAATTTTTATTGAAAAGACGCCTAACTCAGACAGAAACTCATCCCATGTATAATGAATCGGTAAGTGAGATGAATTACCAATTTGCACTAGAGATATGTACCCTATAATACTGATATCATTGCAACAACAGTTGAGTAGGATTCCTTGATTTAACAGGGAGCACAACCCTAACAAAGAGCAGCCTGATTGACTCTTTGAACCAGCTTGCATATAGAAAACAAAATGAGGTGAACAGTGATTTGAATGAAGGATGCGGTAGAATAGCTTATGGTCCCCAAAAAGCAATGAGTGCATTTGGTAGACAGCATAAAAATGTTCCAGTTTCAGATGGTGATTATTTGACGAAAATATGAAAAGATGACAAGAAGACGCAAGCTTTATTGATTTAAGACAGGATAATATACCATATGCAAAAGTTGACAAGATGACACAAACTTTAAAGATGTATTAACTAACAAGATAGAATGTACAAACCTGTCGTTTCAAGAAACGATTTTGCTGATTGGCTTCACTGAGTTTCTTAACTAGTTTTGATCTCTCGGGGTCAGTGAGTAATGCTTTTAACTGCAGCCAAGTTCAATCAAATTAACTTACCTCACGAGACATATGACAACATAACAGTAAATTAATGCCAAACATGATACTAGGGAAACAAAGCATTTAAGCAGCTTTGCTACCTGATAGAAAAATCCAGAATTAATATTGCAACTCAATACAGTTTCAGATGGATGACTATCACAAATCATGATATGCAACCTAACGTGGATCAGTAAGAAATCACAGTCAAAGGGATGTTAAGCTTCAGATATAGCTGAACTTATTTCAGCTTACCTGTTCACGACTTAATGGCGGAGAAAGCACGTCTTCATCTGGATGCTCAACGACAGTTTTGTCATCCATGACAATATCATCAGTGCCAATTTGAGTCGAATTTGTTCTTTCTTCCACGAGGTCCACAGCGTGCTTGCTCTTTGAAACAAGGCAAAGACATTTTATTCTAGGGATATGAGCAGGCCTCACATTCATTTTAACAACATCATTCTGGACCACGGAAGCAATGGTAACACAAGGTTTTACTCGACAGCAAACACTCCATTGTACATGCCTGCTAAGGCAACGCCCAGACAAAGAAGACGAATTAAGAGTGCAGAGAAACCATCTAAATTAGAGACTTCCACGAATGTAAAGAGCGAGTAATGTCAATAGCCGAATTCATCATTATCCCGGTCGTGCTAAATTAAGCTAGAATTTGATGAACTTGTGAGCAAACTGACGAGAGGACACGAGTATGGATGAGTTCGGACTGAAAGTACAGCATCCAAAACCAGAATTTATCATTCGAAATGATTTTCACATGATACACGATTACTACCTGACGAGGCCGACTGCGGAGCAATCCATCCCCCAGAAAACTACCAACGACCAGGCAACGAAATAGAAGATTAAAGCTAAATGACTAGACGATGTTCAAACGAAGAGTCGTTTTATCGGGAGAGGAATGTGCAGACTTGGACTGACTTTGGTGAGCGCTGTGGAAGCGGTTCCGGTTCTCGGAGCTCCGAGTTCTCCGAGACGAGCCTCATAGTTCGATGGCGACACCAGAACAATCAGTATCGCAAGGCCATGTTTGGAAGTCTCCATATTTTTTTGCTAAAGTGGCTAATTTTTTTGTTTCTGATTTCAAACTTTTTCGCTTTGTTTTTTTTTTAAATAGAAAAAACAGAATTCACACTTTTTGCCAATAATCAAATTTACATTCTTTGCTTGAGTTGGATGGGACAGACTTTCATTGATTTTGTTAAATAACGTTCTTTTGACAAATTAAAATACAATTAGAAGGAGTTAAAAAGTAAATAATTTGTAATTGTCACAATTATAAGTCCATGCAACAATCCATTTAAAAAGACTTTGTGATTGTTTTTTCTAATACAAGTAATCAGAAATGGACAAGAGATTGAAAGTTGTGGGACCAATGACAAATAAAAAAAAATCATAATTTTTTTTTAAATTTACACATAAAACACCTACTCATTTTATAAAAAAAAATACACTAGAAATTATTTTTTTCTCTTACATTTATGAGATCATTAACACATAAAATCTACTATCATTTTATAAAAAAACTATACTAGAAATTACTATAATTATTTTTTTCACAAGAGTTCATTGGGTCCGTCTATCTAGTAATTTTACAAGTGAGCGTTGTGGATTGTTTAAAAAAGCCTGCCTCAATTTACATATTATTGTGTGTTTATTCACTCTTTAGACTATTTTGATATACTTTGTTAATGTAGAAATTCTACAGTAACTAATATCTATTAGAATGTTTAATATATGAATCATAAGGATGGTGTTTACTAAATTTATTTAATAACCTCAACCAATTTAGATCAAATACATCATATATCTCAATAAGTTAAGCTTTAAAGTTATCATAGATCTTATATCCAGATTCATATTTGTACACATAGTAAAAGAAGAAAAGGTTTCTAAAATAAAAACAGTTCACGTAATAAGGATACGCATGCATTTGATCAAAAAAGTCTACTTGATATTTGTGCTCACACAATTGGGGTATTGTTAAGAAAAAACTAATTTATTATAGTCATATTAGAACATAGTCACTTAAAAACAAGTGCACCAAAATGTTGCTAAGCATGTTATTTAAAATTTAATTAGTATTATTATATAATGTTGAAGATCAAAATTGTATTAAGATAAAATGTTTGCAGTAAAGTCAAAAAACAAAATTTATAAAATAGCATAACCAGTAAATGAAATAAATGAGAGCAATTTTTGGCCATCGTATTCCCACCCAACATAACAAAATACCACCTAAAAATTTAGAACACACACCATCACCATCAATCTAGAGATACCAAAGAACCCTCTTCTACCCCTCCACAATGAGCCACGGTCAAACTCATCACTTAGCCGTACCACCATCAAACGACTATGAATTTGCATACCCAACTCTAACTTCGGCGATAATTGACTACCCAATATCTCCACTTAGCATCGACAGCACCTAGGGTGGATTCCACTCACAAAAATTGTTATTTTATTCATTCACTCACAATCTCTTGTTTGACATAAAGTAGGTTCCTTAGCTAAGAAATTCACATCCATGTCTCTCTCCTCCACATAATCAATTATCTTTTCTTTTCAATATCAGAGAGTGGAATCCACATCGTAGCTTGCGTGACGAATATTGTTTTTTCGTTTCAATATTAGAGAGTGGAATCCACGTCGTAGCTTGCGTGACGGAAATTGTTTTTTCGTCCCACGACGGAAACAATCGTGGCGTGCCGTGCTCTTTTTTTTTTCTTTTAAATCTCAATCATTAAATTTTCTTTCATTATATGTAGTATACTAAGTTACATATCTATTATTTCTGTCATTCTCTTAATAATTATTTCAAGTTTTTAATTATCAAATCTGATTGTTTAAGTAGGGTTTTTTACACCTTATGTATATATATTTTATTATAGTTTTGAGTTAGCAAAGAATTTGGATAAATTATATTATTTAATTGTTTCTTTTTTTACATCCCATATATACAGTTTTTGTAGTAAACGGTTCACCATATATATATATAATATTATTACTTTTGTCAACTTTAAAAATATTTTTTGTTTGTATTTTTGTAATTTTATTAGAATAAAATTCAAAAATTAAAAATAATTAAGAAGATGAGGGAAATGAAAACAATATATATTGTATCTATTAATTAGATACCATAAGGGTATCATAAACCCTACTCTCTAATAAAATCTATAATATTGTAATCGTTTATGGAATCAGGGGTTCATATATTAAGCGCACAAGTTTATAAATGTCATGACTTAATTTGTATATAATAATGTAAATATCTATATACATTCATGAATACATTTTTTTAATTGATAAAAATCTTAATCAAATCTAACATGTATATTTTAATCATTAGTCGAATGGGTTATACACTCATTATAAGATGACACTAATTGTTATGTATCTTTTTCGTTGGTCGTTCTAATAGAATCATTGTGTCTAAAAATATTTTCTTATCATTTATTAGTTTATAAAGCTTGGCTTATTGAAAAACGTGAAGAATATAAACGTTTGGAAACGATAAACTGAGTTGTTGGAGACTTGGAGTCAATTTTACGTATTAATTTAATCTTGTTTTGTATGTATCCACGATAATTTATAAACGTTTCCACTAATGATTAGAAACATGTACACAACCTTCTGTAATCGTTTCCATGACTATTTTTAAAATAGATGACACTAACTGTTATATATATTTTTCTTTGGCCGTTCTTATTGATTAATTATGTATGTGAATACTGAATAGATTTTATTTTACTATTTATCAGTTTATGGAGCTTTACTGATTAATGAACGTGAAGACTATAAACATTTGGAAACGATAAACTGAGGTGTTAAAGTCAATTTTATGTATAAATTAAACCTTGATTTTTACGTATCCATGATAATTTATAAACGTTTCTACTGATGATTAGAAACATGTACACGACTTTATATAATCGTTTTCCATAGGGGTGTTCATGGCCGGTTAACCGGCTAATCGGTTAACCGGAATTCGGTTAACCGCATTGACGGTTAGTCAATATTAATAACCTTAACCGCTTCATTTAGTAACGGTTAACC
The DNA here is from genome assembly GCA_023374045.1 of Limonium bicolor. Lineage (NCBI taxonomy): Eukaryota > Viridiplantae > Streptophyta > Magnoliopsida > Caryophyllales > Plumbaginaceae > Limonium > Limonium bicolor. The sequence continues at coordinate 42,316,780 of CM041777.1, forward strand.
GGGAACGGTTAACCGCCGGTTTCGGTGCGGTTTTATCGGATAACCGTAAACCGGATAATGAAAAAAAAAACAATTTCAGAATTTACTAAACTTCTATTAAATTAGAGTAATATACGAGTATAAATGCCACAAGCTCAGCTCGTTTCAGGTTGGACATCATTAACATACTTAGAATTCCTAAACTATTGCATCTAAGATATTAAATCATATTGAATCGATTACAACATGCTTTTTTCAATTACAAAACAAGCTCGGCTCGTTTCAGGTTGGACATCATTAACATACTTAGAATTCCTAAACTATTGCATCTAAGATATTAAATCATATTGAATCGATTACAACATGTTTTTCCAATTACAAGTATAAATAACAGAAAGGATTCCAATATCTAGTTACTAGAACGGGGATACTCTGCTCGTTTCGAAAGAAATTGTCAGGATTCCAATTAACAGAAAGGATTCCAATTATCTAGTTGCGTAGATCCCTAAATAGCAGCTTCTAGCGGCCGCTTGTCTAGTTATCTTCTCCTGGAGTGGACACTACTGAATAACGCGAATGGGGAGGAGGAATTCAAACACGAGATTACCTACCTAGCTCCTTTCTTTTCCAAAATGTGAGGCGCGGAGGATTGCAGATAGAAAGAGAGTGGTGAAGCGAGTATCTGGAATGGAGTGAGGAAACTTGAAGAGAAAGAGAATGAAGAAACGGCGTGAATGATGGGTGAGAACTGAGAAGTTGTCCGTGTTGTTAGGGGGTTGCAAAATAATACCGTGTCGTGAAAAAGAAGAGTATTTTTAAAAATATAATTAATATGTATAATTAACCGGTTAGTCCGGTTAACCGGATAGACAAAATATGATAACCGAAACCGTAACCGAAACCGGCTAATTTAGCTGGTCGGTTAACCGAAACCAGAAAATCGGTGCGGTTAACCGGATTTTCGGTGCGGTTTTCCGGCGGTTTCGGTATCGGTTATACGGTTACGGTTTTTTTAACACCCCTAGTTTTCCATCCCTATAATGGAAAGATGAAACTACATGTTACATATCTTTTCCTTTGGTCATTCTTATCGAACATTGGGTATAAAAATATTTCTTAGCATTTATCAATTTAAAAAGCTTAACTAATTGATAAACTTAAAGGCTATAATCATTTGAAAATGATAAATTGAGTAATTGAAGTCGATTTTACGTATTTATATAACCTTAGTTTCCAGTTATCCACGATGATTTATAAATGTTTTCACTGATGATTTTGAAACATGTAAACAACATTCTATTATCGTTTCCATCACTCTTTTAGAAAAGATGACAGTTCAAGTACTGTTATCTATCCCATCCCTTGACTGTTCTTTATCAAATCATTGTGTATAAAAGTATTTTTTTTACCATTTATCACTTTACAGAGCTTGGCTGATTGATAAATGTGATGACTATAAACGTCTGGAAACGATAAACTGAGTTGTTGGAGTCAATTTCATGCATTCATTTAACCATAGCTTTACGTATCCACGATAATCTATAAACGTTTCCACTGATGATTATAAACATGTACCCAACCTTCTATAATCGTTTTCATCACTCTTATAGAAAGACGACACCAACTGTTATATATCTTTTCCCTGGTCGTTCTCATTGAATCATTGTGTATACGAATATTTTCTTAACATTCATCAGTTTATAGAGCTTGACTAATTGATAAACCTGAAGGCGATAAACATTTGGAAACGATAAACCAAGTTGTTGGAGTCAATTTTATGCATTCATTTCAACCATAGCTTTACGCATCCACGATAATCTATAAACGATTCCACTAATGATTATAAACATGTACCCAACCTTTTATAATCCTTTCCATCACTCTTATAGAAAAGACGACACCAACTGTTATATATCTTTTCCCTTGGTCGTTCTCATCGAATCATTGTGTACACGAATATTTTCTTTACATTCATCAGTTTATAGAGCTTGACTGATTGATAAACCCGGAGACGATAAACGTTTGGAAACGATAAATTGAGTTGTTGGAGTTGATTTTTTGCATTCATTTAACCATATCTTTACGTATCCACGATAATCTATAAACGTTTCCACTAATGATTATAAACATGTACCCAACCTTTTATAATCGTTTCCATCACTCTTATAGAAAGACGACACCAACTTTTATATATCTTTTCCCTTGGTCGTTCTCATCGAATCATTGTGTATAAGAATATTTTCTTAACATTCATCAGTTTACAGAGCTTGACTGATGATAACCTGAAGACGATAAACGTTTGGACGATAAATTGAGTTGTTGGAGTCGATTTTATATACCAAAAAACGGGTCATTTGTGACCAAATATGCGACCAAATATATATTAGTGTGGTCGGGATTAGATTACTAATTATGATGACTGGATACATTTGTCGCTATAATTGACGTATTAATGACCATAATTTTTTTCCATCGTTAACAAGCTACTTTTTTGGTCGGAAATACAATATACTCCCTCCGTCCTGAATTGATCGTCCTGTTTACTATTTGGATATGTCGTTTGACTTCAATTTTTAACATATAAGATAAATTAATTTTGAAAATTAAGTTTTGCATATGATTCCTTACATGATAAATTATATGTTACAAAATTTAGTTTTATAAAATTATTTTATCTTATATGCTTAATATCGAAGTGAAAAACGTGCCATAAAACAAACAGGACGGAGGGAGTATCAAATAAGCCCTGTTATTTTCCAGTCCCTTCCGTTTTCAACTCACTCCACAACTGAAGAGTAAAGCCGAGAAAATTGGCACTGTTTCCCCCCTTCCCTCTCTCTCTTTGAAAACGTGATGCATTGAGATCCCACTCTCGCGGGCGATTTCGAACGATGCCTTCGAATTGTCACCCTAATTATCACGCTAATCCTCTTCCTTTGTCAGATTACCGGCCTTCTCCGTTCGAAGTGTGCGATTTTGGAGGTTACAAGGTGAAGAGCGCTTTCTGGTCTTTGGGTATCATCACCACCATCTAGAGTTAGTTCCCTGTCAGTGTTCGACTCGTCTCCGGCATCATCGTTTCTTTGCAATGTTGGGGTCGTTTGTTTGTGCACAACCCCAGTCCCATATTCGGTAACAATTTCTAGTCTGCGGTTAATTTCTCAATTTGGATATCTTCTGAATATTACTAAGGCTTATCTTGGTTTGGTATCCAATCGTTGTGTTAACCTGTTGAGTAATGGTTATAACGGTTTTGTTTCGTTGGTTGAGTTCTGACTTGAGTTGGGATTCCACTCCTTTTTTTGGTACTTGGTTTCGATTCTTTTGTTTTGGATTCTCATTCAGATTATCATATTATACCCAAATTACTTGTTTGAAGATCCTTGCTCCACTTATTTTGCGCGCTATTGCTATCGTTGAAGGTTTGGTACTTCATTGATGACGTTCGCATGGACATTTCATGATATGCTAATTCATTAATACTAAGTTCTTGATTTTCCTCAAGTGCCTCCAAAAAGTAACCGCTCTATTTAGAAAAAAAATGAAAATTAATAGTACTTAAAATTTCATATATTGCCTATTTCACTGCCTTTACAGTTTACACCCGCAGGTTGATTAATTTAGTTCTCATCAATTACACTTCAATCAATTCCTCATTTCCTCTTATCCGATTGTCGATGTGAAGATTTCGGGATGAGATGCATCAATTTCCCACATGAGCTAACTGCCTGGTGAGAATCGCAAGGTTAGGTTAGAAAATGATTCTCTGTGACTAAACATTCTAATTCCTCTTCTGTCATACGTATGTATGCACTGAATTTCTAATCGAGAAGCAATTGAGCGCTCTCTGCACGTTCTTTTGATTTGTACATGTGTGTATGTATTTGTATCTATGTCAGCGTGAAAGAGTATGCTGAACAAAAACAATTGCAGCGTTCTTTGTATATTTATCTATACTGCTGCGATCTCGGTACTATTCATGTTTGTATGACTCTCCATGATCTTTGTATGTTTTAAAAAAATTAGAACTTGTTCTGCTTGTCCCTCCGAATAGATTTATTGAGGATTCTGAATGGGAGGCAGAGAAATCAAAGATAGAAACAAAAAGATGTTGAATGGTTTCTATTTGGCACTGGTAGTATGAATCATGTTTTTTTGTTTAGTGCTTTCAGTCTCTAGATGACGGTATTTTGGGGGGAAAGATTCTGGCTGTGATAATGATGACGGCTGGAAAAATTTTAGCCTGATATTAGTTGTAGCAAGTTGTAGTGAGTGCGCCAACATGAACAATCCATAATGGAAAATGCAATAAATTGGCTGAATGCCAGGTCAGGGCCTACTTATACAACCCTATCACCATTATTGTTATAAAAGCTCTACACCTGAAAAACTAGCTACCAACCAAGAATAATACTCGTGGAACGAAAAAAAAACTGAAACAGAGTTCCTCCATTCTCAACCCAAGGACAAACTAGAACGTCCAAGACAGAATAGGGTGTTCTATCATAATCTCAAAATCTGTAGTTGTACATTAACAACTTAGAGAGGATCATAAATGAGCATATGGGGATTGCATTACTTACACTTACAGATGTACTATAGGATTAGATTGAGAATAGTTACAGTTACAAGTACATCAGAGTTCCTCCATTCTCAACCCAAGGACAAACTAGAACGTCCAAGACAAAATAGGGTGTTCTATCATAATCTCAAAATCTGTAGTTGTACATTAACAACTTAGAGAGGATCATAAATGAGCATATGGGGATTGCATTACTTACACTTACAGATGTACTATAGGATTAGATTGAGAATAGTTACAGTTACAAGTACATCAGGGTGGCATAGCCATAGCTAGTCCCTGTAGAAGCAAAGTCGACCCTAGTAGCAAAATCTGATATACCAAAAGTAGGGTCTAAGTATGCTGGAACAATTGCTTGATTCCAAAAACATCAACTAGGAACCAGTTCGTCGTAGTTGTCAAAAGTAGCAAAGGAAGAAAAATAGAGACGAGACAGAAGAAGACAAGTACGGGATGTTTTATTTAGTGTATTAAGAGCATGTCTCTATGTATTATTGGAGATTATGTATAAGTATAGCAGGACACTATTATATATATATGTACTATAGAGATATTGACTACCAATTACATACATTATCTATATATATGTACACTGATATACATCATATTATATATTATTATATTCTCCAAATAATTGTAGAGCCGTCCAGTCAGTACTTCCAAAAGGAAGGCTTTGGCCATAAGGTGAGAGATACTCAGATTAATTTGATAAATAATTTGTGTTCTTATATGCGGTGTTTCTCTAGCACCTTGTACTTCTCCCCTGTTTAGCTTGCACTTATACTCTTTTAAATTGATATTGAGTATATTTTTTTTTATTTCAATTCAGTCAGTCCCCGCTAGTTGTTTCCGCTGTTGCCTAGAGTCTCACCATCGTTATTAGGATGACTTGTCAGGCTTTCCACCAACATCATCAAACGACATGTATCACTCATGTTGAGGTTAGTATCCTGCTATAAACGCTTTTAATATTGCCAACCTTTGAGATATGTAACATCGACTTGATGCAATTTCATCATGAAGTGGTTTTTAATCTTGAAAGGCTTATTGCCACAGTCTAGCTTTCAATTATATATTTATTAGGTTGTGGGTGGTGATTTAAATGGTCTAAAATAAGTTCTTCGTCTACACCAATTGTCTATTTAGTTTCAATATGTTATGCTATTTTAGCCTCAGTTTGAGCACGGTTAAGAGATATCTATGGCCTGCTTTGTTCTCTAACTTTTGCTGCTGCTACAATGTAGAGTTTCAGCAACTTTATTCTGTAGTAAATAGTATGAATTATTGTATGTTTGTCATTAAACCATATTGCTGTCACTTGACAGTAATTGGACAAAATTTATGAGCAATTTATGGAAAGCTTTAATGGTTGTTTATGAACACTCATTGGATATCTTTCTTGGCCAGCTTAAGACCCTTAGTTGATAGTCTTTTGTCTGGTTTTAAGGTCAAGCTGATGGAGGTTTTTGTACTACATGAATTTAGTGTTCCCCTATTTTAGAAACTTACCTTTTTGCGAGGTTATACAAATCTGAAGTGCTTTGAATTGCTCCTGCCTGATGCATATTATAATTATGTAGCTGTTTTTACACATCAACAATTTTCTTCCTGTAACTTACCATTCCCCTACATCATTCAACACTATAAAAAAACTGGGAAAATGACCTCATAAGTTCTCTGAACCACTCTGCTAAAAATGGTAAGCTCTTTCCTCTCATAAGTGATCTGATAACTTGCTTGCTTATAATATATTCAGTTTGTTGCTCTTAAATGTTTGAAACTGTTTCAATTGAATAAGGCTGTTGTTGCTATACTTGTTTACAACAATTATGTTTCAGCTTATGCACATAATTATGCATTCATTTGCTCTACTATGTTGTTGCTGCTATACTTGTTTACAACAATGATATATACATAGACAAAAGAACACGCCTAACAGTTACAACTTCAAATCAACCACTTCAACTTCATTCTTGTGTATCTTCCAATAGTTTCTCTGGACAAGGTCTAGTACAATCAGCTATGTAAGGTCAACTATTGTAGCAGCTATTTAGGTTAATCTGCTATTTTTGGTGTTGTTTTCAATATGCTTTGATTTAGGTGTTAGTGTAGCTAAGCCGCTTGAACTTGAATTTTAGTACGAGTTAATTTGTGGCAATTTAAATGTATTTGATTAGTGCACCTATTACAATAAACGTTTGTTGTAATTTTATGGATTTTTTAATCCTTGAGTTACTAATTCTATCTATCTTCTTGTTATTGCAGGTGAAACTATCTATTTGAATGGTGAAACTATGATTGTAAGGAATTAGACAAATAGATTAGGGAGTTAGCTAGTTAGTAGAGATTTTTTTAAAGCAATGAAATTCAACTACAAATTATGTAGTTTTGTCACGTTAGATGACAATCTTGATGTGTCAATTAATTTACATTTCTTACTTGCTTTGCAAACCGTTATTGTAAAGCTTTTGATATTGTATATTGAAGTATTTTTTATAATATTTTAGTTGTATGGTTATCAATGAGGATGTCTAAGCATTTTTTATATGAAGAATCTCATGATTCAATACTTATTATGTATTCAACATTGTAACAAAGTAGAATGATATATAGAAGGTGAGAAAAAACTAGTATGTGAATGGTTGAAAAAAAGCATATTACATACAAAATTTGGTCGCTAAGATTCCATGTAAAATTTGGTCTTTAATAACATTAGCGACAAAAATGTTGGTCATCATTACATATTTTTCTCTTTACACTATAGACTCAAATAATGGTCACAAATGAGGTTAACGATCAATTATATTGTGAGTCATTAAAACACTAGCGACAAAAATATTGTAGTCGCTAAAGTGTTGGCGATCAATTTCACATTAGTCGCAAATGCATTGGCGACCAGGGTATCTGGTTGGTCGCTATTTTATTAGAGACAACATATATAGTTAGTCGTAAATGTACTAGTGACCATCAATATTGGGTTGGACGCAAATACTATTAGCGACGGACCTTCAGCGACCACTGGGGACGAACTCTATTTTTGGTCGTTATTATCATTAACGTCAAAAATTACCATCATTAACGACCAATATTGTTGATCGTTAAAAGCCTTTTTTCCTGTATGCATTCATTTAACCATTGCTTTACGTATCCACGATAATCTATAAACGTTTCCACTGATGATTATAGACATGTACCCAACCTTCTATAATCGTTTCCATCACTCTTATAGAAAGACGACACCAACTGTTATATATCTTTTCCCTTGGTCGTTCTCGTCGAATCATTGTGTATAAGAATATTTTCTTAACATTCATTAGTTTACAAAGCTTGACTGATTGATAAACCTGAAGGCGATAAACGTTTGGAAACGATAAATTGAGTTGTTGCAGTCAATTTTACGCATTCTTTTAACCTTGTTTTTACATATTAACGATAATTTATTAATTCTTTTACCGCTTCCACCAATTATTAGAAACAAGTATACAAACTGATGATACTAACCGTTATGTTTCCTTTAGCCGTTCTCATCGAATTATAGTGTATGAATCATAGTGTATAATCATTTTTTCATATATATAATAATGTATTATATGCCAACTTTTTAATTTAGAAAACATATAAAATTAGATTTAGTGATTTAAATTAATAATTTTTTTTAAAATAATTTTTTTGAGTTGATTAAGATATGTATTTTGAATTGATATATGTTCCATTATTACATATATATAAAACAAATATTGTAAGATTAAAAAACTAATTATACAATAATCATGAGAGTATAATTGATAAATTATTTTATAATGGTTTATTGTGAAAAAAGCATCGCATGCAAATTTCAAGTCTTGCAACCCCCTCGTGTGTATATAAAAAAGAGAATAAAGACTTTCCTCTACTACCTCCGATAGTATATATATATAAAAAAAAAAATTACTTTCCGTCACATAACCCACACTGCTGACGGTAGTGAGAACTAAACAATTGTCAGCCCCCACGTTAGTAATGGACAAAGGAGAAACCCAACGTTTCAATTAAACATTAGTATATCTGCCCCTTTCGATGGAAAAGAAAAACATCCCATATGAAATCATATTAGTTCCTAAATTTTTTTTATGAATAACATAATAGAATCAGAACATTTTTTAAATTCCCCCCCCCCCCCCCCCCCTCATTAAACCTAACCCATATTATGGTGTTTAGATACCGAAAGATCTCAAGTGAAAGTATTAACCGTTTTTTTTAATCAAAAAAAAGTATTAACAGATTTTTGTGAAAATTTAATCGAACATTTACTCAACATTTAAAATATAGATAATCAAATCATATTTATATAAAAAACTATTTTTTTAATATATCCATATTAGTAATTTTTAACTAGATTTATATTTGACGCGATTCTTAAACGATAATGTTAATTTGTTAAATTATATATCATTGTTATCATTATTAATGTTGTGTTAAATAAATAAATTTTAAGAATGACAAACGTTTTCATTTTTTATTTTTGGAAAATTCACGGATACCACTAAAAAGTTTATTAATTCATAAAAGACCACAATTTTAAAAAAGTCTTCTAAATACCATAAAAATAATTTTAATTCACCAGATACCACAAATTACTAACACAAAACTTTTTAAAACCAAATACCCCTACTTGTTAATAAAACATAGTTCACGGTATAACATATAAATATTTTTAATTCACAAGGTACCACAAAACTTAATAAATATATATTCAAAAAATTTAAAAATAATAAAAAATTTAAGTTTATTATTTTATTGGTTAAAATAAAAAGAACCACTTACGTAATTAAAAAATTGCAAAAATATAAAAAGTACGAGGTATCATTTAAAAGTTAAAATAAATAAAAAATAATTAGAAGAATGTTAATTCAAAATTTTATAATACTATTACTCAAAGTATTTTTAGTACTCTACAATAGTATTTTTTAAAATTAAATTAATATAAAGTAATCTATAAAAAATTAAATTATCATTCTTCTTACTGTTTCTGTCTTAATTTAATCAAATGTGTGACATCTCCAACATATTATACTTTTTTTTATAATACTTTAGAATTTTATTTTATATATGATATTTATTTTTTTTCAATTTTAACCCTTATATGAAGAACGTTAGTTTTTACTAGTTACTTTTTCAATATACATTTATTAATTTTTGTTTTGAATTAAAATTATAAAATGTTATTATAAAAAAAGATTAGACTATAATACTCTTAACTATTGTTTTATTTTTTGTCAAATTATTTAGTTTGTATATATAGTATATAATATTTTAATATAATATCATTTTATATATATTTTAATTAAAAAAACAAAAATTATTAAATATATTTTTAAAAAGTAAGTAGCAAAAGTTAACTTTTCTTATATGGGTTAAAATTGTAAAAAAATAAAAATACCATAATATATAATAATAATAATAAAATCTTCAAAAATGTGAAGAATAATAAAAGGTATAATTACATTAGAGAAGTCATAAATTTAATTAAAAATAGATAAAATAGTAAAGATAATGATAATTTATTTTTTTATAATTTTACTTTATATAAATTTAATTTTTATAGAATATTTTATATAATGAAAATTGTTAGAGTAAAAATATTATAGAAAAAATGAATTGTCATTCTCTAAACTATTCGGTATTTTAAGTTTTTACATTTTTTAATAATTTTATAATTATATATTTTGTATTTTAATTTTATAAAATTTCAACCTATATGTTAATAAAACTATAAATTTTTATTATTTTCCACTGTTTACAAAATATTTTAATACAATTTTGTGGTATCTTGTGAATTAAAATATTTATGTGGTATACCGTGAACTGTGTATTAATAAGTAGGGGTATTTTGGTCTTAAAAAGTTTTAGGTTAGTAATTTGTGGTATCTATTGAATTAAAATTATTTTTTGTGGTATCTGAAAAACATTTAAAAAAATATAGTATATTGTGAATTCGCAAACTTTTTACTGATATCCCGTGAATTTTCCCTTTTATTTTTAACCATCGAAATCGGAATCAACACAAAAATTGATTATTTTTTTTTCAATGCGCAGAGTCCAATATTCTACTCCCTCCGTCCTGAATTGACCGTCCTGTTTGCTTTATGACACGTTTTTCCACTTCAATATTAAGCATATAAGATAAAATAATTTTATAAAACTGAATTTTGTAACATATAGTTTATCATGTAAGGAATCATATGCAAAACTTAAATTTTCAAAATTAATTTATCTTATATGTTAAAAATTGAAGTCAAACGACATGTCCAAATAGTAAACAGGACGGTCAATTCAGGACGGAGGGAGTACTACTATTACTTAGAGCAAATTGTAATAATCTCGGTCCATTAGTTTGTTGGGAAAATTCACGATACCCCTGTTTTCTTTCGTAATTCACAATATATCCCTGTGATTTTTATAATTCAACTTTAAACATGCTTAAATGTTGTCCAAAATTGATGAAACTTTACATGAACGATGTTAAAGTGTTATATTTTGGTCCAATATCAAATTCGAAGTTTTTAAGCTCACATGTGACCTATAGGACCCAAAGAATATGTGACTGCTCATTGGGTCCCACAGGTCACATGTGAGCTTAAAAAACTTCAAATTTGATATTGGACCAAAATATAACACTTTAGCATCGTCCATGTAAAGTTTCATCAATTTTGGACAACATTTAAGCATGTTTAAAGTTAAATTACTAAAATCACAGGGGTATATTGTGAATTACGAAAGAAAACAAGGGTATCTCGTGAATTTTCCCTAGTTTGTTTAATATAAAGTGCATTTTAGTTGGTATTTGTACTGTTGAATCTAAAAAAATATTTAACGGCAACCGAACCACAGCCAGCTAACCGGTTATTCCATCTTAAGCTAGGGTTTTGCATTTACATTCTTCCAATCCTGTCGCTCTGCTGTCGCTTACTACTGCGAGCAAAGGGGTGCTTCGCAGTGGCAAAGCTTTGATCTCCCAATTGTTTGTGCTGGTAAGAAACCAAATCAAACAACGATGACGACCATTGTGCCATTGACGGAAGTAGACCCATCACTCGCCGTCGTCCGCTTTGTTACCGAGCTCACCTGGGCCGATGCGGGCTCCGATGTACGTACCAACAAGAAAAAAAAAGCCTTTTGTTTCCACCCTCTTCTATCGACTATTCGTCTGTTTTTCTGGTTTCTAGCTGTATATTTCTGTTGTATCCTCGATGTATTGTTATTAATTTTAGGGATGCTCCCGCCGTTTTTCGTGTAATTCCCCAGTATATCTTGTTTGGAATTGTGCTTATGTTTTACATTGCTTTATCTTTGGGACTGAACGTTGAATTTTTTAGGTTGCAGAGCCTCAAGTGGCAAAGTTATGCAGGGAAGCAGAGGAGTACATGGTGATGGGCAAATGGTTTGACTTGGCATCTCTTATGCTCACTTCAGCTGACTTAGTCTTCTCTAAGGTAGCCGAGAAAGGTAGGTCAGCTTTGTGAAAATTCGGTGGGGATGACTTGTTGGTGTTCTGAATCTAGATTAGATTCCTAATTAGTTTCATATCCCTGTACTGGCATTCGCACTTGATCTTTTCATTATTTTATGGAGGAAACTTTAAGTTGGTGCCTGCTGTAGGCTGTAGAATAGAATCTGGTATACTAGGTTTTAGTTCTTCTTTCACTAGAGCCAAGGGAAACACTATTGTCATTCTGGCTTTTGTATTGTTCTTCACGGAATGATTATATAATTCGGCAACAAAAACCAGAAACTTGGTTAGATCCTATGACTAATGCTGAAGTTTTGGATGGTAGATTATACGGGTCAGACAAGAGTACATTTATAACATGATATCTTGTGCTATGGGTTAGGATTTATTAAACAATGGTACAAGAGTATAAGTTCTCTTGGTGAAGGTGCTGAAGTTCATATAGTTGCTGATAGTCTTGGTGGTTTTGTGGCTGATTCAGCTGAATCTCATTGTAGACGTATCATCATGAATGTATGGACATTAGAGTGTTTGTCTAACTTCAACTTATATATGTGTATTTGTTATAGTGTTATAGTCCCAGTTCAGAGATGAACTTCTATTTAATTACGAGTTGCAGTGAGTGTCTCTCTACTGTTGAATATGGGGTTTGTATGTGATTATCGCCATTGTCATACTCCGTGATTTTTTTGTTTAATATGAAGGCTACCTGCTTTTGAAACTTTATCATCATCAATACGATCTTCATCCAAGTTTCTTCTGCTACTGCAGATTTAGAATGCATCTATACCGTCATATGCAACCTTGTGAGCAGGACAGAAAATCCGGATGAGGTTTTTGAGATAGTGAAACTTGCATGTGCAAAGATTGTTCAGCAGCCTGGTGATAAGCCTTTGCTGCGCCTGAAAATGTAAGTATGATGCACACAATCTGTCAGTTCTGGTAGTTCAATTTAGGCATTATTTCTCACTCCACGTGTCTTTCCAGCATGTTCAATCTTTACAACCTACTTGAAGATGGATATAGCCAATATTACGTGTACATGAAGACCCTACAGTTAGCGGACAGTGGCAAGGTTGCTGAGCACATAATCCCGTCTTTCAAGAAGATTGACAACTTCTTGAAGGAGTGGAACATTGGGGTTCAGCAGCAGAGAGAACTCTATCTCGCCATCTCAAATATCCTTAAAGATAGCAAGAGGTATGCCATCACCCTTATTTTTTTATAATGTTAATATGATATGTTGGATGTTTATATGATGTGTTTGTCTTGTTTTTTCAGCCCTGGGAAGGATCTATCTAATTTCCTGGCTAAATATCTGGCTACCTTTTCTGCTGAGGATACAGCAGCTCTGAGTGAGGCCAAGGCAACAGCTGAGCAAGCTGTTATTGAATTTGTGAAGTCTCCTGACGTCTTTCAGGTCTTAAACGTTCTTGCTGAATCCGGAGTAAAAATCGTTTGAGTGTACCTTAGAAAGATTGACTAATAGTATGACTTAATTCCCCCTTTTGGATCAATCTATATGGATTTTCTCGTTGCTTTTCCAGTTTAATTGTGCGCTTGCAGTTCCATCCTCTGGCATATTTGCCCTTCTTTGTCACTTTTCTCTGGCAAACTTCTAGTAATAGAATCCCCCCACCTCATCATTTTTTTGGGCCGATTTGTATCCCATTGTGATTGTAGAGGTTACGTTTCTGTTGCAGTGTGATCTGTTGGACATGCCCGCCGTGGCTCAGTTAGAGAAAGATGCAAAGAGTTCATTATTGTATCAACTTCTGAACATCTTTCTGACTCAGAGGCTGGATTCCTACATGGAATTCCAGGCTAAAAATGCTTCCGCCCTCGCAAGTTATGGTAATGTTCTATTCTCTAACAAATCCATGACATACCCCTTATACCCTACAGCCATGTCTGTGATATTCATATTTTCAAAAAGCTTTCTGATGTGTCATCTGGTGATTTTGGCCAAACTTCTGCAGGTCTTGTTCATGAAGACTGTGTAGCAAAGATGAGGTTGTTGACCTTGGCAGATCTTGCTGCTGATGGATCTCGTGAGATCCCTTATGCCCTTATCAAAGATAGCCTCAAGGTCCTACAGCTTGCTCATATTCTGGATTTTGGCTCCCATAATGCTTTGCTCATATGGAAGTAATTATTAGATTGTTTATGATTAACAGATCAATGATGAGGTTGAGCACTGGATTGTTAAAGCAGTCAGTGCGAAGTTGATCAGCTGTAAGATGGACCAGATTAACGAAATCGTGATTGTTAGGTGTGCATTCTTTTTCTGTTGCCTTTGAGAGTTGATTATATCTTATGTTGTTAACCTAAGTCTATTCTTGTGCTGGATGAAGTTACTCAACTTTAATCAAATTTCTGTTTTGAATGCAGCCATTGCTCTGAACGTGTATTTGGACAGAAACAGTGGTTGACCCTTAGAACAAAACTTGGAACATGGAGGGTAAGATAAGATAAAGATATTCTTACTTACATTTCATATGATCAGTTGCTGTCATTATGGAGTCATTTTTGTGATACACAGACATAATTACTTTTATTCCTATTCTGTCAATTCCAGGAAAATGTAGCGAACATTATTGGGACAATTCAAGCGAACAAGATTATGGAAGACACACAAGCAGCACAGAGCATGGCAGTCCGAACATAGGGTTCCGTATCTGAAAAGTTGAATTTGGGGACAGGCGCTATTAGGCTGAAACTACAATTGTAATTTCCTTGTTTTCTGCCAGATTCTGTAATCAAAGCGAAAGTTTTGTCATAGGAGAGAGAGAGACATCCTTCTAGTCTTGTTACCTAAATACTATTTGTATTTGCAATATTTTCTTGGTCTTAAACCCGTAAACCCTCATTCATTTAGGTCTGGGCATATTTTGTTGAATCGATTGCAGATTTTGACTCCATCTTTGTGTAATAGAGGCGCTATTCTGTCAATTCATGGTGCATGAGCATGAGCATTTTAGCGTCTAGCTTTCTGGGAACGCAGCTAATCTTGTAGCTGATTGCTGAGGCGGATAAAGTTGGAAACTAGGGTCAGCATGCAATGGAAGATTTTTTCACTCGTGTGACACTCCACTTCATCAGTATTTGATGGATATTGATGTTTGCGCTGTTGCTAAATGCAGGGATTTTTACTGTTGAATTAGGTAATGACCATACTATGTACATGTATAAGTATATGTATATTCAGCTGAGTACCCGTTCACAAACACATAACAGGGCGTTATGGCGTGTGCCATACCCTGCATAATGCTACCCATTGGCCCACACGACACAACCATGTCGCGACAGAGCTTACTGCTTTATCTGGTTATGACACCGAGCCCACGTTTTACAACTACGAATGGGCGGTTCTCTTACTCGCTGTGGGCTCAAGCTCATGTATTACCACTACGTTGGTTGGTTATCCTACCCGCCATTCACCAAACTTATTGAATGTCTATCGCTTTGCAGGGTTGGGTATGCTTTTGCGGCGGTAACTCTCTCTTTCGCATGTTTTATGACTTTCTTTGAGTACTATTATACTAGAGCTTATCAACATTGACCCGGTCCGAAAATAAAGTCCGAAAAGCTTGTTCGGAAAAAATTTCAGGTGGGCTTGGACAATAAATCAGGCCCGAAAGAAAAATGGGGCCGGGTTTCAGCAAAATTTTAGGCCCGCAACTAAGCCCGGTCCGGTTTATTATCTTATACTACCTCCGTCCCAGTTTGACTGTCTTGTTTGCTTTTTGGCACGTTTTTCCACTTCAATATTAAACATATTAGATAAAATAATTTTATAAAATTAATTTTTGTAATGTATAGTTTATCATCTAAGGAATCTAGTATAAAACTTAGATTTATAAAATTATATCATCTTATATGTTAAATATTGAAGTCAAACGACATGTCCAAATAGTAAACAGGACGGTCAAGAAGGGACGGAGGGAGTATAGTTTTATAAATATAATATTATACTCCCTCTTGTTCTCAATATATGATTTTTTGGGTCCTTTCACTATTTTCAAAATATAACATATTCTAGTCTTTTTTGTCATCTACTTTTCAATTCTCCCTCATCTTTTATTTCACAATGCAAAAATTAAGGGCAAAATAGTCTAACTTTTTCGTCTTTAATTCTTATGCCTATAGCTAGACAATCAAGTATTAATAACAAAAGAGAGTATTTATTTAATTTAACTTTATATAATACTTTTTACTATTTATTTAAATTATATATAATATCTATTAATATTACATACACATATATATACATTTTATAATTAATATATATTAATATTATACATAATCTATACATTTTTTCAAAAAAATTAATAATAATATTAAAAAATTATAAAACGGGGCCAGACAATGACAATGATTAAAATAAATCTGGGCCTAGCCCGGCCTAAAAAAATTAAAACCGGGTTTGGACAAATATATAAGCTTGTTCAGACCTAAAATTTAATGTCGACCCGGCCCGAACTCGGTCCGTCCGCCCATTTGATCAGCTCTATATTCTACTAATTTCCATAGTTTTGGGCAGGTCTTGTGACTTGGTGTGTCAAATCCTTGGCAACTCATAGTTAAAAAGGCCCCTTTTATACGCATTGATGATGGTGGTGGAGTTTTTCAGGATTTCTATATCCGCGACGTGTCTTTGAAGTGAGTGATTGAAGTCAAATTTGTCAAAGTTTAGGGGTTGTCTTATATGCTTAAATGTTATTTTTGAACTCAAAAATTTCATATTGTTTATTTTAAACAAGAGAAAGAATAAGAGGCTTAGTTTCATGCTCAAAGTTAATACTTTTTTAATATGGTAATATTAGCCTTGAATCAACTTCGACAAATTCACACCTGTTTCTTTCCCTCTATTTTAAGGATCTTCCTTTATATGCATGCACTAAACATTCACAAAATCTCACTTTTTGTACCCTCTGCAGTTCTTTTTGCTTGCAACATAGAGTTGTTTAGGGTCTCTCTACAATTAAGTTCTTCAAGAACTAAAGATGTGTTCACAACTCATGTGTTTAGAAAGCAAAACAGAAAAATGTTTAGGATGCATAAAAAATGAATGGATCATTTTGTGAGGACTATGTACTAATTAGTTCGTACTACAGCCGAACTAAAAAATCTGGACCGAGGATAGTTTGGTCCATGTTATAGATATTATTTTAGAATGGTTACTATTAATTTCAACTTTTAGGCTTTTGGCCTAGCAATGTAGCCAAGAGAGGGAGGGAGAGCTCTCTCCTCCCCTCCTTTTTTTGCATCTTTTCCCGCAACATGTAATTTTCTTCCTCTCGCATTTCTCATCATTTTCTTTATTTTCATTCTCCAAATCTTCCCTAAATTCTCCACTGATAGGAGATTTAGTGGGCATGTTTATTATAGGCGGTAGTTGTTAGTATTATAACAGCAGGTTTAAGTGCTGCCGTTAACGTTAGGAATTCGTTAGTTAAGGGGGGTACTTGGGCGGCTATATAAGTAGTAATATTAGAGAAGGGGGATTAGGCATTAATCTTATGTAATTGAGTATTAGGAGGCGGGTTACTATATCATTGGTATCAGAGCTAACTTTCCTGGTTGGGGGAGGGTCTTGGACGGTGTCGACGAGAAGTGGTGTTGAAACTACTATGGAGAAAGAACAGGCCAATATCAAGGAGCAGTTATCGGACCTGACTGGCAGGATTCAAGAGCTTGCGACCACAGTTGAAAGCTTGGTTCAGATGGTGACGGTGAAATACCCCGTAATTAAAAATAGTGATTAATTAGGCTAATAAGTAATTTAGAGGCTTAATTAAGTATAAATAATCATGAGGGAACAAATCCCGAAGAAAACGGATCCTTAAAACGGATTAAAATCACTAACGAACCTTAAAGCGCGTTTTTCGAGGTAACCGGGAAAACGTGACTTTAAGCGGGTCAAATAGACTCGTAACAATTTTGGTCAACTAAATAACCATTAATAAATATTAGTGAAACTTTAGAACCAATAAAATCAATAGAACGAGAGATTAGTAAAAAAAAACTGTCAAAAACGGGAAGTTGTGGGGTAAATAACCAAAACTTATGTGTCCAATAATGTAAAAAGAATTTTTAAAACCCTTATGGGTCTGTGTGTGTCCGATCCCACACCCCTCTCTCACACTCTATTAATTCCCCCTTACTCATAAAACAACAAAAGTAATAAAACTACTACTTTCTACTTTATTACTCTCACACTCTCACATTCTCTCTCTCCTATCCCTATTCTCTCTTCTCTCACGTGAACCAGCACCCCCACACTCTCTCTTTTTCTTCTCTTCTTCCTCCTCCAGCGATTCCCATGGAGAAATAAGAGAACCTCACAAAATACCATCTTCTCTCCTCTTGTAACCCCCTCAAACCTCCTCCAAAAATTACAAAACTTGTACCATTGGAATCCTCTCCTCAAGAGCTACATTCCTATCTTTTCAAAAATCGAAAACAACAACTTTCATCTCCATGGGTATGGAGCATTTGGAGCTTCAAGACCACCATTAGAACCACCTCATTCTCCTTGTTCTTTTAAGGTAAAAATATTCTCAAAACTCCATTGTTTTTCTGGCCTTAAGGGCAAAACGAATTTGAAGCTAAACCCTTGTTGCTTCTTTGAATGCTAGCCGATTTTGGCTTCTTTGGAGAGTGAGAAGTCTTGTTCTTGAGCTATCCCAAACAGCTCTTGTACTCTTGGAAGGTAATATAATTTCTAAACCCTAAAACCTATATTAGAACTTACATAATGGTTAGGGTTAATTTTAAGTATTGAATGTGTGTGTATGTATGGGTGATAATGTTAGAGGATTGAGATTACAAAACCGGTAGAGAGAGAGAAAGAAGGAAGAGGAAAAGAAGAAGCAAGAAGAAGAAAGAAAATCTAGAAGAGGATCAAGGTAATGATGCTCATCCTTGTGTAGCTTTGTAAATGAGTATGTAACAGATTTTTTTTAGAAATGAAAATGTGTATTGTAAAATGGTAATGTATTAGTAGTGTAATGTGTAGGAGAATATAAGTATTTTGAAACCTTAAAAGACATTTTAAAACTTGTCAAAACAGATTGGGAATGAGAAGTAGTGTGCAGGAATTTTTAGTAGTGTATAGCATTTGGAAATTGTGTATGAAGGCTTGTATATTGATGTCTATTGAAACAGGTGAAATAAGTGTTGAATTGTGAACTAGAATATGTGGTGAGAGTGTAAAAATATAAGAGAGACTATGGCAAAATTTGCCTAGGATTAGAACACTTAGTGTATTAGGGATTAGGTGACTAATGAGTGTTGTAACAGATTTTGGTTTGGATAGATAGAGGGTAAGTTGAGAGAGATAGATAATGTATTGTAATGTATTAGGAACTCTAGAAATGACATTAGAAGAGGGACCTATAAATGGAGAGAGTTAGAATAGAAGACTGTGGCAAAATGCAACTAGAAGAAGAAGCTAGGTGAGTGTTGAAAAGAAACTTGGAAAATTATGTGAGTAAGTTAGTATAGAATTGTGTAATGAGTTAGGAAATGAATTAGCATGATTTAGAGTGTTTAAATTGTACAAAAACATGCTAGGATGTATGTAGGAAGATTGGGGAAGCAATGGGTGAAAGTGGGAAAGAAAAATAAAATCTGTAGCAAGGTTCTGACTTCGTCCGACCCAGATGGTGAGTCGGACGTGGGTCGGACGGGGCTTGAGAAACGAAAATCAATCTTTCTGGAATGGTCCGACCCAGGGCCGTGAGTCGGACGTGGGTCGGACATGGCCTAAATAACAGAACGTGAACATTCTGGAATGGTCCGACCCAGGGCCGTGAGTCGGACATGGGTCGGACAGGCAAAAATTTTCCGTCGTCAAAGTTTCTGACTCCGTCCGACCCTGAGGGTGAGTCGGACGTGGGTCGACAGGACTTGGATGACGGAACCGAAACCTTCTGGAATGGTCCGACCCAGAGGGTATGGGTCGGACGGAATAGTGCTGGGTCGGACAGGGTGAATTTCAGAGGACGAACTCTACTGGAATGGTCCGACCCAGGGCTTGGGTCGGACGGTGGGTTGGACGGCCCAATACTTACAAAAAAAAACAGTAAGCTTACTAGTATATATATATATATATATATATATATATATATATATATATATATATATATATATATATTATATATGTATACCCCCTATACATATGTATATATATATGTATGTAAACCATGGACAAGTAATGGAAAGTAAGTAAAATGAAATATAAGTGTAAGGAATGTAAAGACTTAGTGAGTATGGATTAGTAAACACAAAAGTAGTTGAGTTAAGATCAATAATAGTTAGATTAATCATTCAATTGTATGTATATCATAGGATTTGATTTGTGACACCGGAAGGACGTTTGGAAACACGTACGACGGTGAACGGTATGGATTCCTCATGCCCCGTATGCTATCTTGGTTACTCTGATTTGTGTGTTGTGTGCTAATTGATCACCAAATAAGATAAATGCACGAATCGGAGTTATCATGTTTACTTGTGAATATGTAGTGTTGTATGTTGTCTTTGAATTTAGTTTGTATAATTCATGAAATGTATGGATGAATATGAATGCTTGTATGAATGTTGCAATGTACTGTGACCGATTGCGAATGTGTTTGGGCTTCTAACTTATTCCTAACAAGCTAACCAATCTAACTTAAATTGGTAATTAAATTGGAATGAGTAGAAGTCCGATATAGTTTCGGCCACGCGTGAGGATGCGGAGTCACGAGAGGTTGGCTCCAATTCCTGACTCTTAAACTGGTCCGCGGCCCAAATCCCTTAAGTGGGTAGCATCCCGGATTGGTGAGTCAAGTAAATCCCGGAGGTGGGACGGCGTAGTCCCCAGGGCCGGAGGTCCCGACGACTTAACTTGAGTATAAGTAAGTAAGTAATTGAAAGTAAGTAAGTATAAGTAAGAAAAAGTAAGTAATGAGTAAAAGAGTAAAAGCATTCCGATTAACCCGGATGCATAATTTGGCTAACCTTGTGAAGGTAAGTAAGATGCGTGATATTGTATTGTTGCCTTGGAATGTGTAATGTATTGAGCATGATTGTATGATGTATGTAAAGCATGTATGTGTGTAATTAATGAACAACATGTTTAGTGGACGTAAAATAGTCGGCGTGCCCTAGCTAGCACGCGGTATATGCGGAGTTTATACGCAGCGTTTGCTGAGCCCCTTTGGGCACCATTTTTACTACACGCAGGTACTCGCGAAGGATGAAGATGTGAAGACTTAGTTCTAGTTCTTTTGTCTTCTTTTTGGATTGTAAACACTGAATGATGATTGGTGTACTGAGTAGTACATGGCTGTAGTTTTTGAATAGCCGGTGTACCATGGGGTACACCTTTTTGGATATAGAAAGGGATGGTGAATTAGTATAGAGTAGGTGATTAAACTCATTCTTTTGGGAAGTTGAATTGGGATGTAAGTATACACTTAAAATACTCGGTGATCCAGGAATGTAATATTGCTATCTCTTGTAATCAGTAAGTAATGTTTTAGTAGCTCGGTATACTATGTTCATCAGACCGTCACTGTAAGTAGGAATAGCCTTGCTAGCCGTATGGGCGGTTAGCGGCGTTGTATCACCCGCCGTAGTAAGTAGTATTCCCGCTGCGAGTAACTCTGGATTATTGGGACGATTGGACGGTAAGCATAGGATTAGCGGCTGGGGTGTTACAAAAAAAGTGGTATCAGAGCGTAGTAACGCTCTGATGTCCTTAGTTACCGAGCATAGGGGATTACCGAGTTAGGATTTCAACCGTCTTAAGACGGATACTTAGAAACCTAACTAGGAACTACCGTTATTAATAACGGATACCCTTGACGTTCTTAGGAACGATACCCTGCTTAAATTCCAAGACCTTTGAGTCATATCTTGCGAAGCCTAACGTAACTGTTAAATATTCAGATGTCAGGAAGAGGTCCAGGTCGCCCTAGAGGAGGGGGCAATGACGGACCCGACGCGCAGACGATAGCTGAGATCGTCGCCGCCACGGTAGCACAGATGCTACCCCAAGTAATCCAAGCCGTGCAACAAACCCAACAGAACCAACAAACTCAAGCGGGGCCAATCCCTCCCCCGCCACCCAGAGAAGCGAACTGGGTAAAAGCTGTAGCGGAACTCCGCCCTCCCTGCTTTAGGGGCGAGAGTGATCCGGCTAAGCTCGAAGCCTATATCTCCGAGATGGAGATGGCATTCGAAACCCTCGAAGCTCCTGCTGGAGTTCGAGTCAGAGTTGCTGCATATTATCTGAAGGATGCTGCAATGGATTGGTGGAAGCTAATCAAGCATGAGCACGTCAGTGACCCCACGTTCGATTGGGAGTCTTTTGCATCACTCCTCCGATCCAAGTACTATCCAGAGCACGTAAAGACTAAGAAAAGGCTAGAGCTAGATGCCTTGAAGATGACAGACAAGATGTCTGTGGATGATACTACCGCACCTTCACTTCCATTCTCCGTCTTCTCCCTGATCTAGGATACACCGGCCAGGTGTTGGTCGATCGCTTCTATGGCGGTCTGAGCCATCGCCTTTGGTACGGTATGGGCTACACCAGATTTACCTCCCTTCAGGTAAATATCGGTTAACCCTTAGTATCATTTCAATTCCTTGAAATTCCTTGAATCTTTTCCTTATCCTTTCCTAAATGAGAATCCCGGCTAATACCTGAGATTTCAGGAGTGTTATCACGCGGCTTCTCGCGTTGAAATCACTTGCCAACTAAGGGATGAAGAAACTGCGCTGAAGCGCAAGGCCAACAACAAGAACACCAGTACTGAGGAGCAGAACCAGGGGAAGAGATGGAAAAGGAAGAAGGGAAATTTCTTTCAGCAATCCCAAAAGAAATCCCCGAGTGAGAGCAGTGCCCATGCTGAGTAGGGCAAACCAGTTGAGCTTCTTCAGCTTGGTTATTCTGCACCGGTGACAGCAAAGCCACTGAGATCACACCCACCAAAGGGTAAACTTCTATTCCTAAATCGTAATCGTACAAGTAATGTATCTAGTATATCCACGCACACATGTGCTAAGCCTCTAACCTCAGATTCTAGCTCCGGTTCCGCCAAAACCTTCTCCGATGGCCGCACCTATGTGTGCAGGAAATGCAACCAGGACCATCCTGGTAAGGACTGTTATGGGAGGGAAATCAAGTGCTATAGCTGCCAAAAACCCGGTCACACAGCCAATAGATGCCCAGAGAGCACCAAGCCAAAGGGAAACTTCCAAAACTACAAACAGAGGGAAGGCAAGGGTTGCATCTGGCGATGCACCGACCCAGCAGCACCACAGGGACCGGGATCCCGGGGACCTCCGCGGGGTGCACCTCAGAGGCAGCCTGTCCTTCATGTGATTGACCGTGATGGGTCCGGTTCTAAATCCGGCCCAGGTAATAATCTAAACCTTTAATCCTTGAAGTAGCATGTCTAAGTATTGGAGTAACTGTATGAGTGAATGCATGAGTAAATAAAATGAAGTGTGTATTAAGCATGAAATGAAGTAGTTGAAACTAGTACTCACCGTAGACGAAATTTGTAACCATAGGAAGCTTTAGTATCTGTTACCCGATACCGGTAAACTTGAATCAAGAAGATATCGACATCACCAACCACGACTACATCAACGAACAGTGTCAGGTCATCCGACTAGGTATGATCTTATTAAGGGGATACCTGACACCCGAAGCACAAATCTCAATCATCCGACGATGCAACGAGCTAGGAACGGGTCAAGGTGGATTTTATACACCCGAATTCCCCGGTGGAGCGAAGATGAAGCTAAAAATGATGTGCTTGGGAAAGGACTAGAATCCTTATACCAAGACATACCAGGAGACACGAGCACAAGATGGAGCGACGCCACCGACAATACCACCAGAGTTTCAGACACTCGTCGCACAAGCAGTAGAACTTGCACAACAATGCGAACATGAACCGATCCCCGCACTTGAAGCGGACCTCTGTATCGTCAACTTCTACGAGAAAGAAGGACGACTTGGGTTACACCAAGACAAGGACGAGACAGCGGAATCTCTTGAACAAGGAGTGCCCGTAGTGTCTTGGTCCATTGGTGATGACGCCGTATTCCTGTATAGCGAGCAGAAGCGTGTGGACCTCGCAGAGAAATTGGTATTGCGATCAGGAGATGTCCTAATCATGGGTGGAAACTCTATGATGCTGTATCACGGGATCAACAAGATCAAGTTGAATACGGCACCACCGGCAATAATCAATGCCACACACATGAAACCAGGACGCCTGAACCTTACCTTTAGGAAGTATTAAATTTATAGTATCATGTAATCTATTAGTAACGTGTATTAGAGACACGGTATGTATGATGGTTGGTTTATCAATAAAGAGCAGTGTTGATTTAATTCCACTTGTGTCCACCATCAATACTTATCCAAATGTGAATCCAATAGGTTGTGGACTCGGTACCGAAGGTAACCTGAGCATCCTCACCGAAGCACAAGCCGGCAGAAGCGGCACCATCTTAACGGGAACATTCCCAGTAAATGGCATTGATGCCAATGTGTTATTCGACTCCGGCGCCTCTCACACTTTGTATCACCATCTTTCGTGAAGAGGTTGAAGCTAGATGCGGATGAGCTACCGAACTTCATGGTTACTCTCCATCGAAGGAGCGAGTAAATGCACTAAATACTAACAATCAGCCACCATCGAAATCAAAAACGAAGCGTTTCCCATTTTCTTCATCGAATTCAATGGATTGGGATTCGACTTAATCATTGGGATGAATTGGTTGGAGCGGCACAAGGGTAGAATCCTCTGCGCGAGCATCGTTTGCTGCTCAAGAGTCCTTCTAGGGTTACCGTATCTTACCGCCAGAGACCGAGAGATCCTTCGACCACACTTATATCTGCTATGGCTATGTACCGGGAGCTCAGAAAGGGCCAAGAAGTGTACCTGTGTTATGTACAAGACCTGGAGAGAGATCCAGAGTTCAGTGACGATGTACGATAGTATCTGAATTCCCTGATGTATTCCCTAAGGAGCTACCCGGCATGCCACCACCGAGAGCAGTAGAATTCGAAATTGACCTTTTGCCAGGTACCGGTCCCATTGCTAGGGCACCGTACCGCATGGCACCTGCTGAAATGATTGAACTGAAAGAACAGTTGCGAGACCTTCTTGACAAAGGGTTTATACGCCCGAGCGTATCACCCTGGGGAGCACCGGTCCTCTTTGTGAAGAAGGACGGTAGTCTCCGACTATGTATTGACTACCGCAAGCTGAATGCGGTCACAGTCAAAAATAAATACCCATTGCCACGCATCGACGACCTATTCGACCAGCTGAAAGGAGCATCGGTCTTCTCCAAGATTGACCTCCGTT
The DNA here is from genome assembly GCA_023374045.1 of Limonium bicolor. Lineage (NCBI taxonomy): Eukaryota > Viridiplantae > Streptophyta > Magnoliopsida > Caryophyllales > Plumbaginaceae > Limonium > Limonium bicolor. The sequence continues at coordinate 42,342,218 of CM041777.1, forward strand.
CTGGGTACCATCAAATCGCTATCAAAGAGCAAGACATCGAGAAAACTACATTCCGTACCAGATATGGCCACTACGAATTCACGGTGATGCCATTCGGTTTGTCAAACGCACCAGCAAAATTCGTGGACCTCATGAACCTATTCAGTGAGCAGTTGGACACTTCAGTGGTTGTCTTCATCGACGACATCCTTGTATATTCAAAATCAGTAGAAGAGCATGAAATTCACTTGAGGAAAGTACTAGAGACACTGCGCGAGAACCAGCTGTATGCGAAGTTCTCCAAATGCGAGTTCTGGCTTGATCAGGTATCATTCCTTGGTCATGTCATCTCGAGCGCAGGTATCTCAGTTGACCCTTCTAAGATAGAAGCTGTACGATCATGGCCTAGACCCAAGACGGTTACCGACATTAGGAGCTTTCTTGGTCTAGCCGGTTACTACCGAAGATTTGTAAAGGACTTCTCAAAAGTCGCGAAGCCCATGACTACACTGATGAAGAAAGATGCACCGTTCGTATGGACACACGAGTGCGAGCTATCATTTCAGAGCCTTAAAGACTCATTGACCTCAGCGCCCGTCCTTACACTTCCAGAGGGCACAGAGGGATTTGAGGTATATTGTGATGCATCAGGCAAAGGAATGGGATGCGTACTCATGCAGCATGGCAAGGTTGTTGCTTATGCCTCCCGCCAGCTGAAAAAGCATGAGGAGAATTACCCGACACATGACTTAGAGTTAGGAGCCATTGTCTTCGCCTTGAAGATATGGTGACACTATCTCTATGGGGTAAGCATCACCATCTACTCCGACCACAAGAGCTTACAGTATGTATTCACTCAGAAAGAATTGAACTTGAGACAAAGAAGATGGATGGAATTTCTTTCAGACTATGACATCAACTTGCAGTATAAGGAAGGGAAGGCAAACATTGTAGCCGACGCCCTGAGCCGTCGAGCACACTCGCTCCATTCGCTACTCGCTTCTTCTAGCTTGGTTGACGAGGTGCGAGATGCTCAGTTGAGCGACCCTTACCTAACCGAAATCAGACACAAGATCGAGAATGGTACATTTGAGAAGAAGAAGTATGACTTCAAGCGACATGAAGATGGTTTGATTCGGTTGAATGGCAGACTATGCGTCCCCCGAAGCAATGCTGAGCTAAGGGATCGCATCCTGCGAGAGTCACACTGTTCCACATTGTCAGTCCATCCGGGAGCCTCCAAGATGTACAAAGACATGAAGAGGTACTTCTGGTGGTCTGGAATGAAATCAGATGTGACGGAATTTGTATTGAGATGCCTAACATGCCAAAAGGTGAAATTTGAACATCGTAGACCGGGCGGAATGGTACAGTCGATGCCAGTTCCGGAGTGGAAATTTCATGATATCTCCATGGATTTTGTTGTAGGACTCCCACCTGCTAGGGGAGGATTCAACATGATCTGGGTTGTAGTCGATCGCCTTACCAAGGTTGCCAGATTCATACCGATGAAGGACACCTGGAAGGTAGTAAGGCTAGCTGAGCTGTTCGACAAGGAGATTATCAGACATCACGGAGTCCCTAAGACTATAGTATCTGACCGCGACACCAGATTTCTTTCGAGATACTGAAGAGCTACAAGGGAAGCGTTGGGTACAGAACTGAAGTTGAGTACCGCCTTCCATCCTCAGACCGACGGTCAGACGGAAAGGACCATCCAGACACTGGAGGACATGCTTCGGGCATGTGCCTTAAACTTTCAGGGGAGTTGGTTAGATAAGCTTCATCTTATTGAGTTCTCGTATAATAATAGTTATCACGCCTCGATTAAGATGTCGCCTTTCCAAGCTCTATACGGTAGACCTTGCCGTACACCCTTATGTTGGGATGAGTCAAGTGAAGCGGTCATCATAGGACCGGAATACCTTGAGCAAGTACAAGCTGAAGTTCAGCAGATTCGAGCTAATATGAAGGCAACCCAAGATAGACAGAAATCCTATGCGGATGTGAGACGACGCGACCTTGAGTTCACCGTGGGCGACCAAGTGTTCTTGCGAGTTTCACCTATGAAGGGTGTCTTCCATTTTGGTCAGAAGGGCAAGCTAAGCCCAAAGTTTGTAGGGCCGTACACTATTACCGAAAGAGTCGGATCCGTAGCCTACAGGTTAGCATTACCTGAGGACTTGGGGCGTGTCCATGATGTATTTCATGTGTCACAACTCAAGAAGTACATTGCTGATCCTTCTCATGTGCTAGAGCCCGAGAGACTATCCATTGAACCGACCATGAGATATGTTGAAACCCCAGTGAGAATCCTGGATAGGAAGACCAGAGACACTCGCCATAAGTCTATACGAATGGTGAAGGTCCTATGGTCAAACCATGATGTCGAAGAAGCGACATGGGAGTTGGAAGATGCCATGAAGGCTAAGTACCCACAGTTATTCATAGACTAGATAGTCTAGTATTTAGCAATACGGGTATGGGTCGTACCCCTTTTAAGGGGGGTAGAGCCCTTTTGCTTTTGCATTGCTTCGGGGTAAGCATTGCTTAGGGTGTAAGTATTGTAATAGGTTTGTATGGCACATGTAGTGTAAGTGAATTGGTATGTGTATGTATGTGTAATGTGTAGTGTATGAATGTATTTGTATGATGGATGATGTTTGTGTAATGTGTATTGTGGATTGTAATGGTGTATGGTGTATTGTGGAATGGTATGAATTGAAAATGTTGAATTGTGTATGTGAATTGTGTATGATGCTTGAAGTGTGTATGTTTGCAATGTGGAATGGAGTAAACACCTCATAGGTGGTAGTAAGATGCATTATGGCAATTGGTTTGCCTAATGAGTAGAATTAATTAAACCATAACCTTGAGCAACTTTGAGGGCAAAGTTTCTTAAGGGGGGTAGATTGAAATACCCCGTAATTAAAAATAGTGATTAATTAGGCTAATAAGTAATTTAGAGGCTTAATTAAGTATAAATAATCATGAGGGAACAAATCCGAAGAAAACGGATCCTTAAAACGGATTAAAATCACTAACGAACCTTAAAGCGCGTTTTTCGAGGTAACCGGGAAAACGTGACTTTAAGCGGGTCAAATAGACTCGTAACAATTTTGGTCAACTAAATAACCATTAATAAATATTAGTGAAACTTTAGAATCAATAAAATCAATAGAACGAGAGATTAGTAAAAAAAACTGTCAAAAACGGGAAGTTGTGGGGTAGAAGTATAAATAACCAAAACTTATGTGTCCAATAATGTAAAAAGAATTTTTAAAACCCTTATGGGTCTGTGTGTGTCCGATCCCACACCCCTCTCTCACACTCTATTAATTCCCCCTTACTCACAAACAACAAAAGTAATAAAACTACTACTTTCTACTTTACTCTCACACTCTCACATTCTCTCTCTCCTATCCCTATTCTCTCTTCTCTCACGTGAACCAGCACCCCACACTCTCTCTTTTTCTCTCTTCTCCTCCTCCAGCGATTCCCATGGAGAAATAAGAGAACCTCACAAAATACCATCTTCTCTCCTCTTGTAACCCCCTCAAACCTCCTCCAAAAATTACAAAACTTGTACCATTGGAATCCTCTCCTCAAGCTACATTCCTATCTTTCAAAAATCGAAAACAACAACTTTCATCTCCATGGGTATGGAGCATTTGGAGCTTCAAGACCACCATTAGAACCACCTCATTCTCCTTGTTCTTTTAAGGTAAAAATATTCTCAAAACTCCATTGTTTTTCTGGCCTTAAGGGCAAAACGAATTTGAAGCTAAACCCTTGTTGCTTCTTTGAATGCTAGCCGATTTTGGCTTCTTTGGAGAGTGAGAAGTCTTGTTCTTGAGCTATCCCAAACAGCTCTTGTACTCTTGGAAGGTAATATAATTTCTAAACCCTAAAACCTATATTAGAACTTACATAATGGTTAGGGTTAATTTTAAGTATTGAATGTGTGTGTATGTATGGGTGATAATGTTAGAGGATTGAGATTACAAACCGGTAGAGAGAGAGAAAAAGGAAGAGGAAAAGAAGAAGCAAGAAGAAGAAAGAAAATCTAGAAGAGGATCAAGGTAATGATGCTCATCCTTGTGTAGCTTTGTAAATGAGTATGTAACAGATTTTTTTTTAGAAATGAAAATGTGTATTGTAAAATGGTAATGTATTAGTAGTGTAATGTGTAGGAGAATATAAGTATTTTGAAACCTTAAAAGACATTTTAAAACTTGTCAAAACAGATTGGGAATGAGAAGTAGTGTGCAGGAATTTTTAGTAGTGTATAGCATTTGGAAATTGTGTATGAAGGCTTGTATATTGATGTCTATTGAAACAGGTGAAATAAGTGTTGAATTGTGAACTAGAATATGTGGTGAGAGTGTAAAAATATAAGAGAGACTATGGCAAAATTTGCCTAGGATTAGAACACTTAGTGTATTAGGGATTAGGTGACTAATGAGTGTTGTAACAGATTTTGGTTTGGATAGATAGAGGGTAAGTTGAGAGAGATAGATAATGTATTGTAATGTATTAGGAACTCTAGAAATGACATTGAAGAGAGACCTATAAATGGAGAGAGTTAGAATAGAAGACTGTGGCAAAATGCAACTAGAAGAAGAAGCTAGGTGAGTGTTGAAAAGAAACTTGGAAAATTATGTGAGTAAGTTAGTATAGAATTGTGTAATGAGTTAGGAAATGAATTAGCATGATTTAGAGTGTTTAAATTGTACAAAAACATGCTAGGATGTATGTAGGAAGATTGGGGAAGCAATGGGTGAAAGTGGGAAAGAAAAATAAAATCTGTAGCAAGGTTCTGACTTCGTCCGACCCAGACGGTGAGTCGGACGTGGGTCGGACGGGGCTTGAGAAACGAAAATCAATCTTTCTGGAATGGTCCGACCCAGGACCGTGAGTCGGACGTGGGTCGGACATGGCCTAAATAACAGAACGTGAACATTCTGGAATGGTCCGACCCAGGGCCGTGAGTCGGACATGGGTCGGACAGGCAAAAATTTTTGTCGTCAAAGTTTTGACTCCGTCCGACCCAGAGGGTGAGTCGGACGTGGGTCGGACTGGACTTGGACGACGGAGCCGAAACCTTATGGAATGGTCCGACCCAGAGGGTATGGGTCGGACGGAATAGTGCTGGGTCGGACAGGGTGAATTTCAGAGGACGAACTCTACTGGAATGGTCCGACCCAGGGCTTGGGTCGGACGCGCCCAATACTTACAAAAAAAACAGTAAGCTTATAACTAGTATATATATATATATGTATACCCACCTATACATATGTATATATATATGTATGTAAACCATGGACAAGTAATGGAAAGTAAGTAAAATGAAATATAAGTGTAAGGAATGTAAAGACTTAGTGAGTATGGATTAGTAAAACAAAATAGTTGAGTTAAGATCAATAATAGTTAGATTAATCATTCAATTGTATGTATATCATAGGATTTGATTTGTGACACCGGAAGGACGTTTGGAAACACGTACGACGGTGAACGGTATGGATTCCTCATGCCCCGTATGCTATCTTGGTTACTCTGATTTGTGTGTTGTGTGCTAATTGATCACCAAATAAGATAAATGCACGAATCGGAGTTATCATGTTTACTTGTGAATATGTAGTGTTGTATGTTGTCTTTGAATTTAGTTTGTATAATTCATGAAATGTATGGATGAATATGAATGCTTGTATGAATGTTGCAATGTACTGTGACCGATTGCGAATGTGTTTGGGCTTCTAACTTATTCCTAACAAGCTAACCAATCTAACTTAAATTGGTAATTAAATTGGAATGAGTAGAAGTCCGATATAGTTTCGGCCACGCGTGAGGATGCGGAGTCACGAGAGGTTGGCTCCAATTCTGACTCTTAAACTGGTCTGCGGCCCAAATCCCTTAAGGGGTAGCATCCTGGATTGGTGAGTCAAGTAAATCCCGGAGGTGGGACGGCGTAGTCCCCAGGGCCGGAGGTCCCGACGACTTAACTTGAGTATAAGTAAGTAAGTAAGAATGAGTAAGTAAGTAATTGAAAGTAAGTAAGTATAAGTAAGAAAAAGTAAGTAATGAGTAAAAGAGTAAAAGCATTCCGATTAACCCGGATGCATAATTTGGCTAACCTTGTGAAGGTAAGTAAGATGCGTGATATTGTATTGTTGCCTTGGAATGTGTAATGTATTGAGCATGATTGTATGATGTATGTAAAGCATGTATGTGTGTAATTAATGAACAACATGTTTAGTGGACGTCAAATAGTCGGCGTGCCCTAGCTAGCACGCGGTATATGCGGAGTTTATACGCAGCGTTTGCTGAGCCCCTTTGGGCACCATTTTTACTACACGCAGGTACTCGCGAAGGATGAAGATGTGAAGACTTAGTTCTAGTTCTTTTGTCTTCTTTTTGGATTGTAAACACTGAATGATGATTGGTGTACTGAGTAGTACATGGCTGTAGTTTTTGAATAGCCGGTGTACCATGGGGTACACCTTTTTGGATATAGAAAGGGATGGTGAATTAGTATAGATGAGTAGGTGATTAAACTCATTCTTTTGGGAAGTTGAATTGGGATGTAAGCATACACTTAAAATACTCGGTGATCCAGGAATGTAATATTGCTATCTCTTGTAATCAGTAAGTAATGTTTTAGTAGCTCGGTATACTATGTTCATCAGACCGTCACTGTAAGTAGGAATAGCCTTGCTAGCCGTATGGGCGGTTAGCGGCGTTGTATCACCCGCCGTAGTAAGTAGTATTCCCGCTGCGAGTAACTCTGGATTATTGGGACGATTGGACAGTAAGCATAGGATTAGCGGTTGGGGTGTTACAGACGGTGATGCAACAGAAAGGGGCAAGCGGCCAGGAAATTGTGGGGGATAACTCCGAAAGAAGCCATCGCCCAGGAGGAGGGGATGGAGAAGGGGTCGACAAGAAAGAAATAAAAATTCGGAAGATTGAATTACCTATATTCATTGGAGAGGACCCTCAGGGGTGGATACACAAGGCGGAGCGTTACTTTCTGCTGAGCAACATCGCAGAGGCGGATCGCGTCCGTGCTGCGAGTGTGTGTATGGAAGGTGCAGCCTTGTATGGGTTTGAATGACTGGAGAATCACTCTGGTCTCCCTTCTTGGAAAGAATTTACAGACCTGATGATCGAGCGGTTCGGCCCATCCATTACGGGCAACCGTTTGGACTTACTTTGCGCGCTGCGCCAGGATGGAACGGTGGAGGAATACCGCACTCAGTTTGAATTTTATTCAGCCCACCTGAAAGGAGTCACCGATGAAGTCTACCAGAGTATATTTCGGACGAGACTGAAAGAAGAAATTAAGGCTGAATTGGCGCTATATGATCCCAAGGATTTAGGCGACTTGATGAAGATAGCCAGAAAAATTGAGCAACACAATGATTTACTAATCGAGGGAGTCAAGAACCTTAATCTGCCCTATTACAGAGATCGCCCACCTAATTTGGGGATTTCACGTTCAATGGTGTTTCCTCACAATGATGCTAGCGCGGGTTCTTTGGGGGGCCGGACGACTGCAAATCGCAGCCAAGCACCAGCCTTGTTAGCGCCTACAATCCAAGGCGCACCACCAGTCTCCCAGCGGACATCCGCGTCCTCTGGCGCATCCACATGAACTGCCCCGTTTGGTCGCTCAACTTTCCGCAAGGTTCCTGAGTCGGAGATGCAGCGTCGCCGTTCTCTTGGGCTTTGCTATCGCTGCGGCGACAAGTGGAGCCAGGGCCACCGTTGCAAGGTCACCGGACTCCAACTCCTCCTCACCGACGACGGCGCTGGTGGTGAAGAGGCGTTCGTCATCTCTCCTCTGGTGGAGGATTCTTCTGGTAGCCAAGAAGCGGAGCTTTGCCAGGCAGAACTTTCCCGTCTCTCACTTCTAGGAATACCGTCGAGAAGAACGATGAAACTGGTGGGCTTATTGGAGAATGAGACAGTTTTAATATTGGTGGACAGTGGGGCCACACATTATTTTATTCAAGAAGACCTGGTTAAACGCTTAAATTTACCTATTGATAACACAATACAATTCAATGTCACTATTGGCAACGGTGATATCATCTGACGCCAAGGGATCTGCAGAAACCTGAAACTTTGTCTGCATCAGGCAACATTCCACCTTGATCTTCTTCCTTTCAGTATCACGGGAGTGGACATGATCCTTGGCCTGGACTGGTTGGAGCAATTAGGGTACACCTCCATTAATTGGGGAAGAAGGACTATTCGTTTCTTGTGGAACAACGAGTTGATTCATCTCTGTGGGGACCCGACTTTTTCAGTGGTTGAGGCTAACTGGAAGACTGTTTCCAGAAGCGCGGTTGACCCTGAACATAACTGGTTGCTGCTTGCTCTTGAAGGCCCCGCACCAGAAGTGATTGAACAACACGAGGATCCTGCTCTGGACAGCCTTATTAAGTCTCTGTTGACCGAATACAGTGAGGTGTTCGAACCCCTTACTAAACCTCCACCCGACCACTTTCATGACCACCGGATTCCCTTGAAACCAGATGCGCTGCCGCCAAATATTAGTCCCTACCGGTACCCTTATTATCAGAAAAATGAGATTGAAAGAATAGTTCATGAGCTGCAACAATCGGGTTTCATCAGACCAAGCACGAGTCCATACTCTAGTCCAGTTTTATTAGTGAAGAAGAAAAGTGGGGAGTGGCGGTTCTGCGTGGATTACAGAGCGCTCAACGAGATTACCATTCCAGATAAGTTTCCTTTACCCACCATTGATGAGCTCCTGGATGAATTGCATGGGGCACAAGTCTTCTCTAAGTTAGATTTAACTTCGGGGTATCATCAAATTCGAATCTTTGATGAAGACATTCCCAAGACAGCCTTTCGTACTCATGAGGGACACTACGAATTCCTCGTTATGCCCTCCGGGTTACGAAACGCCCCAGCGACATTTCAGTCCCTTATGAACCACATATTCAAGCCGTATCTACGCACTTTTTTGTTGGTGTTCTTTGATGATATCTTAATTTATAGTGCATCTGCGGCGGCGCATCTGCAACACTTACGGTCTGTCTTCGAAGCTCTTCGCGTGAATAAGCTGAAGGTCAAGCTGAAAAAGTGCAGTTTTGGGCAACGGAAGTTGGAGTATTTAGGACATATTGTCTCCCAAGCTGGAGTGGAAGCTGATCCGTCCAAAATTCATGCTATAAATTCTTGGCCTGTTCCGAAGACCGTAAAAGAGTTGCGCTCCTTCCTTGGCCTTTCCGGGTATTACCGACGGTTTGTAAAAAATTATGGGGCTTTGGCTTGCCCGCTGACCTCGTTATTAAAGAAGGATTCATTTGAGTGGTTAGAAGCAGCTCAGGTTGCCTTCGATGGTCTGAAACGAGCCTTATCTTCTGTGCCGATTCTGGTAGTTCCAGATTTTTCTCAGCCTTTTGAGTTAGAAACGGACGCGTCGGGCAGGGGTCTGGGTGCAGTCTTAATGCAGAATGGTAGACCTTTATCTTTTCTCAGCCAACCACTCTCTGATCGTGCTTTAGCTAAGTCTGTCTACGAAAAGGAGCTTATGGCACTAGTCTTCACCGTGCAGAAATGACGCCATTATTTGTTGGGTAGACACTTCATCATCCACACTGACCATAAAAGTCTACGCTACTTGTGGGAACAGCGTCTTATGACCGAAGATCAGTACAAGTGGGTGTTGAAATTGCTCGGTTTCGACTTTGAAATCAAATATAGACCAGGGAAGGAGAATGTAGCTGCTGATGCTCTCTCGCGCGTTGAAGGCATCCCACAGCTTACCTCTCTTTCAACAGTAGTCTTCGATGGTTGGAAAGACTTGGATGGGTGCAGACGTTATAATCTGAGTGGTTAAACTGGTGTAAAATTAAAAGAAAAGAAATTAAAACTCAAATTAAACGTCGGGCTGCAAACAAATCCCGGTCGCAGTAGTATAGTGAAAATGTAAGCAACCGGATGTCGAACCGTGGGACTAATGTACATATAATAGTACCTAAGCGTGTCACAAGAGGGGGGATTAATTGACTTGTAAATAAAAGAAAGAATAAAATAAACTAAGTTGACAGATAAATAAAATGGAACTCTGGTCAGGTTAATATAATCTGCATAATTAAGCTATCTCTACTGGTTTAATAATTTGGCAAGGTTCCTGTAATTATCTTAAGGACTAAGTCATAGCCTCATAAGAACTCGTTCACCTGTAATGCAAGGTTCTAATCAAGGTTCAAGCAAAAGCCTGCGAACGGCAGAGGAGTATTGAGGAATTACATTTGCAACTGAATACTAACTTATTAAATCATAAAAGTTTCCTCCAGTTTTACGCCTTAATTAACCTGTCTATTTATCACCTGGTCTGATCAAAATAGACTTAGGAAAGCAATTTAATAAACTCATGACAATTATTAAAAAGGTGCGTGATAACCTTTAAGCGTAACAAACTGTATATAATTAAACCAGTAAAAATATAGCATAATTAATACAAACATATAATAACCATTCCCAGAGCGTATGTAAACTAGCCTAACATTAAATAGAATAACAGAAACAAGAATGATAGAAATCATCCGTAATCACTCCGTCTCGCTCTGCTATTTTGTATACGTAGGCTAGAGGTGGATTTTGTGGAATGTAAAATAAATAAAATGGAGAAGGCGGAAGGAGAGAAATGAGATGGCGTTGGTGAAGTGGTCGTGGATGAATTGATGGTCGTCTCATTAAGGGTGGAGGATGTGTGTTTTAAAGGGAAAGGAAGAAAGAAGCAGATAAGATAGACAGACGCTGAGATTGAGGCGGTGGAAAGATTTGCTCATTGATTAACCAGGGGACAGAACGTGAAGAGTAGATGGATAAGTTGCAGACAGGCGAAGTCGACGGGCGAAGTCGACGAAGGCAAGTTGCAGACGGCGCGCGAAGAAGAAAACTGTTCGCGCCTCAGATCTGGATTTTTACACGCTTCCGCCTCTACGTCCGCCTCTGCGTCCGCCTCGTTCCCACGCGGTCGTCTCTGTTCTCCTCACTCGCGTCCTTTTCATGTCCGCCTGGTTTTCATGCGGTATCTCACGCGGACACCTCTATGTGGCTCATTCTCTTGTCCGCGTTGTTTTTAGGCGGACAATGGGGCGGTTGTCCTAATCTTGTCCGCTTGTATGTCCGCTCGAAAGTCATGCGGACATAGGAGGTACGTGGCTTATTTGTTGTAAACTTTGACCAGCTCTAGATTCTTCGTTTGGACTCCGTTTTCTGAGCCGTTTGCGTCTATGTGTTCGTCTCTTTATCTACTTTACTCCCAGCTTGGTTTTCCTCATGTTAAACCAATAAATTCGTGAGATAAACAATAAAACATAAACTAGAGGAAAACTAACCGAAGTGGAGAAATGAGCAAGAAAAGTGCTAATATTATATATGAAATACACCTATAAATCATGCTCATTTGGACACTCATCACACCCCCACACTTATCTTTTGCTTGTCCTCAAGCAAAATCACATACCCAAGTAAGTAGGGAATGCTCAATACTAACAATATTATTATGAAGGGTAGGATAAACATGATCTTTTAAACTTATTGATGAGTGTGAAAAATTAACTGCTGGTGGCATAGTGTGCTCAGGGTAAAAATAAAATAAAGAGTTTCGGGGTATGATCTAAGGTACTTCAATGTTTCTTTTAGGTGACTCTGAGAACTTTTACCATGGCCAACTTCTCTCAAGAATGGGCATTGAGGAGAAACAAAAGGGAAAATAGATTTATGCATTTGTTTTACTTTGCATAAGAGATGAGAAAATTTAGGCAACATGCCTTGTATTTAAGAACACTCAACTCTCTTTTGTTGTTACCAATGGTGTCTCGCTAGTCCCTTATTATTTTTCTTTCTCTTTTTTTTAACAGAGTAGTACCTCTTAGCAATCCCTAAGAGAGAAGACAGAAAGAAACCCTGAGCAATAAAATCCAACCATTTGCAGATTATTTGGTCACACCGCATATAAAATGCTCCTCAAAAGTAATCAAAATTTTAAAATTTGTACAATTCATCCTACAATCCATAACAATATTTATTCTTAAGAGAACAACACATAAAAGGGTCCATAATATTGAATTTGAACAAACGCAAGATAAGCAGAGAGATTAAACATTTAAGCACAAAATAACACCGAAAAGGCACACTCCCCCACTTAAATTGAACAATGTCCTCATTGTTCACTAGAAAAACAAGGGAAGGTTTCAGAAGACCTTTTCGTAAGTAGATAAAATAGAGATAACACAAAGGTCACAATTAAACATTTAAACACATAAACGCTCCTCTGCAGTTTATTTAAATAAAAGCATAATTAAGAAACTGGTACTCGCCCCTGAGATTATTTTTGCTTGCGTTATTAGAGTTCCCCACACTTGAGCTTCAGCCTCAAGTAGCGTAGCTTGGTTGCGGTGTCCACATGGAGGTGCACCTACAGAAGATACTAGAAGCAACCATACTAGAACGGGGTTAAAGTTAGCAAAAATAAAATTTAAAGAGAACCTGAAAATTAAAAAGAACAATAAAGTAAATAAAATAAAATACACCCGGTTGTCTCCTGGGAAGCTGCCCTTCTTTAACGTCTTTGGCTAGACGCCTGCTTCGTTATCCTGGATCAAAACAAAACGTTACCTCGCATATAAAATAATAAAATTAATACTCCCCAAAATCTGGTGTTTGAGGAGGTAGCCGGGAACGTAGTTTCTAACAGAAGACCCGGTGGTGATGATTTTTCTTCCTCAAATTGGAGGATGTAAATATCCTCCTCTTGTAGGTGAGGCTCGTAGAAAGAACGCTGATCTATATCATCTTCAAGAAAGTAAATTCTTCGAAGGTGATAGTGGCGTTTTTTGGATATTTGGTGGGAGGTGATGGCAATTCCTTCTCTCATGTTCGAGGATGAAAGTATCCTCATTGTCTGGTATATTATAGAGAAGGATGGAAAATAGCGTAATTTTTAGAGGGAGGGGTATTTATGAATGGCCCGTCTGTAGTGTGTTTCTACCTCTTGAGTTTTCGCTCATTGATTGCTCTAGTAGTTGAGCGATTCTCTCCAGGTAATCTGGTTGATCTTCTAACCAGAGTTGCTCTTGGACTATGAGACAATCCTCAAATCATGAGCTTCCCCACATACGGAGCAGTTAAATCCTGCCAAAATTCAAATGCTTCTTCCATTTGCCGTGTGAAGATTTTTTTTTTTTTGTTTTTGTTTATAAAACAAAACTACTGAAACGGGTTAGAAAATAACATGATTAGAAACAAACATAAAAATAATAAACAAAAATAAAAATGAAGTAGAAACAGATTTGGTGGGCGAACTCGCGAGTGTGTTCTTCTTCGGCGTTGGGTTGAGCATTTGGGAAGAACAGAGACAAAACGCGGGCTTCTCTTTTTTTTTTCTGGTACGAGTGACGTCCGCCTGGACGTCCGCGTGCTAATGGGGCGGACAAGGGGCTTAGCTGACCGCCTGTGAGTCCGCTGGAAATGAGGCGGACAGGTGGGCGGACCCCTCTGGTTGCTGCCTTCTTCTCTTTTTTTTTCGACTACGTATTGAAACAACAGATTATAAATCAAACATATAAAGATATAACAGGGTATAAGAGATATTAATATAAACAATATATGACAAAATATTCTAATATACAAGTGAATAATCCGAGGCTTAGGGACTAGAATAAACTAGTCCCCGGCAACAGCGCCATTTTGCAGACGTTATAATCTGAGTGGTTAAACTGGTGTAAAATTAAAAGAAAAGAAATTAAAACTCAAATTAAACGTCGGGCTGCAAACAAATCCCGGTCGCAGTAGTATAGTGAAAATGTAAGCAACCGGATGTCGAACCGTGGGACTAATGTACATATAATAGTACCTAAGCGTGTCACAAGAGGGGGGATTAATTGACTTGTAAAATAAAAAGAAAGAATAAAATAAACTAAGTTGACAGATAAATAAAATGGAACTCTGGGTCAGGTTAATATAATCTGCATAATTAAGCTATCTCTACTGGTTTAATAATTTGGCAAGGTTCCTGTAATTATCTTAAGGACTAAGTCATAGCTCATAAGAACTCGTTCACCTGTAATGCAAGGTTCTAATCAAGGTTCAAGCAAAAGCCTGCGAACGGCAGAGGAGTATTGAGGAATTACATTTGCAACTGAATACTAACTTATTAAATCATAACAAGTTTCCTCCAGTTTTACGCCTTAATTAACCTGTCTATTTATCACCTGGTCTGATCAAATAGACTTAGGAAAGCAATTTAATAACTCATGACAATTATTAAAAAGGTGCGTGATAACCTTTAAGCGTAACAAACTGTATATAAATTAAACCAGTAAAAATATAGCATAATTAATACAAACATATAATAACCATTCCCAGAGCGTATGTAAACTAGTCTACATATTAAATAGAATAACAGAAACAAGAATGATAGAAATCATCCGTAATCACTCCGTCTCGCTCTGCTATTTTGTATACGTAGGCTAGAGGTGGATTTTGTGGAATGTAAAATAAATAAAAATGGAGAAGGCGGAAGGAGAGAAATGAGATGCGTGTGGTGAAGTGGTCGTGGATGAATTGATGGTCGTCTCATTAAGGGTGGAGGATGTGTGTTTATAAAGGGAAAGGAAGAAAGCAGCAGATAAGATAGACAGACGCGTGAGATTGAGGCGGTGGAAAGATTTGCTCATTGATTAACCAGGGGACAGAACGTGAAGAGTAGATGGATAAGTTGCAGACAGGCGAAGTCGACGGGCGAAGTCGACGAAGGCAAGTTGCAGACGGCGCGCGAAGAAGAAAACTGTTCGCGCCTCAGATCTGGATTTTTACACCGCGTCCGCCTCTACGTCCGCCTCTGCGTCCGCCTCGTTCCCACGCGGTCGTCTCTGTTCTCCCACTCGCGTCCTTTTCATGTCCGCCTGGTTTTCATGCGGTATCTCACGCGGACACCTCTATGTGGCTCATTCTCTTGTCCGCGTTGTTTTTAGGCGGACAATGGGGCGGTTGTCCTAATCTTGTCCGCTTGTATGTCCGCTCGAAAGTCATGCGACATAGGAGGTACGTGGGCTTATTTGTTGTAAACTTTGACCAGCTCTAGATTCTTCGTTTGGACTCCGTTTTCTGAGCCGTTTGCGTCTTGTGTTCGTCTCTTTATCTACTTTACTCCAGCTTGGTTTTCCTCATGTTAAACCAATAAATTCGTGAGATAAACATAAAACAAAACTAGAGGAAAACTAACCGAAGTGGAGAAATGAGCAAGAAAAGTGCTAATATTATATATGAAATACACCTATAAATCATGCTCATTTGGACACTCATCAATGGGGAGTTAGAGGCTGATGACAGATTGAGAAGGCTGGTGCAGGATTTGTTGGTGGATCCTGTTTCTCACACTAGTTATGAGTTGCGCGGGGGGAGGTTGTTCTACAAGGGAAGGTTAGTGATTTCTGCTCAGTCCAAACTGATTCCAACCTTACTCGCTGAGTATCACTGTTCTCCTTTAGGTGGCCATTCCGGTTACCTTAAAACTTACAAACGTTTGTCTGGAGTTATCTTTTGGCATGGAATGAGAAAACAGATCAAAGAATTTGTGGCTTCTTGTGATACTTGCTTGCGAAACAAATACAGCACGCTGTATCCAGCGGGTTTACTGCAACCCTTGCCAATTCCCGAACGTGTATGGGAAGATATTAGTATGAACTTCATATCTGGTTTACCAAGAGTTCAAGGAGTGGAAACAGTTCTAGTTGATAGACTGACCAAGTTTGTGCATTTTCTTCCCCTTCGTCACCCCTATACAGCTAAAGATGTGGCATCACTCTTGCACAAGAAGTGGTCCGCTTGCATGGCTTCCCCCGCTCTATCGTTTCAGACCGTGACCCAATTTTTATCAGCCACTTTTGGAGGGAATTATTTAAGATGGCTGGCACCAACTTGTGTTTAAGTTCTTCCTACCACCCTCAAACGGATGGCCAAACCGAAGTCGTTAATCGTTGTCTTGAGGATTACCTGCGTTGCATAACTTTCCAGCAGCCCAAACGTTGGCTGAAGATGCTCGGCTGGGCAGAGTATTGGTTTAACACTTTGTTTCATCAGAGCCTTGGGTCCTCACCTTTCAAGGCGTTGTATGGTAGGGAACCTTCGGTTCTGCTACGTTACAGCCCTTTAGGATCAATGGTTGAAGAGATTGACATGCAGCTGACAGAGAGAGATGCCTTCTTGGATGAACTTAAACACAATCTGCTTCTAGCACAACAGCGCATGAAGCTGCAAGCTGATAAGCACAGACGGCAGGTTTCGTTTCAGATGGGAGACCAGGTCTATTTGCGGATCCATCCTTTTAAATTTCGCTCTTTAACTAAGAAGCGCAATGCAAAGTTAAGCCCGAGGTTTTACGGCCCCTTTGAAATTTTGGAGCGTGTGGGAGAGGTCGCATACAAGTTGCAGCTCCCTTCCAATGCTCGAATCCATAATACCATCCATGTGTCTCAGCTGAGAAGAGCTCCACCTACGGGCCAAGTCTTTCCACATCTCCCTGCTGGCCTAGCTGCTGATCTTGAGCTAGTCGTCTACCCTGCTGCAGCTATCGACTTCAGGCACCGCCATGGCCACGAACCTGAAGTCTTAATTCGATGGGTTGACTATCCTGATTTTGACTCATCTTGGGAGCCGATTTCTGTCATCAGAGAGCAGTTCCCTAATTTCCACCTTGAGGACAACGTGGATTTTCAGGAGGGTGGTATTGATAGGAGATTTAGTGGGCATGTTTATTATAGGCGGTAGTTGTTAGTATTATAACAGCAGGTTTAAGTGCTGCCGTTAACGTTAGGGATTCGTTAGTTAAGGGGGGTACTTGGGTGGCTATATAAGTAGTAATATTAGAGGGGGGATTAGGCATTAATCTTATGTAATTGAGTATTAGGAGGCGGGTTACTCTATCATCCACAAATAATCTTGGTTTTACTATCAACGTGTTGAGATCATCGAGAGCTTCAAGATGAGCATAATCTTTTTGTGTTTTTGGTGCAATGCCAAAAGTGGGTTTACCACTCCCACCACTGGTAGCGACGGACCCAGGAGTTTTGTTTGGGAGGGGGGATTTTTTGACACTATCATTCTCTAAAAAATTATGTCATTTTGTACTTTTTCAAAAGTTTATAAGAGCATTTTACAAATTTTTAAAGTTGGGGGGGGGTGCCCCCGACCCCCCTTTTGATCCGCCTCTAGCCACTGCTACGCCTTCGCTCCGGCGACTTTAGAAAATGCCGCTACCGCCCACCGCCTAAATGCCTCCTTGTCGTCACTGTCTTGGTGTTGCATGTTGCTTGTTTGGGTTTCAATAAATTGTGGGAGCCTACGTTGCTCCTATTTCCATGCTTTTATATTTCTCCTTGGCTATATAATATTGTCTACATTTATGACGGTATGTTTGGTCTAGACAGTTTTAGGCAACCTACTCACCGGTAGTATTCGTGGGATACTAGCAAATAGTAGTTGAAATTGCCTATTGCTATTGATCTTTCCCGGTGCTTAATTCACCGATGCTCAACATATGAGGCCTTGTTATGATGTTTTTTTATAAGTAGCTGAAAGTTCAGCATAAGAGTGATACTTAGTTCTAAATGAACCTTTCTCACAACATGGTAGTGGGTAACTTTTGATGGAATATAATCTATGCTTTAACTTAAAAAACAACAAAACTTTTAGGTCGTGTTTCTGGAATGAAAATTATGCACGATCTTGGCTAGATCTGTTCTCATAATGTGTAAATGATAATGAGATGCACATTATTTTTTTACTTTTTGGGCCTGTAAATAAGGGTTTGCAGTTTCATAATGTCTTTGACCACCCTTAAACTTGACAATGAGATAAACATGAATTTAGTTTGAGATTAAACCATAAATGATACTATAAAGCCAATGAGAACTGTTAGAGAGTATATTATAAATATATATGTTACTCGTTATTTTCATTCTTTTAGTTCCTCATGTATGTACTAATTAATACCCCGCTCCTCCCGCTCTCCCATTCAATGCTCTCTTCTCTAATCTGCTTCCAAGAAGCATGAGACACATCGTCTCTCCTCTGTAAGCTCTCTTCTCTCCAAGGCATGAATAAAGTGAATTTTCCTTGTGCAAACTCTGACATGGTATCAGAGTGGTAATTGCTCCATCTATCAATGGTAAACGAGAAAGAAGTTGCAATGATCGTAGAAAAAATCGGTGCTACATTGATCGATCAATCAGATCCACTATACACTCACCCTTCAGAATATCCTGGTCAAAGCCTAGCTCTAAAATTCAGCAGTGAAGGTTTTCGTGGATGGAAATGGTCGATGAAGTCGACACTGATGGCCAAAAGTAAGTTCGGCATCATTGATGGAAGCATACAACACCCAAGTAATCAAGACACAGTTCCCTCTGTGGCATGGAAGCGTGCAAATTCACTTGTTGTTTCTTGAATCGTCTCAGCTCTTGCCCCCAACACAGCAAAATGCATAATGTTCTGTGATGACCCGAAAGAAGTTTGAGAATGGCTTGACAAAGGTTCGAGCAAAACAACTTTGCTACCGTTCACAACATTAAACAAGAATTTGGGGTTCTTAGACATGGGGAAGATTCAGTCACAGAGTACTTCACAAAATTGAGACAGGCTTGGGCAAAACTTGACCTAGTTTGTCCTATACAAGATTGTACTTGTTGTGTAGCTGTCAAGCCATGGAGACTATGAAGCGCGGGGACGGCTCTTATATGACGTTTCATGTTTCCAAAACGTTCCGAGGACGCAAAACGCCTCGAAACGCGACCGAAACATTTCAGAAGCCTTCTAATATATATTGAAACATTTCATATCTTACAAAATGTTTCATGTAAAAATATTGAGCAAGTTAACCGTTTCCCATCAATAATTCTTCGATTGCTTTTTCAAAAACTCAAAACGTGGCCCTTGGAATTGCCAACAAGGAAGCGTAATTTATACTTATTTCTCTTTTCATTTAAATAAACTGAAGATAAGATTGATTTTACTGTCAACAACCTTTGATTTTACTGTTAACAGAGAACCAGATTATGAGTTGACTACTTATGACTCAGATTGGGACAAGCGTTTCATATCAGGATACTACATACTACTAGATGGCTCACCACTTAGTTGGAAATCAAAGAAATAGGTATTTGTTGCTCTGTCTTTTGCAAAGACAAACTACAGCAATGAGACAAGTTACAAGTGAGTTAAGTTGGATCACTAGACAAATACATGAATTGGGTGTTAGGGATATCACTCCAATACCCTTGAAAATCTAGCTACTGTACATATAGCTAAAACCCAGTTTCCATGAGCGTACTAATCATATCAAATTAGATTGTCATTTTGTTCGTGAGAAATTGCAAGCACGTTTAATACAGGTTTAGCATGTTCCCAGCACAAGCCAATTAGATGATATGATGACAAAACCCTCACAAAAAAGGCTTATCACAGCGTGCTTCAATCATTAGGAATGCTGTAGTGTTCAAGCGACAAATATTATACCCCTGTACTAATTGTAATCTTTGGGGGAGGGGGTGTTAGAGAGTCTAGTATGCATAATATATATAAACTAATACTACATAGTTACTCACTCTCTTTCCATTCTTTTAGTTGCTCATGTATGTACAAATACCCCGCTCCTCTTACTTTCCCATTCACTCCTTTCTTCTCTAATCTTCTTCCAAGAACCATGAGACACATCGTCTCTCCTCTGTAAACTCTTTTCTTTCCAAGACATGAATAAAGTGAATTTTCCTTGTGCAAACTCAAACATACTCTAACCAGAATCAATAAATCATTTAAGATATATATCACCAAGTGTTTGTAGTCTAGCGTTTAGGGTTTGAGCACCCTAAATTGTAAACCATTAACTCTTAAAACTAGACAAAGAAGTAATCATGAATTCATTTTGAGTGTAACCACAAAAGATACCCCAATAAACATGATTTTCATTTTGAGTGTAAACCATAAAATGATACCCCAATAAACATGAATTTATGTTGAGTGTAAACATGAATTCATTATGTACTTTGTTGTAAGGTTTTACTAGTTTGTGATCTTGGTGTATCTTTGACTAGGATATCATTGGCTAATAGGGTATCGTTTTGTGGTTCACTCTCAAAATGAATTCATGTTTACTTCATTATCAGGTGTAACGGTTTAGGATCATCAGACCCAGCTAGACTACCAACCCATAAAATATCTCTTCGATAGTTTAGTGATCCTGGTGCTTTTCCCACTAGGATATCCTTGGTTTTTAGGGTATCTTTTTGTGGTTCACTCTTAAATTTAGACATCCATTGTTTGCACATGCTTCACATGTTTGAACTTTTGTGTACTTTGCTTTGGTCGGTATGGTCCCATCAATGATAAATGTATTGAAATTATGCATACAGAAAATATATTGTTAGCTTGGTGCTTGTTTACGTGTTTTTGGAGTACTTTCAAAGATCCATTGGTAGAAAATGAAGTGATAGTACGTAATATTACATAATGCTTAGATATTATTTACTTTGTTGGTACACTAGTACTTTATTTATTTGAAACAATACCACATCCTATATAAGGTTCATGGTGTTTGTTTTCATGTTAGTTGGTGATTGTTAATCATCACTCTGTTCCTTTAATATGCTGGACATGGTACATGTTGTCCAATATAATGAATTTAATACTAGTTAATAAAAACTATATTCTTCTTTTATGTTACATTAGGGTGTTGTTTTGCAAATTTAAATAAACATTACTGATATAATTGATTTAGAAAAATATAGAACTAAAGCATCACTATATTATACTTCCTCCGTCCCGTTTGGCAGTGTCCTCTTTCTTTTTTTATTTTGTCCCAAAATAGTGTCTTTTTTCTAATATTATCCTCACCTTTAAACAAGTTCATTAAATATAAAAAAGGTATACTGCATTTTTTCCCTCACAGTTGTCTCTTCTCGTAGAGGGCTTCTTAATTTGTGTGCAAACACCTAGTAAGACACTGGCAATGGGACGGAGGGAGTATTTTTTTTTTCATTCGTTAAACTACTAATCAGGTGCTCTAATTCTAGTACTGCTAGAACACATTTATGAATAATTGTCAATGGGCTATCCATATAATACCAAGTGTAGCATATTTGTTATACCACAATAAACCTAGATGAATACCAATTGAAACGTGAGAACAACATATACATTATGGATTCTATTTTAATATTATAAACATCTGTAAGGAAAAATCCCACAATAAAAGTTACAAAGAAGAAGGAGAAGAAATTCCTAAATAAATATATTAAAAAGGTTATTATAATAATGGATTTCAATCCAAGAGTTACTAGGACTCACGGTGGTATATATATATATATAGTAGTCACTTACAATAAATAGAAGTGACTACTTGTTAGTAAGTTGAATAATTTGAAAAAAACTAAAAATAGGAACAATCACAATTACCACTAATGAGTTGAATACTTAGAAACAAAATTACATTTCATAATGTCCAGAATGCAAAGTAAGCCCCATCGCAGAGCATAAGTTCACCTAGAACGGTGTATTTGTGTCGTAGTAGCTATTTTTCAGCTTGACTCTTCTTGAATACTCGAGCACAAAAGCTCTTTTCTTAAAAAAGAAAAAGAGTTTTAAGAAAAGAGTAGAAGTCCAAAGCAGCCTTTCAACACTTGCACTACACACGAACAAGCTAATTTTTTTTGGTGATCAGGACCGGGTGAAATAGGCACGTGACCCCTCCCTGGCGATTTCAAGGGCGATTTGCTAGGTGATTTGGTTTCGGTGATTAGGGTTCAGGCAGTCTCTAGCTCTTCTCGCCATGCATTGGTCAGTTGCATCCTCAGTTTCTCTGTCTCAGACACACTCCTCAAGCTTAATCTCAGCAGATTTTGCCACCAAATACACGTTTTCAATCTCCCTTAGCCACGTCTTTCGCCTTTCTGCACGTGCATCATTACGAGGATTCTTCTCGACCCCAACGTTTCTAGTTCTATCGCATAGTATTTTAAGCGACGCTCCTGGGTGTTCTTCCGTCTTCCATCTGCTACTCCATCCTCCGCCTGCGTACTCGTACTATCACTCCACCTTGCACCGTCTTCTTGCTCTCTTTGCAAAGTTCTTTTTCCCCAAAATGGCGGCCTCTTCTTTGGAAGTTCAGCATATTGTTGACCAATGTGCTACTCTGGCACTTACAGCGGCGGATGACACTTACAGCGGCGGAAGAAGCAGTCCTTGATGTCTCTGATGTTGCCCATGCAGATACTGGGGTTAACTACACAAGTTCCTTGCTTGGTAAGCTTCTTATTGCTCGCACTGTCGACTTGAAAGCTCTGGAGCGCTCGTTTTCTTGCCTTTGGAGGGTTGAAGAGGAACTCACTGTCCGTAATCTGGGATCAAATATCTTTCTGTTTGAATTTTCTGATGTTTGAGATCTTAAGTGGTGGGCCTTGGACTTTTGAAGGCTGTCTGCTAGTTCTCACTGAAATTGACCAGGACAAGCCGCCCCGAGATCATGTTTTCCAGTACGTGCCGTTCTGGATTCGTGTCCATATGTGCCTCTGTGGCTTCTCAACCCTTCTTTTGCTCGACGTGTTGGTGACCAGGTTGGTCAGTTCCTTGAATATGTAGCTTTTGACAGACGCTTTGTTGGTTCCTATCTCCGTCTCAAAGTTAAGATTAACATTGCTAAGCCACTCCTGTGGTTTGTGTCTGTTTCCATTAACGGCTCTCACTCTGTGCTCCGGCTTTCTTATGAGAGGCTGCCCCACATGTGCTTTCTCTGTGGTGTTTTTACTCATGTGGTCAAGGATTGCCCCCATAAGGCTACGTCTACGGGTGCTGCTTTTCCGTATGGCTTATGGCTGAAGTCCAACACCTTTGGGAGTGGTCATCTTCGTCGTTTCGCTGCGGCTGATTTCCATGCACACTCCCCTGCTGTTTCTGCGTCCACTCGTGCTCAGACTCCACCTCGTGCGATGGAAGGTGTGGAGAATTCCCGTGCAGTTGCCACAGAGAATGTTCCAGTCCCTAATGTTTCTATTGCACCTGTTGTGACTCAGCAAGGCAAGTCTACCCCGATTCTGACTGACGAACCTGAAGAAGGTGAAATTGTTGCTTCGCCGACTCACTCCGACAATCGCAAGCATCAGGAAGCTGTGGGTGTTTCTTCTGAGGTTGCTCAGTCCCTGCTTGATGGTGATGGTGAGACTGTGAAGCGCACGAAGAATGGTGATTCAGAGGATGCTCCTCAACAGGCGACCCCGGGGGACACCTCGGGTCGCCAAGCATAATGTCGGTCTTGGTGCTGAACTACCGCGGTTTGGGTGCTGCTGTGGCAGTTCATTGGATCTTGAGGGTGGTTGCCTCTGAAGCGCCTACTTTTGTGTTTTTGCTAGAAACCAAATTATCTGCTTTTGAAATGCGATCTGTAGCTTGTAGGTTACGTGGGTTTCATTGGGTGGCTGGAGATAGTGAGGGTAGGAAGGCTGGGGTAGCTTTATTTTGGAATGCAAATCTTAATGTAACTCTATCTAGTTTTTCGGCGCATCATGTGGATGCTTATGTTTGTATTTTGGTGGTGCTAAGTGGCGCATCACATGTCTGTATGGTTGATCTAGCATGACGGAGAAATGGAAAACTTATAAGTTGTTGCGTTATCTTAGTTCGCAATGGGCTGGCCCTTGGTTAGTTGGTGGCGATTTTAATCAAATTTTACATTCTACTGAGCATCGTGGTCGTGGCATTAGGCCTCAATGCGCCATGAATGCCTTTCAGACTTGTCTTACTGATTGTTACCTCCAGGATCTTCACTATCGTGGCCCATGCTACACTTACACCAACAAAAGTTTGGCTCCTCTGAATGTGAAATGTCGCCTTGATCGATTTGTGGCTACTGATTCCTGGCTGCACCTCTTCCCTAATGCCCAGAACTACCATCTCCGATGGGGCCGTTCAGACCATAGACTGTTAAAGCTCTTGCTTCACCCATCGACTCGTCGCGGAGCTCGCCCTTTTCGGTTTGAGAATTGCTGGGCCCAGAATGAACAATGTCGAAGCTTGGTGCTTTCTATCTGGGCACGTCCTCAGCAACAATCATCTTACGCATTTAAAGTTCAAGATTGTGGCCAAGCGCTTCGCCAGTGGGGGAAACGTCAGATTTGGGTTGAAAAGCGTTCTTTGCTAAAAGCCGAACAACAGCTTGATACCCTAGCCCAAGATCCTCCCACATCTGCCTCCATGCAGCTGATGAAATCATGTACACGGACTATTGATTCTCTTTTATTATGTGAGGAGGTTCGTTTGCAACAACGTTCACGTCAGCAATGGCTTCAGGCAGGGGATCGCAACACTCAGTTTTTTTACTCCAGGTTCCGAGCCCGTTCTCGACAAAATGCTATTTTCACTCTTTCATCGCCATCCATGCCTACTGCGTCCACCTGGCCGGGTGTGGAGTCTGTTGCCCGACATTACTTCCAGAATCTTTTTACGTCCACTGCTCCTGAGCCTGACTTTCATCTCCTAGCTTGTGTTGAGAATCGTGTCCCCACTGCTATGTATGATTCTATGGGTGCTCCATTCTCTCCGAATGAGGTTGTCACTGCCTACAAACAGCTCCACCCTTCGAAGGCACCTGGGCCGGATGGTATTAATGGCGTTTTTCTCCATGAATTTTGGCCCACTATTAGTGCAGATTCCATTGCTACCGCCTTGGACTTTTTAAATACGGATGTTGTGCCTAGTTCGGTCAACCACACTCACATAGCACTTATACCTAAGCGAGCGGGTGCTACCTCAATCGCTGATTTCTGGCCCATCTCCTTATGTAATACCATTTATCGGGTCATTTCAAAGGTCTTGGTTAATCAGGTACAATCAACAATGCCCCATGCCATTTCTGCTAACCAAGGTGCTTTTGTACGTGATCGTCTTATCTCGGATCAGATTCTCCTTACCCATGAAATCTTGCATTATATGCGCCGGTCAATGGCCAAGTTGCGTGGGCACTTTGCATATAAAATTGACATGTCTAAGGCCTTTGATCGGGTTGAGTGGTCTTTGTTCTTGATGTTTTGCAAAGTATGGGTTTTCATCCTTTTTGGATTCGTGCAGTACGCAAGTGCATCACAACCCCTACAATGGCAGTTCTGATTAACGGCTTTCCGGGTGCCTCTTTCCAGCCCCATCGGGGCTTACGTCAAGGCGACCCCTTGTCCCCTCTTTTGTTTATCTGCTGTATGGAGGTCCTTACATCCACTTTGCATCTGGCTTCCCAAGTCCATCACTATTCAGGCTTTACCATTCGTGGGCTTCCTTCTCCAATCAACAACTTGCTGTTTGCAGATGATTGCATTCTTTTTGGCTGGCCACGCCCCATAATGCCCAGGTTTTGGCTGATATTCTTGAAGACTTCAAGCAGGCTTCGAGCCAATGTATCAATATCGACAAATCTGCTATAATGTTCTCCTCTAAGCTCCCTCGCCCTTTGTGCGCCAGTATAGCCTACACCTTGGGAGGTGCTCGTGTGGTAAATGATCTGGGCATGTATCTGGGCTTCCTCGTACTGGTGGGACGCAATCGCTCTGCTATTTTCAATTATCTTAAAGATAAGGTTGCACAAAGACTGCAGCAATGGTCTCACCGGGTGTCGCAAGCTGGCCACTTAAATGAAATACCCGGGAAATTGAAGTTAGGAGTACGATAATATATAGTCAGAATAATAAGTCCGAATTAGTAATAGTGGCCCAGGGAACTAACGATACTCCTATATTAATTTATTCCTCTTCCTAGAATTTCCTCTCCACATTTATTTAAATACATAGAGTTCTAATTCAAATTGACTTTCCTTTGTACTTAATTAATTTCTAGAATTCAAATCTGAGTTTACTTCCTATTAGTAATTATCTGATTATAGAGTTCAAATCCCATTTGACTTCTTAAAATTAATTTATATATATTTTGTTATAGTATTCTAGAACTCTCTCTAACGCAATTATAATTCCCTTGCTAGTATTATTACTTTACTTTATTTAATTTATTCAATCTCCTTCCTACTTCCAAGTAAATGTTATTAATTATCTCCTAGATTTTCTATTCCATCCTTATCTTGTTACAACGATCTACTTTCTCAAAATATTCAAACTAGGAAACTATTCTGAATTTCTAAAAGAATGTTGTTAGAGATTTTATTTTCCTTCCTGATGTTCTCAACGTTATGTGTTGTATAGGTTCCCTAAAAAAAATTACAATGTTAAGTATTTATTTTGATTTCTTTTTTTGAGTTATTTGTATTTCGTATTTATTTAACTCTTTGTTTTAAGATAGTAATCATTAACTTGTTTTAACAATAGCGATTTCCCTTATTCCTATAATTTACTTATTTATATAACAATCTTCCCACTACGGTCTACCTTCATCACGACGCTTCTACGCTGCTCTACCAAAAACTTATTCACGTATCTTCTTCCTTGATTCTTATAATTGCGTTCTCAATTCTACTTTGGCGTTCTTCACTCTACCCTTGCTGGATCGTTTCCCTTGGTGCCAATTAGGAGCTTTGTTGGGTAATGTATTCTACTTAGTTACTTAGTTATCTATTCATGGCTTGACGAATTCTGATTGTTAATTTTGGTTACCTAGACGTCGATATCGTTGATGAGTGCTATCATAGTCCGGAGCAGTTGGGTTCTTGAGGGATTTGGTTGTTCCAGGTAAATTCTATGCTCAATGGTTTGATTGTGGTTTTGCGAAATATCGGAAAGGGTTCATTGAGTTTTATCTCGGTTATGGTTTGGAGATTTGGGATTATTCCCCACGTTTTGGAATTGAGGAATTGGATGAGATTGTGGTGTTCAATTGTGGTTTTGGGAGTCTTTCACAGGTTGTATTCTGTTTGGGAGCCCATAGGTGCTCCCCATTATTGATATTATTTGCGCTGCACACATTGTTGCAGTTAAGCTCTATGATCTACTCTATGTACTGCTGTTCATAGGGGGTGTGCACACTTAAGGACTTAGGGTGAGGTGGTTGTTTGACGGTCCCATAGGTGACTGTCCTGGAATTGTTGTTTGGGGTCCACAGTGACCCCGTGTTCGGAATTGTGGTTATTACTCCCTGTTGAAAGCTCTCTACTGCAGTTCGGTATTGTTATGTTTTTCTGGAAAAATTCATTAACTATTCAGTAAACCCTCCATCTGTTTGTTAAGGCAATGGTGTTCCAAAATGTATTTTACAGCTTGAGGTGGAATTTACTCAGTTTTTCTGATTTGTGGATCCTTTCTGTGTTTTGTCTATGTTTTATCGCAGGTATGGATGATTAGCTGAGGGGATCGGGACCCAGCGAATCACCTAGTTTAGGACCACTAATAATAAGGCGATGTTTGAATTTCAATGTTTCAGAGATGTTGTTATGTTCTCAAGGTTTTTTACATTAACGTTATTTTGCTTCCGCATAATTTGAAAGTTAACTTGGTTTTAATGTTGTTTAGTTCATCAGCCTGAGCACCCATGGTATTGGGTGTGGCGGTAATGCCCTGGATATTTTGAGATCCGCTGCTATATTGAAGGTTATGTGCATTTGAGTTTTGGTTAACTAAGTTAATTGCTCTTTGAATCAGTTTTATCAAGTTTGTGGTGTATTGAGTTTTTATAATGACTTCTTCTACTCGAGGGATTCTCTTGTTGTTTATTATATTTTGCATAAGTATTTCTAAAAGTTTTTGGGCTCTATTTCTGTGTTTAAAACTGCACTTAAGGACCTGTCCGAACGTCCGTCCGGACATCAATGTTCGGACAGGCCCCGAATGTTTTTAGAAGCTCTCTGTTTGGTGTGTCCGAACTTTGGTCCGAACATTGATGTTCGGACACGCCACGTTAAAGTTTCTCGGACTTTTTAAACTCACTTGTGTCCGAACTTCCAAGTCCGGACACAGTTCGGACGCCTTTGGTTTTCAGACCTTTTAACTCTCGACTTGTGTCGAATATCCATGTCCGACACAAGTTCGGACGGATGGATTTTCACAGTTTAACTATCTCGGCTTGTGTCCGAACTTCCCATGTCTGGACACAAGTTCGGACCAGGCTTGTTTTGCACCTTTAGGGCTCGTTTGGAGTCCGTTTTCGAAGCCGTTTTCACCGTTAGCTTTGTTATTTTATTTCCTATGTTTTAAGGCAAAATCCAGGGTGTTACAACTACACCGTCCCACCACCGGGATTTACTTGACTCACCAATCCGGGATGCTACCCACTTAAGGGATTTGGGCCGGACCAGTTTAAGAGTCAGGAATTGGAGCCAACCCTCGTGACTCCGCATCCTCACGCGTGGCCGAAACTATATCTACTCATTCCAATTTAATTACCAATTTAAGTTAGAATGGTTAGCTTGGTAGGAATAAGTTAGAAGTCCAAAGTCAACACATTCGGTCACATTACAATATATCATACATACACACATTCATTATCATCCATTCATTTCATGAATTATACAAACTAAGATTTAAGAAAATATTCACAACATACAACACTACATATTCACAAGTATGCATAGTAACTCCGATTCGTGCATTTATCTTATTTGGTGTTCAATTAGCACACAACACACAAATCAGAGTAACCAAGATAGCATACGGGGCATGAGGAATTCATACCGTTCACCGTCGTACTTGTATCCCAACTTTCCTCCGGTGCTCACAAATCAAATCCTATGATATACATACAATCGAATGATTAATCTAACTGTCACTAACTTAACTCGATTACTCTTACGTTTCCTAACTCATACTTACATACCTTTACAATTCTTATACTTACATATGGTTTACTTGTTCTTCCTTAGTTTTAAAACTTGTTCATACCTTTAATGACCTTTAAACATCCCTAATTAAGTCCTAATTAACTTATACTATCATTATCCTTCACTTCCTTATCTTATTACCCATTTTATAAACTTATTTTTACAGGTTTTGGTTGGTCTGGGACCTTGTCCAGGTCTTAAGTCCCGGACCAACTCATGGTCCAACTCTCGGCTACATTTGATGGTATGGTCCGGGACCTTGTACAAGGGTCAAGTCCCGGACCCAAATGGTTGGAAACTCTCGGCCTGAATTCACACTATGGTCCGGGTCCTCTTACAAGGAGTAAGTCCCGGACCTTAACATTGCAAAACTCTCAGGGTATTTTACAGGGTGGTCCGGGTCCTTGTATGGGACTTAAGTCCCGGACCACCACCTTCCTGCAACTCTCGGCCATTTTATTCGACTGGTCCGGGACTTAGTCCAAGACTTAAGTCCCGGACCCTGCTATCAGTTTACAGATTTTACAGTTTTTCTTTATCTGTTACAAACCAAACCTTGCCCAATTTATTCCCCATTGTTCCTACTCTTAATCCCACATGTTTTAGCACCTAATTAAGCTCCTAAACCTGTTTTAATCCATTGCTAACTTATTACTCCTTCTATGCTAATTCACTCACCTATTTTCTTAAGTTTTCATTTCAACACTCACATTGTTTCTTCCCTTACTACATCTTGTTACAGATTTTGACACATACACTCCTCTTCTATGACT
Organism: Limonium bicolor; assembly: GCA_023374045.1. Classification (NCBI taxonomy): domain Eukaryota; kingdom Viridiplantae; phylum Streptophyta; class Magnoliopsida; order Caryophyllales; family Plumbaginaceae; genus Limonium; species Limonium bicolor. The sequence goes on from CM041777.1 coordinate 42,371,807, forward strand.
CCCTCTCTTAATGTCATTTCCAACACTTCTAATGCCTTACAATACATTAACTATCTCTCTCAGTTTACCCTCTATCTATCTCTATCAAAATCTGTTACAAACACATATTAGTCACCTAGTTTCTAGTTCATTAAGTGTCCTAATCCTAGGTAAATTTTGACATAACCTCCCCTATATTTCTACATTCTCACCACATTGTTTTCACACACTTTATCATTTATCTCACCTGCTTATACACAACATCAATATACCAAGTTCTTCCACACAGATACTACCCATTCAACACATTAATTTCCTGCAATCAACATCCCAATCCCAAACTAGTTTGCGACAGTTTTTAATTGTTTTCAAAGCTTCAATACAATTCAGCTCTTCTTACACATTACATTATTGTTCAATACCACTTTACAATGCAAACTTACTCTTTTAAAATCTGTTACGCATATTTATACAAGGCTACACAAAGATGAGTGTAATCACCTTGTTTCTCTTCTAGGTTTCCTTTTCTTCTTCTTGCTTCTTTTTTCTTCCTTCTCTCTTTCCTTCCTCTTCTCACCGGTTTGCAATTCAAATTCTAACTCTACAGCCCACATATGTATACACCATTTTAATGCACTAACCCTTAACCATTCTTCAAGCTTTTAATGTAAGTTTTAGGGTTTAGAAACATATTACCTTCCAAGGGTGTAAGTAGTGTTTGGGGTGGCTCAAGAATAAGATTTCCCACTCTCCAACAATGCCAAAATCGGCTGGGTACAAAAGGAACCAAACAAGGGTTCAGCTAGATTTTCGTTTTGCCCATAAGGCTAGAAAAACAATGGAGTTTCAAGAAGATTTTTACCTCAAAAGAACAAGGAGAAGGAGGTGGTTCTAGTGGTGGTCTTGAAGCTCCAAATGCTCCATACCCATGGAGATGAAAGTTGTCCTTTTCGGATTTTGAAAAGAGGGAATTGTTCCCCTTGATAAGAGGAAGACAATGGTGTAATTTTTACAATTTTTGGAGAAGGTTCAAGCACTTAACAAGATGAGAGAAGATGGAGTTTTGTGAGTGTTTTCATTTCTCCATTGTTGTCGCTGGGAAGAAGAAGAAATTGAGAGGAGGAGGTGAGTGTGTACGTGAGTGAAGAGGATAGAGATAGGAGAGAGAGTGGTGAGTGAGGGAGTAAAGTAGATTACTTTTTACTTTTTTAATTCCCTTGTCTTTTGTAAATAAAAAGGGAGTTAAGAGTGTGTGTGTGGGGGGGGGGGATAGAAATCGGCTAGCACACTCAGCCCACATGGGTTTTAAAATCTTATTTACAATATTGGACACACTAGTTTGAGTTATTAATATTTCTACCCCACAACTTCCCGTTTTTTGACAGTTTTTACTAATTTCTCGTTTTATTGATTTTATGGGTTCTAAAGCTTCAGTAATATTTATTAATGACTATTTAGTTGACCAAAATTGTTACGAGTCTATTTGACCCGCTTAAAGACACGTTTTCCCGGTTATCTCGAAAAGCGTGCTTTAAGGTTCGTTAGTGTTTTTAATCCATTTTAAGGATCCGTTTTCTTCGGGATTTGTTCCCTCATGATTATTTAGACTTAATTAAGTTTCTAAAATATTTATTAGCCTAATTAATCACTATTTTTAATTACGGGGTATTTCAATCTACCCCCCTTAAGAAACTTTGCCCTCAAAGTTGCTCAAGGTTAATAGTTTATAATTCTACTCATTATGCAACCAATTGCCATAATGTGTCTTACTACACCTATGAGGTGTTTGCTTCATTCCACATTGCAAGCATACACTATTCAAGCACAACAAGCATTCACACACAGTACGAATTCACATACACCATACACCATTTCCATACATACCATCACACAATACATCGATGCAATTCACATTACACATTACACATACATCACACATCGTACATACACATCCATATACTACACATACATACATACACATACCAAATTAACTTGCACTACATGTGCCATACAAAATCTATTACAATACCTACACACTATGCAATGCTTACCCCGAAGCAATGCAAAAGCAAAAGGCTCTACCCCCCTTAAAAGGGGTACGACCCGTACCCGTATTACTAAATACTAGACTCTCTAGTCTATGAATAACTGTGGGTACTTAGCCTTCATGGCATCTTCCAACTCCCATGTCGCTTCTTCGACATCATGGTTTGACCATAGGAGCTTCACCATTCGTATAGACTTATGGCGAGTGTCTCTGGTCTTCCTATCAAGGATTCTTACCGGGGCTTCAACATATCTCATGTCGGCTCAATGGAAAGTCTTTCGGGCTCTAGCACATGAGAAGGATCAGCAATACTTCTTGAGTTGTGACACATGAAATACATCATGGACACGTCCCAAGTCCTCAGGTAGTGCTAACCTGTAGGCTACGGCTCTAACTCTTTCGGTGATAGCATATGGCCCTACACATTTTGGGCTTAGTTTGCCCTTCTGGCCAAATCGGAAGACACCCTTCATAGGTGAAACGCGCAAGAACACTTGGTCGCCCACGGCGAACTCAAGGTCGCGTCGTCTCACATCCGCATAGGATTTCTGTCTATCTTGGGCTGCCTTCATATTGGCTCGAATCTGCTGAACTTCAGCTTGCAGTTGTTCAAGGTACTCCGGTCCTATGATGACCGCTTCGCTTGACTCATCCCAACACAAGGGTGTACGGCAAGGTCTACCGTATAGAGCTTGGAAAGGCGACATCTTTATCGAGGCATGATAACTATTATTGTATGAAAATTCGATAAGATGAAGCTTGTCTAACCAACTCCCCTGAAAGTCTAAGGCACATGCCCGAAGCATGTCCTCCAGTGTCTGGATGGTTCTTTCTGTCTGACCGTCGGTCTGAGGATGGAAGGCGGTACTCAACTTCAATTCTGTACCCAACGCTTCCCGTGTAGCTCTCCAGTATCTCGAAAGAAATCTGGTGTCGCGGTCAGATACTATTGTTTTAGGGACTCTGTGATGTCTGATAATCTCCTTGTCGAATAGCTCTGCGAGCTTCACTACCTTCCAGGTGTCCTTCATCGGTATGAATCTGGCAACCTTGGTAAGGCGATCGACTACAACCCAGATCATGTTGAGTCCTCCCTTAGCAGGCGGGAGTCCTACAACAAAATCCATGGAGATATCATGAAATTTCCACTCCGGAACTGGCATCGATTGTACCATTCCGCCCGGTCTACGATGTTCAAATTTTACCTTCTGGCATGTCAAGCATCTCAATACAAATTCTGTCACATCTGATTTCATTCCAGACCACCAGAAGTACCTCTTCATGTCTTTGTACATCTTGGAGGCTCCTGGATGGACTGAATATGGAACTATGTGACTCTCGCAGGATGCGATCCCTTAGCTCAGCATTGCTTCGGGGGACGCATAGCCTGCCATTCAACCGAATCAAACCATCTTCATGTAGCTTGAAGTCATACTTTTTCTTCTCAAATGTACCATTTTCAATCTTTTGTCTGAATTCAGTTAGGTAAGGGTCGCTCAACTGAGCGTCTCGCACCTCGTCATCCAAGCTAGAAGAAGTGAGTAGCGAATGGAGCAAGTGTGCTCGACGGCTCAGGGCGTCAGCTACGATGTTTGCCTTCCCTTCCTTATACTGTAGGTCGATGTCGTAGTCAGAGAGAAACTTCATCCACCTTCTATGTCTCAGATTCAGTTCTTTCTGTGTGAATACATATTGTAAGCTCTTGTGGTCGGAGTAGATGGTGATGCTTACCCCATAGAGATAGTGTCGCCATATCTTCAAAGCGAAGACAATGGCTCCTAACTCTAAGTCGTGAGTCGGGTAATTCTCCTCATGCTTTTTCAGCTGGCGGGAGGCATAAGCAACAACCTTGCCATGCTGCATGAGCACGCATCCCATTCCTTTGCCTGATGCATCACAATATACCTCAAATCCCTTTGTGCCCTCTGGAAGAGTAAGGATGGGTGCTGAGGTCAATGAGTCTTTAAGGCTCTGAAATGATACTTCGCACTCGTCTGTCCATACAAACGGTGCATCTTTCTTCATCAGTGTAGTCATGGGCTTAGCGACTTTTGAGAAGTCCTTTACAAATCTCTGGTAATAACCGGCTAGACCAAGAAAGCTCCGAATGTCGGTAACAGTCTTAGGTCTAGGCCATGATCGTACAGCTTCAATCTTAGAAGTGTCCACTGAGATACCTGCGCTCGAGATGACATGACCGAGGAATGATACCTGATCTAGCCAGAACTCGCATTTGGAGAACTTCGCATACAGCTGGTTCTCGTGCAGTGTCTCAAGCACTTTCCTCAAGTGAATTTCATGTTCTTCTGCTGATTTTGAGTATACAAGGATGTCGTCGATGAAGACAACAACCGAGGTGTCCAACTGTTCACTGAATAGGCGATTCATGAGATCCATGAATTTAGCTGGTGTGTTTGACAAACCGAATGGCATCACCGTGAATTCGTAGTGGCCATATCTGGTACGGAATGCCGTTTTCTCAATATCTTGCTCTTTGATAGCAATTTGATGGTACCCAGAATGGAGGTCAATCTTGGAGAAGACTGATGCTCCTTTCAGCTGATCAAATAGGTCGTCGATGCGTGGCAATGGGTATTTATTCTTGACCGTAACCGCATTCAGCTCGCGGTAGTCAATGCAAAGTCGGAGGCTACCGTCCTTCTTCTTACAAAGAGGACCGGTGCTCCCCAGGGTGATACGCTCGGGTGTAAACCCTTTGTCGAGGAGGTCTCGTAATTGCTCCTTCAGTTCAGTCATTTCAGCAGGTGCCATGCGGTACGGTGCCCTAGCAATGGGACCGGTACCTGGCAAAAGATCAATTTCAAATTCCACTGCTCTCGGTGGTGGCATGCCGGGTAGCTCCTTAGGGAAAACGTCGGGAAATTCGGATACAATCGGTACATCCTCACTGAACTCTGGATCTCTCTCCAGGCCTTGTACATAACACAGATATACTTCGTGGCCCTTTTTGAGCTCCCGGTACATGGCCATAGCAGATATGAGTGTGGTCGAAGGCTCTCTCGGTCTCTGGCGGTAAGATACTGTAACCCCAGAAGGACTCTTGAGCAGCAATCGATGCTCGGCGCAGAGGATTCTACCGTTGTGCCGCTCCAACCAATTCATTCCGATGATTAAGTCGAATCCCAATCCATTAAACTCGATGAAGGAGATGGGAAACACTTCGTTTTTGATTTTGATGGTGGCTGATTGATAGTATTTGGTGCACTTTACTCGCTCCTTCGATGGGAGAGTAACCATGAAGTTCGGTAGTTCATCCGCATCTAGCTTCAGCCTCTTCACAAAAGATGGCGATACGAAGGTGTGAGAGGCGTCGGAGTCGAATAACACATTGGCTTCAATGCCGTTCACTGGGAATGTTCCTGTTAAGATGGTGCCGCTTCTGCCGGCTTGTGCTTCGGTGAGGATACTCAGGTTACCTTCGGTACCGAGTCCACAACCTATTGGATTCACAAGTGGATAAGTATTGATGGTGGACACAAGTGGAATTTAAATCAACACTGCTCTTTATTGATAAACCAACCATCATACATGCCGTGTCTCTAATACACGTTACTAATAGATTACATGATACTATGAATTTAATACTTCCTAAAGGTAAGGTTCAGGCGTCCTGGTTTCATGTGTGTGGCATTGATTATTACCGGTGGTGCCGTATTCAACTTGATCTTGTTGATCCCGTGATACAGCATCCTAGAGTTTCCACCCATGATTAGGACATCTCCTGATCTCAATACCAATTTCTGTGCGAGGTCCACACGCTTCTGCTCGCTATACATAAATACGGCGTCATCACCAATGGACCAAGACACTACGGGCACTCCTTGTTCAAGAGATTCCGCTGTCTCGTCCTTGTCTTGGTGTAACCCAAGTCGTCCTTCTTTCTCATAGAAGTTGACGATACAAAGGTCCGCTTCAAGTGCGGGGATCGGTTCATATTCACATTGTTGTGCAAGTTCTACCGCTTGTGTGACAAGTGTCTGAAACTCTGGAGGTATTGTCGGTGGCGTTGCTCCATCTTGCTTTCGCGTCTCTTGGTATGTCTTGGTATAAGGATTCCAGTCCTTTCCCAAGCACATCATTTTCAGCTTCATCTTCGCTCCACCGGGGAATTCGGGTGTATAAAATCCACCTTGACCCGTTCCTAGTTAGTTGCATCGTCGAATGATTGAGATTTGGGCTTCGAGTGTCAGGTATTCATTAATAAAATCATACCTGGTCGGATGACCTGACACTGCTCGCTGGTGTAGTAGTGATTGGTGATGTCTGTCTCTTCTTGATTTAGGTTTACCGGTATCGGATAACAGATACTAAAGCTTCCTATGGTTATAAATTTCATCTACGGTGAGTACTAGTTTCAACTACTTCATTTCATGCTCAATACACACTTCAATCTATTTACTCATGCATTCACTCATACGGTTATTCTAATACTTAAACATGCTTCTCAAGGATTAAAGGTTCGGATAATTACCTGGGCCGGACTTAGAACCGGACTCATCACGGTCGATAACATGAAGGACAGGCTACCTCTGGGGTGCGCCCCTCTGAGGTCCCCGGGATCCCTGTCCCTGTGGTGTCTGCTGGGTCGGTGCATCGCCAGATGCAACCTCCTTGCCTTCCCTCTGCTTGTAGCTTTGGAAGTTCCCTTTTTGTTTGGCATTCTCTGGGCATCTGTTGGCTGTGTGTCCCGGTTTCTGGCAATTGTAGCACTTGATTTCTCTCCCATAGCAGTCCTTACCGGGATGATCTTGATTGCACTTTCTGCACACATAGGTGCGGCCGTCGAGAAGGTTTTGGTGAAACCGGAGCCAGAACCTGAGGTTTAGAGGGTTAGCACATGTGTGCGTGGATATACTAGATATGGTACTTGTATGAATATGATTTAGGAATAGAAGTTTACCCTTAGGTGGGTGTGATCTCAGTGGCTTTGCGGCCACCGGTGCAGAAGAACCAAGCTGAAGAAGCTCAACTGATTTGCCCTGCTCAGCATGGGCACTGCTCTCACTTGGGAAGTTCTTTTGAGTTTGATGAAAGAATTTCCCTTTCTTCTTTTTCCAGCTTTTACCCTGGTTCTGCTCCTCGGCACTTGTGTTCTTATTGTTTGCCTTGCGCTTCAACGCGGTTTCTTCATCCCGTAGTTGGCAAGTGATCTCAACGCGAGAAGCCGCGTGATAACACTCCTGAAGTTTCAAGTATTAGCCGGGATTCTCATTTAAGAAAGGATAAAGAAGAGATTCAAGGAATTCAAGGAAATTAAGGGATTGAAATGGAACTAAGGGTTAACCGATATTTACCTGTAGGGAGGTAAATCGAGTGTAGCCCATACCGTACCGAAGGCGATGGCTCAGACCGCCATAGAAGTGATCGACCAACACCTGGCCGGTGTATCCTAAGTCGGGTAGAAGACGGAGGATGGAGGTGAAGGTGCGGTAATACTCATCGACAGACATCTTCTCTGTCATCTTTAAGGCGTCCAGCTCTAGCCTTTTCTTTGTTTTCACATGCTCCGGATAGTATTTTGATCGGAGGAGGGATGCGAAGGACTCCCAGTCGAATGTGGGGTCATTGACATGCTCGTGCTTGACTAGCTTCCACCAATCCATGGCTGCATCTTTCAGGTAGTAGGCAGCAACTCTAACTCAAACTCCAGCAGGAGCTTCGAGGGTTTCAAACGTCGTCTCCATCTCGGAGATATAGGCTTCGAGCTTAGCCGGATCACTCTCGCCCTTGAAGCAAGGAGGGCGGAGTTCCGCTACAGCTTTTACCCAGTTAGCTTCTCTGGGTGGAGGGGGAGGGATTGGCCCCGCTTGGTTCTGTTGGTTTTGTTGGTTTTGTTGCATAGCATTGATTACTTGGGGTAGCATCTGCGCTACGTGGCGGCGACGATCTCGGCTATCGTCTGCGCGCCGGGTCCGTCAGATGTCTCCCCTAGGTCGGCCTCGACCTCGTCCTGACATCTGAACATTTAGCATTTACATTAGGCTTTGCGAGATATGACCTAAAGGTCTTGGAATTTATACAAAGGTATCGTTCCTAAGAACGTCAAGGGTATCCGTCATTAATAACGGTAGTTCCTAGTTAGGTTTCTAAGTATCCGTCTTAAGACGGTTGGAATCCTAACTCGGTAATCCCCTATGCTCGGTAACTTAGGACATCAGAGCGTTACTACGCTCTGATACCACTTTTTGTAACACCCCTACCGTTAATCCTACGCTTACCGGCTATCGTCCTGTTAATCCTATCAGTTCACAGCGGAAATACTACTTACTACGGCGGGTGGTACAACGCCGCTAACCGCCCATACGGCCAGCAAGGCTTACACTACAATACAGTGACGGTCTGATGATCATAGTATACCGAGCTACTTAAACATTACTTACCGAATACAAAATACCCTTCGCCTACATTGATGGATTACCGAGTATTCAAAGTATATTCATTTACAACCTTTCAAGTTTGCCAAAAGGATGAGTTTCTACCGACTACTCATCTATACCCATTCACCATCCTATCAATATCCAAAAAGGTGTACCCCATGGTACACCGGCTAATCAAAAAGCTACAGCCGTGTACTACTTAGTACACCATTCATAATTCATTGTTTACAATCAAAAGAAGACAAAAGAAACTAGCTACATCTCTTCACGGCCTTCATCCTTCTCTTGTACCTGCGTGTAGTAAAACATCGTCCCAAGGGGCTCAGCAAAAGCTGCGCATGAACTCCGCATATACCGCGTGCTAGCTAGGGCACGCCGACTATTTGACGTCCACTAAACATGCGGTTCATTAATTTCATACATACATGCTTACATGCAACATACATGCATATACAATACATTATACAATTCAAGATAGCAATACAGTAGCACACACACTTACTTACCTTTACCGTGTCAGCCAAATTACGCATCCGGGTTAATCGGAATGCTTATTACTCTTTTACTCATTACATGTTACTTACTCTTACTTTACTTACTTACTTTCATTCACTTACTTACTCATTCTTATTTACTTACTCATACTCAAGTTAAGTCGGTATGACCTCCGGCCCGGGGACTACACCGTCCCACCACCGGGATTTACTTGACTCACCAATCCGGGATGCTACCCACTTAAGGGATTTGGGCCGCGGACCAGTTTAAGAGTCAGGAATTGGAGCCAACCTCTCGCGACTCCGCATCCTCACGCGTGGCCGAAACTATATCGGACTTCTACTCATTCCAATTTAATTACCAATTTAAGTTAGAATGGTTAGCTTGTTAGGAATAAGTTAGAAGTCCAAAGTCAACACATTCGGTCACATTACAAATATCATACATACACACATTCATTATCATCCATTCATTTCATGAATTATACAAACTAAGATTTAAGAAAAATATTCACAACATACAACACTACATATTCACCAGTATGCATAGTAACTCCGATTCGTGCATTTATCTTATTTGGTGTTCAATTAGAACACAACACACAAATCAGAGTAACCAAGATAGCATACGGGGCATGTGGAATTCATACCGTTCACCGTCGTACTTGTATCCCAACTTTCCCCGGTGCTCACAAATCAAAACCTATGATATACATACAATCGAATGATTAATCTAACTGTCACTAACTTAACTCGATTACTCTTACGTTTCCTAACTCATACTTACTATACCTTTACAATTTATACTTACATATGGTTTACTTGTTCTTCCTTAGTTTTAAAACTTGTTCATACCTTTAATGACCTTTAAACATCCCTAATTAAGTCCTAATTAACTTATACTATCATTATCCTTCACTTCCTTATCTTATTACCCATTTTATAAACTTATTTTTACAGGTTTTGGTTGGTCCAGGACCTTGTCCAGGTCTTAAGTCCCGGACCAACTCATGGTCCAACTCTCGGCTACATTTGATGGTATGGTCCGGGACCTTGTACAAGGGTCAAGTCCCGGACCCAAATGGTTGGAAACTCTCGGCCTGAATTCACACTATGGTCCGGGTCCTCTTACAAGGAGTAAGTCTCGGACCTTAACATTGCAAAACTCTCGGGGTATTTTACAGGGGTGGTCCGGGTCCTTGTATGGGACTTAAGTCCCGGACCACCACCTTCCTGCAACTCTCGGCCATTTTATTCGACTGGTCCGGGACTTAGTCCAAGACTTAAGTCCCGGACTCTGCTATCAGTTTACAGATTTACAGTTTTTCTTTATCTGTTACAAACCAAACCTTGCCCAATTTATTCCCCATTGTTCCTACACTTAATCTCACATGTTTTAGCACCTAATTAAGCTCCTAAACCTGTTTTAATCCATTGCTAACTTATTACTCCTTCTATGCTAATTCACTCACCTATTTTCTTAAGTTTTCATTTCAGCACTCACATTGTTTCTTCCCTTACTACATCTTGTTACAGATTTTGACACATACACTCCTCTTCTATGACTCCCTCTCTTAATGTCATTTCCAACACTTCTAATGCCTTACAATGCATTAACTATCTCTCTCAATTTACCCTCTATCTATCTCTATCAAAATCTGTTACAAACACATATTAGTCACCTAGTTTCTAGTTCATTAAGTGTCATAATCCTAGGTAAATTTTGACATAACCTCCCCTATATTTCTACATTCTCACCACATTGTTTTCACACACTTTTTCATTTATCTCACCTGCTTATACACAACATCAATATACCAAGTTCTTCCACACAGATACTACCCATTCAACACATTAATTTCCTGCAATCAACATCCCAATCCCAAACTAGTTTGTGACAGTTTTTAATTGTTTTCAAAGCTTCAATACAATTCAGCTCTTCTTACACATTACATTATTGTTCAATACCACTTTACAATGCAAACTTACTCTTTTAAAATCTGTTACGCATATTTATACAAGGCTACACAAAGATGAGTGTAATCACCTTGTTTCTCTTCTAGGTTTCCTTTTCTTCTTCTTGCTTCTTTTTTCTTCCTTCTCTCTTTCCTTCCTCTTCTCACCGGTTTGCAATTCAAATTCTAACTCTACAGCCCACATATGTATACACCATTTTAATGCACTAACCCTTAACCATTCTTCAAGCTTTTAATGTAAGTTTTAGGATTTAGTAACATATTACCTTCCAAGGGTGTAAGTAGTGTTTGGAGTGGCTCAAGAATAAGATTTCCCACTCTCCAACAATGCCAAAATCGGCTGGGTACAAAAGGAACCAAACAAGGGTTCAGCTAGATTTTCGTTTTGCCCATAAGGCTAGAAAAACAATGGAGTTTCAAGAAGATTTTTACCTCAAAAGAACAAGGAGAAGGAGGTGGTTCTAGTGGTAGTCTTGAAGCTCCAAATGCTCCATACCCATGGAGATGAAAGTTGTCCTTTTCGGATTTTGAAAAGAGGGAATTGTTCCCCTTGATAAGAGGAAGACAATGGTGTAATTTTTACAATTTTTGGAGAAGGTTCAAGCACTTAACAAGATGAGAGAAGATGGAGTTTTGTGAGTGTTTTCATTTCTCCATTGTTGTCGCTGGGAAGAAGAAGAAATTGAGAGGAGGAGGTGAGTGTGTACGTGAGTGAAGAGGATAGAGATAGGAGAGAGAGTGGTGAGTGAGGGAGTAAAGTAGATTGCTTTTTACTTTTTTAATTCCCTTGTCTTTTGTAAATAAAAAGGGAGTTAAGAGTGTGTGTGTGGGGGGGGGATAGAAATCGGCTAGCACACTCAGCCCACATGGGTTTTAAAATCTTATTTACAATATTGGACACACTAGTTTGAGTTATTTATATTTCTACCCCACAACTTCCCGTTTTTTGACAGTTTTTACTAATTTCTCGTTTTATTGATTTTATGGGTTCTAAAGCTTCAGTAATATTTATTAATGACTATTTAGTTGACCAAAATTGTTACGAGTCTATTTGACCCGCTTAAAGACACGTTTTCCCGGTTATCTCGAAAAGCGTGCTTTAAGGTTCGTTAGTGTTTTTAATCCATTTTAAGGATCCGTTTTCTTCGGGATTTGTTCCCTCATGATTATTTAGACTTAATTAAGTTTCTAAAATATTTATTAGCCTAATTAATCACTATTTTTAATTACGGGGTATTTCACATAACCTTGGCTGAACATATGGTTCACCTGATTTATGGAGTTTAGATGGTATAAGAAAAGCCAAGCTTTAAGGAGGAGGAAATAATACTTTATGGACTGTAGTTGTTAATCGAGTTATGGAAATTTTTATTTGGAAGTTTAACTGTGACTGTCTTCGTTCTATGAAATTATAACTAAAGTATAGGCAATAATCAAAACCTGGCGAGCTAAGTATTAGATGAGCCTTTTAAGGAGATAAGAGTATTTTAAGATATCCGAGTCCATAACGGAATTTATTACTTGGATAATGGATTTAAGAGTTAAAATGATTGATGGATATAGATACTAGACAGTAGGAGCCTAGATGTGTTAATAAGAATTTACCTTTTATGCCAAGAGGAAAAACTGGCTACCCCGCTTGATGATTTGATCAAAGGAACGTAGTTCTGGGGATTAAGGAATACACTAGATTTGAGTATAGGTTATAACAGTTATTGGAATAGTTGTATAAAGGTCGGAGGAAAAGGGTACATATAGTAATCACCACGTCACAAAGTTTTATAAGATAAAATTTGGAAAACGACAATTATGTGATTTTTGAATTTTGACGTGGGAGGTCGAACTTGATCCTGGTCAGATCAAGGGAAAACCAAACACAAAATGGTGTGGAAGGATAGTTCAACACTGATGCTGACCCCGTCAGGGTTGGAGGATTCCTGAGACTCCTTACAAGTGGTCATAAATATTTCTATGATACGTAAGTATGTACTCTTAAGTCTAATATAAAATTTGACTAATAGGTATATAAGATATAGAAGGTGTAAATTAAGAGTTAAGTTATCCAGGTTACCCTAAAGAGATTAAATAGCTAAAACAACTCCGCACATGTCGGAAAAATAGTCAATTGTGAGGGAAATACTAACTATTATTATTCCATGAACCATATTAATAAATTAAATATAAGATCAAGAGATAATTACTTGTAATAAGAGTATTCTCAAACTAGATTCTAAGTTATGGCCATATTGCCATCGGAAGGAAAAATTGACTTTAAGTCTTTCTTTACTAATTCAAATCAATATATATACCAAATGGGAATCTACCTATAAACATGGTGGAATATAAAGAGTAGAAACATTAAACTAATACTCACATGAGTTGATTCGAACCGCAGGAACATGCTTAATTGGGAAGAAACTATACCTTGTTAGAAACCTTAACAGGAACCCTACTGTGGTATACCTACTGAACGGACAACAATAATCGTGTATACTACTGATAATTGGTGAATCAATAATATCAGGAAATATTTCTATAGTATACAAAAGATGCACGGCTCAACCGTAGCTCATACTTTACATTGAAAATGAAAGCCGTATATGGCGATAGTAAATTCAAATACCAGAATCACAAGATGATGATCTGAAGATCAAAAAGAGAGATTATAAGTATGCCCAATATTAATACAAAGACACAAGCGCCGACGATTACAACTAAGAGGCGATTAATGGAAGTGTGTTATACACAAATAGTTTAAAACACCATGAAATAATATTGACTATGTACAAGATAATGGATCACCTTCACCCATACATACGGGATTCAGATATAAAAGCATAATAATGCACTATGGAACATGTCAGAGAATGTATAAATTCTCGAGAGCTATATCTAGTAAACAGACAAAAGTTATACGCTAAGGTCCGTAGGAGAGATCTCAAATTCGCAATAGGTGATCGAATCTTCCTCAGAGTTTCACCGATGGAGGGAATTTTTAGTTTGGGGCAGAAGGGCAAGCTTAGCCTGACGTATGTAGGACCGTACCTTATTACGGAGCGAGTGGGCCCATTAGATTACATGTAGGATTTACCCGTTGAACTTGGGAGAGTGCACAATGTGTTCCACATTTCACAGCTAAGCAGTGTGTGCCTCATCCATCACATATTTTAGAGCCGAGACACTCGATTTAGATCCTGCACTTAGATATGAGGAGACCCCAGTTCCCATATTAAAATTCCAGACTAGGGAAACCAAGAACAAGACCATTAGAATGGTCAAGGTTCTTTGATCAAACCATGACATTGAGGAGGCGATATGGACGTTAGAGAACTCCATGCGAGACAAGTATACGTTACCTTCTTATAGTTTTGTGTATACTTGTGGGGTACGTGGGCGTAACCCTTTTTAAGGGGGGTAGAGCACCACATGCGACTTGCATATCTGCATATTGATTTTGTGTATGGTTATCTGTGTTTGATTGTTGCGCATGTGTGCAATTGGATGGTTATGATTGTTGATATGTCCTATGTGACAATAGTTGGTTATCAATGATATGTCCAGTGAGACACTTGTATGGTTATTGTTGTGTCCAGAGACACTTGAATAAGTTATGGTTGTGTTCTATGTAACACTTGTGAAATACCCCAAACTTATATATGGTGTTTAAATGATAAACTAAGATATAAGGAGGCTAAATAATGCCTTAGAAACATTAAGAAACATTTCTAATCAAAGAAAATATAAGGAAACACCAAAAGAGCAGTTTTAGCAAAAACGTGCTCTAAACTTGGAGAGACTTGGGAGAATACCCAAATATTGTTCTAAGACCTTAGTAATATCTAATGGTCATTTTAAATCAATTACCAAAGAAAACCAAGCTTGAAAACAAGAAAACACAAAATGTGCTTTAAGGAGTCTTAAAGCACGTTTTTGAAAAATTGTCTTGTAAATGAGTTTTGAATGGCTAAATGTACATCATTACTCTTTAATTAACATGTGTACTATATAGTATCACATTTGGAAGTCTATATCAATGGGAAATCAAAAATTTCACAACAATGTGCCTTGTTTTGTGAATAGTGAATTAATTAAGCTAGTTTATAACATAAGTCTATATAAGTGAGACATTTGGTCAACAAAGACTTAATTACCCTCATTATTAAAAGGGGGCGGTTTCTTATGAGGTGAGTCACCACCTTCATGAGTCATTAAGCAAATAAGAAAGCAAATAAGAGTTATAAAGCAAAAACACTATTCACCTTTTACATAAATATCACACTTTATTAGTTCTCTCTCCTCACTTCTTCATTCTCCTTTGTTTTCCCACGGTTTGAGCTGCTCCCTCCCTTCTCCATTAACGTGAAACACAACCTCATGCTAGCTCCATCTAGCTTTGCCCACATCTTGCTCATTTTAGCTCCAAATCCAAAACAAAATACATATTCTTCTTAGTTAGCTCAACCTCCTTCTTCCTATCTTTTCGAAATTGCAAGAGCTTTGATTTGGTGCCAAGTCAAACCACCATTAGAGGAGGAAACTCAAGTTTGGAGACTCCATTGGCTTCTCCATTCTCTTAAGGTAAAGAAAGTGCAAGAAAATCTAGGTTTCCACCATTTTCTTCACATGTCGAAAATTAGTGCTCATGGGACTCCATTTTAATGCCTTGTTCTAGCTTGTTTCTACTCTTCAAAGGAGAGAGGAGGTCCTTCTTGCTTCATATCCAAGTTTGTCTTGAGAAACCAAGGTAAAACAATCACCTTAATACCTTAAAGCATATTTTTAACCTAGGGTTTGTTCCTTAGGGTTAATGTGTTATCTAGTACTCATTGGAGTCATTGGATATTGGTTAGAACATTGGCAAGGAGATACACATTGGTGACCGAGATTGAACAAAGAAAAACCTAAGGAAGAAAGCTTTTTAAGCTTGTAAAAGAACAAGGTAAATTACTTACCTTAAGGTGTTTTATTGTTTAAGGGAATGGGATTTAGATATGTGATGAGTTTAGTGTAGAGTTTACATCAGGAAAAGGGTTATATAAAACCTAGGAGAAACAATGAGCATATTTGTGAACTTGTGACTAAAGAGCAAATGAGAAGAAGAGATAGTTAAAACAATGTGGAGATGAATTACAAGAAGCATTTTATTTCAATGGGAGCCTTGTTGTGTGTACTCGCAGGTTGAAGGCAAATATATGTGGAAATTCAGTGGTTAAGATTATTGTCATTTAAGGGCCTAAGCGCCAAGCATTTTAAGTTTAAGCACTATATGATGATGTGGTGAAGTTTCGGTGTAAATTGTGTGTTAAGGTGTTGTGATGAGAAATTGAATGATATTGGTTGTTTGATGGAGAAAAACCAAGTGTTTGGATGTAACTATATACTAGAGAACCCATGGCAAAATTTAGAGGAGAACCTAAGTGTTTAAGATATTCTAGGGGAATTGAATGACTAAGGAAGTACTAGGATGTTCTAGAGGTTGTCTTGATGAAAAAGGGTGAGATTAAGGTGTTCTAATGACTTACAATGACTTAGGTATTACTATGAAGGATTTAGGAATCAAGAGAATGTAATTGAGTATTTAGGACTTAGGCAAATGTTGGTGCAACTAGGAAGGAAATAATGTGTTGATGGATGGAAGTTTAAACTTGTGAAGGAACTTTAAGTAAATGCATAAAAGAGTTTTAGATGGTGAAAGATGCCTGGGAGATGATGTTATAGTGGTGAGGAAAACATTTGGCATAGTGGTTACATTAGGTATGAACCACCACCAAGAAACCTAGAGGAAAACATTACAAGTGTTAGCATTAATGCAAGGAAATGTATGATGATTAAGGTGAATCTTGGTGAATGATTTAATGTGTTTTGAGGAGGGCTTAAGGTGTATTTGAGATGCCCAAATGAGGTTATAACATATTAGGATATATGAGGAGAAGTTTGGAGTTGAAAGAGAATTTAGAAACAAGGTTCTGGAGCCGACCGACCTTAGGACCGGACCTGCAAGGTCGGTCGAGCTCAGTTTACACTACCGGAGAAAGTTTCTGGAATGGACCGACCTTGGGGACCGGACTTGCAAGGTCGGTCGGGCATGTATTTTGTACGGTAATAAGTCTCTGGAATCGACCGAACATAGGACCGGACTTGACAAGTTCGGTCGAGCTTAAATTTCCCTCGGGGAAACTCTCGGGAATGGACCGACCTTGGGGACCGGACTTGCAAGGTCGGTCGGGGTAGAATTTTCTAACGGTGAAGTGTTCTGGAATGGACCGACCTTAGGCAAGGTCGATCGGAAGTTCGGTCGAGCCTAAAAATAAAAAAAAATTAAAAAAAAAAAGAAATTTTGAATTCTAAGAGTGGTAATAGGTAATAAGGTATACCTTTGGTAGGGTAGTAATGATTAGGACCCTAAGAACTTAAGAAATTAAGTTAAGATTAAGTATAAGTTTTAATGTTTAAAGTTAAGTTTGTAAGCTAAGTGGCAAAGACTTGAGAGGTTATTGAATGGGAATCCTTAGGGACTAAGTGAGTTAAGTAAGGTGCAAATAACTAATGACCTAAAAATGAATGAATGTCTTAGGTTTGTGAATTGGGACCCCGAAGAAGGTTAAACAAACAACGATCGACGGTGAACGGTACAATCCTTCTTGTGACCTGCTTGCTAACGAGGTGTCCCTCGGCTTGTGTGCTATCTGTTTAATTGCTATGACTAAAACAAGATAAAGCATGCAACCGGTTATATTGTTCTCGTTGTGTTTGTGTTATCTTTACACTAACCCGCGAGACTTGAGATTGTTACTAACCAAGTTTAGTACTTACTGAGTTAAGAATAAGAGTTAAGTTTGGTGATTGTTGGTTAATGCCCGTTAAGGCTTAACTAGCACATGATGATTAAGATTTCTACTAACTGGAACTTGAGTGAGGAAACCCGGGACCGATCTCCGGTCATGCATGCTAAGGAAAAAGGGGGACGGTATCTGAATCAGATCCGCCCTCCGCTTAAGGACTTGTCTTCGGACTTGTAGCCTAGGGCCGGTTGCCGGCTCAGCTACACTGGACTCCCGTCCAGAGTAGGTGGCATTAAGATGGTGCGGAGGGATCACCTAAATCCCAGGTTCGAATTAAACTACAACCAATCCCTTCCAGGAAAGGTTTGTATACTGAGATTAAGATTAAGATTAAGATTAAGGTAAGGTAAGGAACTGAGGTTAAGAAAATGAGGACTAAGGAGGGGGTTACTAACCCACTTGATAAGGGAACGCTTGAGTCGTTCATTGTTTGTGAACTATATATGTTCATCTGTGGTTATTGTTATGCACTTCACTTCTATTATGCTTGTGTATGTAATCAATTTCCATGCTATCGATAATTAGTCGTCGTAGCCCCGTTAGCTTGGGGGCCATGAGGGTGTACCAGCATTCGTGCTGACCCCCTCGGGGGCTATTTTTACACTTGCAGGTAAGAGACCCATGAGGACGCACTACGAGAGTAGGAGCGGTTAGACTTAGGGTGGGATGTTTATTTTGAGTTCGGGTTGCGCCTGTGCACCCGACTGTTTATATTAGGCTGATGTAAGGTTGAGATTATGTTTGAGATACTTGTACTCGGTTGGTTGTGGTATTGAGGTTGGTGATGTTTTGAGTTGGATAAGTATTTTGGATAAGTATTGTAAATGATAAGGCCGTATGTTCTAACGATCAGACCGAGGCAAGGTCCAGGTGTTATTTATTTCCGCTGCGACGTATTCGATTAAGTGTTCAGTTTTGCGATAACCACGAATGGCTTTGGATGGGGTGTTACAACTTGGATGTTTATGAAGCACGTAATTACTTTACAGTATATTTATATTTATTCCTACAATCACACAAGAGATTCACTGCCAAGGGTTTACACCTCTGCACTCTGTAGGACTGAGGATTTGGTATGCTCTTGTGCAGTGATGACCGAGTGGGATAGCTAGGAAGTTGGAACACGCATTGTTTTACAGTATTTATTAAGTTATTATGCTGTGATATATTATTATCACGAATAAAGAATATCTGTCTATAGGAATTATATACACTCAGAGTAGTGATGCAAAATATAGATGTCAATATAATATTGACACCCTGGAATGATAGGTATACAGGGAATAGATAAGAAGAACTTGATTCTATAGGATGAACAAATATAAGTTATGACTTCGGGATGAAGTCCTCTTAAGGGGGTAGACTGAAATACCCCTAACATTTAAATAATTAAATATAAGTAAATAAATATTATTTCTGGAATTATAAATATTATTTGGGGGATTATGAAACCCTAAGAAAGTATATAAACACTTGGGCGTTAAAAACGCACCTAAATTCCTTAAGGTCAAAAACGTGCGTTAAAGCCCGACCTTAAGTAAACAAGTTATATAAACTATAAACTTCACATGAAGTTAACCAAGGGTCATTATATGATCTTAAGAATGCAGGACTTCATCTAAAACTGAGTGAAAATACAATATGCTCAGGAATTCCCTTAAAGGCCCCTTAAGGCCCGAAAGTACCGGAAATACCTTATAAAATAAAATAAAGCATTACACCTCATGCTAAATGCATAATAGTACCTTAATGAACATTTAAGATAAAGTTCTCAAGATAAATTCTCAGTTAAAGACAAAATACCCGGGAGGATTTCTTAACGCTCCTTTTTGCCCGGGTAGCCCGAGAATTATGTTCTGAGTTAGTATAACCCCATATAACTCAATATAACACCTTAATATATTATTATTGACTATAAACAATTTCAATAAACACTTGGAAGTCATAGCGACTAATTAATTCCCAGAAAAATCCTTAAAGCACAAAAACGCACCTTCGGGTGTCACAAAAATGCGTTTTACGCAATTGCCTTGAAGTTTTTGAGGAGCCACGAGTTGGTAAACTTAAAAGTGGATAAAATGACCATCTAAATCAATTGATGGCAGTACTAAACTCATAGTATAAATGGGGGCGATTTTTAGGTCAAAAAGGTACCTAAAATCAACATTTTTACCTTAAAACTTTCATCTCTTACCATAATAAAAATGTACCAATTAAATGCTTGTAACACCCCGTCCAAAGCCAATCGTGGTTATCGCAAAACTTAACACTTAATCGAATTCATCGCAGCGGAAATAACAAACACCTGGACCTTGCCATGGTCTGATCGTTGGAACATACCGGCCTTATAAAATTACAACATTATCCAAAGTAAACATCTGCCCAAAACATCACCATCCAAAATACCACCAACCAACCGAGTCTAATTATCTAAGTTATTGTCACAACCTTACATCAGTTTTAATATAAACAAACGGGAGCACAAGCGCAACCCGTACTCAAAATGAACAACACATCCTAAGTCTAACCGCTCCTACTCTCGTGGTGCGTCTTCATGGGCCTCTTACCTGCAAGTGTAAAAACAGCCCCCAAAGGGGGTCAGCGCGAATGCTGGTACTCCCTCTCATGGCCCCCAAGCTAACGGGGCTACGACGACTAATTGTCGATAGCATGGAAATTGATTAAGTACACAAGCATGATATGAAGTGCAATAAACAACAATCCACAGATGAACATACATGGTTCACACACAATGAACAACACAAGCGATCCCTTATCAAGCGGGTTAGTAACCCCCTCCTTAGTCCTGACTTCGTTAACCTCAGTTCCTTATCTTACCTCAATTTTAACCTTAACTTAATCTCAGTATAGAAACCGTTCCTAGAAGGGAATGGTTGTAGCTTAATCTCAAACCTAGGATTTAGGTGATCCTACCGCACCATCTTAATGCCACCTACCTTAGACGGGAGTCCAGCGTAGCTGAGCCGGCAACCGGCCCTAGGCAACGAGTCCGAAGACAAGTCCTTAAGCGGAAGGCGGATCTGATTCAGACACCGTCCCCCTTTCCTTAGCATGCATGACCGGAGTCAGTCCCGGGTTTCCTCACTCAAGTTCCAGTTAGTAAAAATCTAACCCACCATGTGTTAGTTAAACCTTATCGGGTATTAACCAACATTCACCAATACTTAACTCTTATTCTTAACTCAGTAAGTACTAAACTTAGTTAGTAACAATCTCAAGTCTCGTGGGTTAGTGTAAAGAAAACACATTCACAACGAGAACAAATATAACCGGTTGCATGCTTTATCTTGTCTTAGTCATAGCAAATAAACAGATAGCACACAAGCCGAGGGACACCTCGTTAGCAAGCAGGTCACAAGAAAGATTGTACCGTTCACCGTCGTCTGTCGTTTGTTTAACCTCCTCCGGGGTCCCAATTCACAAACCTAAAACATTGATTCATTTTTAGGCCATTAGTTATTTGCACCTTACTTAACTCACTTAGTCCCTAAAGATTCCCATTCAATACCCTCTTAAGTCTTTGCCACTTAATCTTATAAACTTAACTTTAAACATTAAAGTTTATACTTATCTTAGCTTAATCCCTTAGGTTCTTAGGTTTCTAATCATCATGGCCCTCTTAATGTTGTACTATTAACACCATCATGCATCCTTAAACTTTTTTTTCTTTTTTTAAGTGCTAAGGGTCGTCCGACCTACCGTCCGACCCAACTAACTGGGTCGGCCCATTCCAGCAACTCTCGGATTGAAAAATTCTACTTCGTCCGACCCACATCCGACCCAAGCCCCCTGGGTCGGACCTTTCCAGAAACTTTCCGTCTTCTAAGACTCACCCGTCCGACCCATGTCCGACCCAAGTCCTCTGGGTCGGACCACTCCAGAAAAATTATGGGTGACTTAACAGAGGACGTCCGACCCATGTCCAATCCAACCAACTGGGTCGGACCAGTCCAGAACAAGCCCTAAAATTGTGCAATCCTCTCCAACTTTTTCCTCAAGCCTCCTAATGTGTTCTAACATCATTTAGACCCTTAAACTCACCTTAAATCATCCTCCAAACTCATTAAAACAACCTCCAAAGATCATTCCAATCCTTTACTCAATTCTTACAACAACTACCAACACTTAACACTTATTTCTTTCCTACATTTCAACATCCTTTTCACCTAGAACTTCTACAAGCCAAAAGTTCCCTCCTTAAGAACTTGACCACACCATATACACTACTTTCCACCCCTATTACAATTTCCAAGCCTTCCTTAAATTCTAAACTCTAGTTTCTACCTAAATCATCCCAAAGTTTTACACTCATTCACATCAAACCTACTAAAGTTTCCTAACTTCTTTTTATCAAGGTCTCGGTGCCTAAAATTCACCATTGTAACCCCTAGTTCCACCTAGACATACCTAAGTCACCCTAGTTCACTAGAACATCTTGAACTCATTCTTTTTCATCAAAACAACTCCCAAGGTTTCTTAACACTTCCCCGGACATGAAATCTCCCTAACACATCTTAAACACTTAGGTTCTTCACAAAATTTTGCCATGGGTTCTCTAGGACATTGTTACACCAAAACACTTAGTTTTTCACCATTAATTAGCTATCAACATTCAATTTCTCACCAAACCTCCTTAGCACACATAGAACATCAAAACTACCCTACATCACAATATAGTGCATAAACTTAAGTTGCTTGGCACTTAGGCCCTTAAATGACTTGGCTCTTAGGCCAATGCATAAATCTTAAACACTGAATTTCCTCATTATATATAGCCTTTGACCTGCAAATACACACAACAAGGCTCCCATTGCAATTCAAATGTTCTTACAATTCACCTTGACATTCTTAAACTATCTCCTTTTCTCATTTGCTCCTTAGTCACAAGTTCTCAATATAATAGTATTCTTTCTCCTAAGTTTCATATCCCTTTTTCATTATAAACTCTAAGCTAAACTTGTTACCTATCCATATCCCATCCCTTAATACATTAAAAACACCTTAAGGTAAGTAATTTACCTTGTTCTTTTACAAGCTCACAAACTTTCCTCCTTGGCCTTTTTCCTTGAACAATCTCGGTCACCAAACAAGTTCTCCTTGCCTATGTTCTAACCAATATTCAATGACTCCAATGAGTACTAAACAACACACTAACCTTAAGGAACAAAACCTAGGTTAAAAATGTGTTTTAAGGTATTGAATTGATTGTTTTACCTTGGTTTTTCAAGACAAGCTTGGATATGAAGCAAGAAGGACCTCCTCTATCCTTTGGAGAGTATAAAACAAGCTAGAACAAGGCATTAAAATGAAGCCCCATGAGTATGTATTTTCGGTCATGAAGAAAAGTGATGGAAACCTAGATTTTCTTACACTTTCTTTACCTTAAGAGAATTGAGAAGCCAATGGAGTCTCAAAGCTTGAGTTTCCTCCTCTAATGGTGGTTTGGCTTGGCACCAAAATGGAGCTCTTGAAGTTTTGAAAAGATAGAAAGAAAGAGCTTGAGCTAACTAAGAAGAGTATGTACTTTGTTTTGATTTTGGAGCTAAAATGAGCAAGTAGTGATCAAGGGAAGATGAAGCTCACATGGGGGCTGTTCTTCACGTTGGAGAAGAAGAGAGGAGCAGCTCAAAACCGGTGGGAACAAGAGAGAATGAAGAGGTGAGGAGAGAGGTGAATAAAGGTGAGATATTTATGTTGCTTTACAAAAGCAAATAGTGACTAATACATTTCTCTCTTATTTACTAATAATCTAGCTTACTCACATGGTGAGTCATCCCCTTGGAAACCGGCCCCCATTAAGTAGCAAGGGGTAATTTAGTCTTTGTTGACCAATTAGCTCATTTATATTGACTTATGTTATAAACTAGCTTAATTTAATTACTATTCACAAAACAAGGCACATAGTTGTGAAATTTTTTATTTCCCATTGATTTAGACCTCCTAATGTGATACTAAGTAGTACACATGTTAATTAAAGAGTAATGATGGACATTTGGCCATTCAAAACCCATTTACAAGACAATTTTTCAAAAATGTGCTTTAAGAGTCCTTAAAGCACATTTTGTGTTTTAACTTGTTTTCAAGCTTGGTTTTCTTTGGTAATTGGTTTAAAATGACCATTAGGATGTTACTAAGGTCTTATAACAATATTTGAGTGCTCACCCAAGTCTCTCCAAGCTTAAAGCACGTTTTTGCTTAAACTGCTCTTTCGGTGTTTCCTTATATTTTCTTTGATTAAAATAGTTTCTTAATGTTTCTAAGGCATTATTTAGCCTTATTATACCTTAGTTTATCCTTTAAATACCATATCTAGGTTTGGGGTATTTCAATGCTGGAACCTACTACATATATTAGTATGGTCTTAGTACAATATAGTGTAACAAAAATCAAATGAAAAATTAATTCCATTTGAGCTCTATTCCATGCGTGAGTTTATGTCATAATTGGCTAAGTTTTTGCAAAAAATTATCTAAGTAGATGATGACTCATCCAGCATATGTTACATCATAATGTATCAAATAATTCCAACAAATGAAGCCTCATCCATGGTTTACCTGCAAAAACAACAAGGATTAGATTAGATAAAAACAATGGAAATTAATGTGAATCTAGTCACACCTCACCTAGACCATTGTACAAGTTGAATCGTTTGATCAAAAGGGGTTATAATTGCCGATTTAGATCTGTAATGGGGAGATTGATTGCCGGTTGATTAAGTAAATAAAACCATGACCTAACTCCCATAATTTGCCATGTTGTAAATAAACAAAAGCATGGACTGATTTTCTAGCTATTTGATTACCGTAAGCTTTCATGGGTGGAGCTGCTGAAGTCCTCCATAATGTCGATTGCACCACCTGCAAGATAAGACAAGTTAACATAATTAATCAAGCTAATATATCCTAAGCTATTGCCTAATAACATTAAGTATTCTAACTAAATGACTACCACCCCTTTTAGCCGATTGATTTACATGGGTGGAAGATGTGTAACTCCATTAAGTGCTCCACTCCAGCCGAACATATCCACCTGCAGAAATAAAACTAATTAACAGCATTAAACAACTAATACAAACAAAAGAAGATGCTAAGTCCATTAAGCTCCAATCAATCGTAACACTACTGAAGTGGAGCAGCCATAATGATCAATTATGGGATCAAATTAAACAAGCTTTACATAAAATAATGGCACATCATTAAGCCATGACTCTCCCTTATTAAACTTACGTGAATGACAATCTCATTCCCTTGCCATACCTCATTCACGAATGGTAAGTTCATCATCTAGCCCTCTCTTTTCTTCATTTCCTAAATTAAATCCTAAGTGTTAATAAACTCCATTAATGGTGTATTAGTTCTTAACACCATTTTAATGTAATTTCCTAGTTAATTCTATCAAGTCTTGAAGGAGGAAATCATCCTAGCAAACCTACAAGAAATCACCAAGCATATATGCTCCAAGGTGGTTTCTAAATTCAACAACAATACAAGGAACAACAAGATCAAGTTAAGGTATATTTTTATGTTGAAAATCTTGATGAAATATCCTATATCACTTTCGAAAATATAAGAACTTCTAAATCCATATTCTCTTCATTATTTCATGAAGGAAACTTGGATCTACAATCATCCCAAGGTGTATCAAAAATACCTTGTTAAATTCCTAAGGTAAACTCTTGTAAAATTACTACAAATATTATTTATAAATCCTTGTTAGAAGTCTAACAAATGGATCTCCTAAATATATTTAAGGAGCCAAAAATTATTCATCAAGATAGCATTTGGAGAGCTTGGAATTCAAGGAGAAAATCAAGTACAAGAATTGTCTTGATTTAAGGGTAAGTTTATATAAATAAGGTTTATTAAGTTTAAGCTTGATTTAGGCTTCGAACTTTGGTATAAAAACTATGTATAACCATTACATAAATTAAGGCCGAAAATATTGGGTTATATTGTCAAGAAAATAATTTATAACATATAAGGTAAGATTATTACCTTAAGGTATAAATATGTGTCACAAAAATTAATTAGGATGCATATAAATATAAACCGAATTATCTAAGGTTTATTTGTTCTATTTTTAGTTTATAATCATTCTAAGTCATTAGCATAATTTTTAGAAGTGTTATATGGCTTATATACATTTATATGTATTTATTATAAAGTTAAATCAAGTTTTAAAACCATTTGGTAAAATTAAATTGAAGCCGAGAGCTTAATATATAGTTTGGATAATTTTCGAAAATATATATAAATATATTAGCTTATATTATAAATTTTGGGAGTATTAAAAATAGCTACAAGTATTTAAATGGCTAGTTTATAAAGTTATGTGGCTAATATGTAAATTTTGAAAAGTTTGGAGTACAAATAATGAAAACCGAGAACATAAGGAACTGTTTGAAATATTTATGTTATAATATAAGGTAGGAATTAATATTATGAATTTTGGTGAATTTAAGTAAGTGTTTAAGTGTTAAAATAACAATTTATAAAGTTTTGGGGCTATTTTGTAATTAGTGGTAAGTTTGGGAGTATAGCCGAATTACAAGTGAATTTATGGGTATATTAAAGTATTGATTATGAAATTAAGTCTTGGTCAAAGTGTTGACCAAAAACTTTGGGTTAAAATGATTTATGACATAAAATATTAAGTTTGTAAAAGTTTTGGGGTGAATATGTAATTTATGGAAGTATATATGAAAACTAGAATTTAATATGGGGCGGAAATGTAAATTGAAGAAAGTTATGGATTGTTTTGGTTATTTTAGTGAATTAAATTAAAACTATAGTTTATAAGTTAATATGTAACTTATATAAAGTTTTGGAGTTAAAAGTATAAATATAGAAAACTATATGTTGGAACCGAAAAGCTTATGAGCTTAATTAGTGATTTATAAAAATTGGTGAGCTTAAATTGTAATTACCGAAAGTTGGTAAGAGTATTTGGTAAATTGTAAAAGTAAGATGGCTAATTAATAATTACAAGGTTAATGTGGATAATTAGTGAATTATAAAAGTTATAAGGTTATTTGGCAATTTATAGAAGTTAATATAATTGTTTTACAATTTCTGAAAATTAATGTGGGTATTTAGTAAATTATAAAAGTATATGGTTATTTGGTGAGTTGTAAAAGTTAATGGTTCAAATTATGATTACCGGAAAATTATATGTGGCTATCTACTAATTTATAAAGTTGTTGGGTATAAAGTATAAATACCGAAATAATAAGATTGGTTTTGAAATTTAATAAGGAAAGGAAGTAAAACTAGGTAATATAATGTGTTATGGTATATTATGAAATATAATATAAAGTTTATGAAATAAAGGTGGTTATAACATAAATAACTAAATGATATGATATAAATGGTAAGTGGGAATAATTATGAGTATATTATTAATGAGGTAAAGATATACCGTATAAATGATAATTCATTATCACATGTGAGCTTCACATAAAATAATGAACTGGTAGGTTATCTAGAACCACTGTTAAAATAACAGGGGAAAATAAATAACATACAGAGTTATTATACAACGAGAATAAACTCTGTAGAGACAGTACTGTAATATTTAGTGGACAGTCGTATTGATATTACCCGTTATTGTATGTATAAATAACAGCGTACGGGAAGGGTTACTAGAGCGTGAACTGTCAAGCTAGCTGTTATCACGGTGAACGGTATGTTAATTGTGTGGTCTGAATGTCCTAAGGATTATCCTAAGGTCCAGACATTATATGTTTAATTATCAAGAGCGATATCTATGATTTTATGTGATTGATATGGTGTACTATATTGTTTAAACTGTTGCGTTGTATTTTATACGCGAATGTTTTATGACTGGAAGTCTATACATTTGAACTGGAACAAGACTAACTGACCTAAAGGTATTGTTGAACCTAACTGATGGTCAACTGTTAAGGTCTTAATTCAAATATTGGTTATTGTGTCACTGACAAAAAGGGCTAACTTATTAAGAGAGGAATCCAGATCGTTTCAACTTTCTGGTTGCGCATTATGATCACTACGAGAGACTTCAAAGGAGAGTCACTCAAGGAAATCCATCAGCCACATTCGGGGATGGCGGAGGGCACTGCCGTTGGTGCACAGGTTCGACCGGATCGGTCAATTAACCGGGCCATAGGGTCAGCTGGTAAAGTTCCAAAGGAACACAGGGGACAATCGTCCATTAATAAGTTATTAAGGTTTGACTTAACATGTCACTTGGTGGAAATTAATTGGAAAAAGGTTTAATGGTTGATTTACAGGATAAGGGTCAGGTGGCTAACTAACAGATACAATTTAATACGCGTATCTTGATTGGTGATCGTTATGAATTTAACATGTGATTATTGGTTGTTGTTATGGTCTATTAAGGTGTGACTATAGGTTGTTTTATGGGTTATTGTGGTGATTATTGGTGTCGTGTACTATTGTACACTGGTGTTTACAGGTGAACTGTTTTGTGATTGTTTAATGTTTACAGTTATTACTGTTGTTATTGTAAACCGGTATTCCATGTAAAGAATCTAACATCAAGATGGCAAAACGACTAAAGGGATCTAGATGACTTAAGATCACATTTAGCATACCAGCATTTCGATTGCTGAGCCCTTCAATGGGCCAAACATTCCAGGTTATTGAAGAAGACTCAAGCCGGAGCGTGGGACATGGGGGTAGCTGATGTGTTGCAGCAACACCTTTGGTTTATTTTGTATTGTAATAAAGAGATTGTTGTATTTACAGTTTGCTCATTTAGTTGGGTTGGTTTGTAAAAATAGGTGCTCAGTATCTGTTCATCACAGCGTGTAGTGTTAAGGTTGTTGGATGGATGCCTTGTTACTCACAAGGGTGAGTAACTGCGTGTAACACCAAGGTAGATAGTTTTATTTTTCCGCTGTGATTTGCTATTTATTATGCTACGAGTTATGACGTCGTTACAGGTTTAGGATTAGGGGTGTTACACTAACTAATACGTCCATCATGGATAAGCACGGGTTTTAAATACCTGAGCAAATACCAGGGGTCTCGGCTAGAATCAAATAATGACAATGCTGGACTCCTAATTAATAAAGAGAAGAGAACAAACTTTGAATATATATATTCTGAAGTCGGGAGAACTACCTAATTAGCAAAACGAAATGCTACCCATACATATAATTGGGAGGTTGTAAACCTAAAACTTTTGAGGAGTATTGATATATTTCAAAGGGTTAAGTATTAAAAAAACATACCTACCCTATTATGAGGCCCATGTCCTGCACTATCCTTATGGATCTATACGAGCATATGTCTTTTATGACAGCTCAATTTGTGAATGCGAGTAAAGAGCGCATGAAATCAAATAAAGTTAACTCCCAATGTAATATAAATTTTAATGGTAACGAATGCCTCTCCTTGACACTAGCAATGGAGGTAGTGTAAGTTATATTAAGAGTTTGAATTCATATATACACTAAAAGTGAATGGAAGTTAAACTTATAGGAAAATATACCCCTTGGCTTGTAACAAGTGTTTTACACGTGAACTTTCCTAACGTTATATACCAATCTCTATGATTTTAAATCCTCTATTTAATACGCCTAATCGACCTATTTTTGGAAACCATTGAGTTTGTGGATTAACCACATTTCTAAGAGGTAGAAACAAACAATAAGCTTTGATTGTCTTGTCACCAAACCGTAGGATTCAAACTGGAAACCCTTAGTTTGAAATGGTACTGATATTAATAGATACTTAACCTAGGTTGAACATATGATTCACCTGATTCATGGAGTACAAATGGGGTAAGAAAAATCCAAGCTTTAAGGCGGGGGGAATAATACTTTATGAAATCGTAATTGTTGATCGAGTTATAAAAACTTTTCCTTGGAATCTTATCCCAAATTTAGTAACAACTATGTCTTTCATGTTCCAAATAATGGTAACCAAATTGTAGGTAATAATCAAGCCCTGATAAGTTAAAAGTTAGATAAGCCTTTTAAAGAGAAAAGTATGTTCTGAGGTATCCAAGTCCATAACTGAATTCATAGATTGTATTATGGGTTTAAGGGCTAAAACGATTAAGGAAAATAATTATTAGATAGTAAGTGTCTGGATGTTTTAATAAGAAATTATCTTTGTGCCAGAGAGGAAACCTGGCTTCCCCGCTAAATGAGTTGATCAAAGGAACTTAGTTTCAGGGATTAAGGAATGCACTAATTCTAAGTATAGGTTATAACAGATATTGGATTAGTTGTATAGTGGTCAAGAGAAAATGTAGTACTCATCACGTCACAAAGTCTTGATAAGATAAAATTTGGAAATTGACAATTATGTGGTTGTTTGATATTTGACGTGGGAGGTCGAACTTGATCCTGGTCAGATCAAGGGAAAACCGAACACAAAATGGTGTGGAAGGATAGTTCAACACTGACGTTGACCCCGTCAGGGTTGGATGATTCCTGAGACTCCCTACAAGTGGTCACAAATATTTCTGTGATAAGTAAGTATTTATTCTAAAATCTAATATAAAATTCGACTAATAAAGTATATGAGATGTAGAAGGTGTAAGTCAAGAGTTAAGTTGTCCAGGTTACCCTGAGGAGATTAAATAGCTAAAACGACTCCGCGTATGTCGGAAAATAATGGATTGTAAGGGAAACACTAACAGTTATTATACCATGAGCCATGTTAATAAGTTAAATATGAGATCAAGAGACATTTACCTATAATGAGAGTATTCTCAAGCTACCTTCTAAGTTATGGCCATATTGCCATCTGAAGGGAAAGATCGACTACCAGTCTTTCTTTATGAATTCAAACCCAGTATATTAAATGGGAACCTACCTGTAAGCATGGTAGAATATAAAGAGTAGAAACATTATACTAATACTAACATGAGTTGATTCATGAACCACAAAAACATGTGGAATTGCAAGAAAACTGTACCTTGTTAGAAACCTTAGCGGGATCCCTACTGTGGTATACCTGATGAACAGATGATAGTAATCGTGTATGCACTACCGATAATTGATAAATCAATAAAAACAGGAAATCTTTATATATTATATACAAGATGCACGGCTCGACCGTAGCTAATACTCTACATTGAAAATGAAAACCGAATATGGTGACAGTAAACTTAAATACCAAAACCACAAGACGAGGACACGAAAATCAAAGAGAGGAGCTTTAATATGCCCCGGTATTAATACAAGAACCAAACACCGACGACTACAAATACAGGAAGTGACGAGTGGAAGACAAATTTAAGACCAACAAGAATACTGCAACCTTACAGCTACAACAACTGAACTACATAATGCACCAGCAACATCGACAGAGATGATGAACCCCGCTATCAGGACGCTACGTCGCGAACCACTATCAAAGGAGAATACATAGGTAAATCTATTGGGTAAAGACCCATGGAAAGAAGAATGC
This sequence comes from Limonium bicolor, assembly GCA_023374045.1. NCBI lineage: Eukaryota > Viridiplantae > Streptophyta > Magnoliopsida > Caryophyllales > Plumbaginaceae > Limonium > Limonium bicolor. The sequence goes on from CM041777.1 coordinate 42,402,991, forward strand.
TATAACTAAACATGTGAAGAGCTTATGGACTTGACAAGAAATAATTCTAAGATGGACAGGTAAGTAGTAATATATCAAGAAGGTACCACACATGCGAAGGCAACTAGCGTGAAGAACACGATAGATAATCAACACTGTAACTAAACAATGGAAACACCGTCAACAGCAGGACGTCTACCTCAGTAATGCTGACAAGAAAGATCTTAATGGAGACACCGTCATAAGCAGCTATCAGGAATAAGCATACATGCACACAACAATCAAGTGAAACTTGAAAAGAACTCAACGATGAAAAATCAAATGGAAGGCGAACTGTATTTACCCAAAGAGGATACTGAAAGATGCATGTCAACACATGAGCCTAACAAGCAGGGCAAACCTTACAATATTATTGGCAGCCCGACGTACCGTAATAGAATATACAATGAAGAATACCAAGCAATGCTGCAACTAACAGTTACTTAGAAACAAGATAATCTGGAGCAGTGGCATAACACGGCATATCAATGATACATGAACCAGAATGTCTCGAGAAGTAAGGGACAAGTGCATCATGCACTAAGTGATAACCGTAGATATATACAGATGGAAAGTCAGTCAGAAAGGACCAGGAAGTAACTGGAAGAGTGTTACACACATATATGAACCAGAATCGATAGGCCTTATGGTCGACACGACAGTTTTAACAAGCCATGAGATAATATCAGCAACGAACAAGATGGTAGATCACCTTTACCCATACATACGGGATTCAAATATAAAAGCATACTAATACACTATAGAACATGTCAGAGAATACATAGACTCTTGGGGGCCATACCCCGTAAACGGATAGAAGTCCAGACAAGATCAACAATGACAACCAAACGAAGGTAATGATGAACACAACTCATCAACCCCACATATGTACATTAATGAACTTAAACATACCACCTACGAGGCGCATTTAAGACTATTCCAGAATGATTGGACATTACTTTATCAGAGTTGCGCAGCAGAAGTGTGGTGGTCCCATCAGTTAGAATTATCTACTGAACTCAGAGGGTGCACAACGTGTTTCACGTATCTTAACCAAAAGCAAGTGCCCTATCCACCTAGAGTCTTACAGCCCGAGCTGGCTATCCTTAAAACTAATCATAAGTTAAAAATAAGAGTGAAGATTCCTTCACTATTTACCGACTAGTTATACTAGTCTAGGGTACGTGGGCGTACCCCTCTTTTAAGGGGGGAAGAGCCTACTGTGTTTTAGTGTTTTTAGCATAGACGTACACTTTTGTTGTACTGTTACACTGTGATCTGTATGTTTACATGTGTGACTCTGTAATTCTATGAACTTTTACTTGCTGATGTGTACTACGTGACACTGGCATGAATGGATTATGTGTACTACGTTACACTATATGGAAGTTACTTTGGTACTACGGGACTATGAGTACTACATTACACTATATTGAAGTTACCCTGAATGCATGCACTTGTCAATATGTACTGTGATACACTGCTATGAATGAATTACTTGCACTCGTTGCACTACATTGAAGTTATTATTGGTGATGACCTTTCATGATCATTACACTATATATTATGTTGAATATATACTACGAACTTAAAAGTAGTGGAACTTGGGACTTGATCCCTAAAATAGAGTTGAGTTGTGGATGCTTAATGGAACTTGTTTTCCCCACAACCATTTGAACTTAGATATGAGACTTCGGGATGAAGTCCTTTTAAGGGGGGTAGACTGAAATACCCCTAACCATTAAATAATTAAATAATGGGAATTAATAGTTTATTTGGGGGATTATGAAACCTTGAGAAAGCACATAAACACTTAGGCGTTAAAAACGCACTGAAACTCCTTAAGGTCAACAACGTGCGCTAAGCCGGACCTTAAGCTAACTATGATATATAAACTATAAGACTCATAACAAGTCAATTAAGGATCATTATATGACCTTTAAAACATAGGACCTCAGCTAGAACTGAGTAAAAATGCAAAAGGCCCGGGAGAGTCGACACACCTCCCTTAAGGCCCGAAAAGCCCCGGAAACACTCGGAAATGCTTTATAAGACAAAATAAATCATTACACTTCATTACAAATGCACCATAACACTTCATTAAACATATAAGATGAATCTCTCATGCCAAATTCTCAATTAAACGCAAAGTGCTCGAAGGTACCCTTGTGGGCCCCATAAAACGTGTAGGAATGCCCCGAAGAGGTGCCGAAGTGGCACAAACTCCAATATAATTCATTCTTAGAGTTCCTACCATCATTATTCATCATTCTAAAGATAATTCTCGAGCTACTTTTGCAAAATTACATAAAGTGCTCGGGGGAATTTCTTAACACTCTGTTTTGGTCTAGGAGTGTCCCGGTAGCCCGGGAATTGTGTCATGAGTTGATATAACCCCATATAACTCAATGTAACACGTTAATATATTATTATTGACCATAAACAATGTTTATAAACACTTGGAACTCGTTGCGACAATTTATTTCCCAAAATATCCTTAGAGCACAAAAACGCACTTTCGGGTGCCTTAAAAATGCGTTTTACGCAATTACCTTGAAGTTTTTGAGGAGCCACGAATTGGGAATCTTAAATGGGGATGGCTTGACCATATAAATCAATCAAATACAGTGCTAAATCATGAGCACAAGTGTAGCCGAAATTTTGGTTAAAAAGTACTATAATTTCAGCATTTACCTTAATAACTTTCATCTTTTACCTTGGTATAAATGTACCAAATAAATGTTGAAACCTATAACATGTTAAATATGATCTTAATATATTATAGTGTGACAGAAATCAAGTTAAAAATCAACACCCTCTCAAAGCACATGTGGCCGTTTTTCTTATGGTATTTAACATATTTATACCTTATAAAATGACATGAAACTTTATGAGTCATCCTTCCATATGTTTTATAAGATAATGACAAGATTATACAAGTCCAAATCAGCCATGCCATTACCGAAAACCTGCACACAAAAAAAAACAAGTAAGATTAGCTTTATAAAAGTAAGGAATTAACAACATTAAAATTAGATCTAGATCTAATAAACATACAAGTGGTCATTAGGCAATAATATGTCAAAGAAATCAGTCTCTTCCCAGGCTATGTTACCGTATTCAATCAAGGAGAAAGGGAGACCAATTACTATATTGAAAATTCAAAAGTATACCAACTTACCTAACATTGTTGTCATGTTGTCTTCCATGACTTATTGCAGCCACTCTTTTCTTCCACCATTGCCGATTAAGGGGGTTGTAGGGGAGGCTTTGTGGAGCCTAGAATCTGAAGGAAATCAATAAACAAAATACCTTACCTAACTTGCTTATCACCTTGTCTTGCCTTGTTTAATTTCAGCCACTCTTTTCTCTTCCGCCATGGCCGAAAGTAGTTGTTGTAGGAAGACTTTTGTAGTCCAAAATCTGAAGAAAACATTGAATTAAATACTTACCTAACTTTAGACATAATCATGTTATGAATTAACTAATCAATTCTATCCTTCCTGCCTAGCATATCTCACGGCATCTTTGCCTCATTCTCATTTCCTTGCTGTAGCCGAATAGGTAAGGCTCTTCTACCTCTCTTTCTTCTTCTTCTTTGAAGCTCCTAAGTCCATTAATGGAGTTTTTACTTCTATCATTTTGTGTTAATTTCCTAGCTTTCTTCATCAAGTCTTGAAGCAAACATCAACCTAATGCTACTACAAGGATTCGGCTAGCATTTATGCTCCAAGAAGTTGTCTTGAATCAACATTAAACCAAGGAGCATTCAAGGTTAACTTAAGGTATATTTATGCTTGAAAAATCCTTAAGACATGCTATATATATAACCAAAAATTCCAACTCTTCTAAGCATGATTTCTTCATCAATTTCATGAAGGAAAATTGGTTCTTCACCCATCCTAGGAGCACCGAAAATTCAAGGTAAAATACCTAAGGTAAATGCTTTGAAAACTACTTATAAATCTACTTAAGATCTTTGTTAAGATCTAACTCCTAAACCCCTTCCTTTCATACATGAGAACCGAAATTGGAACATCAATTTCCATTGAAGGAAGCTTGGGAAATTCAAGAGGATTTCAAGTACTTAATCATCCTTGATTAAGAGTAAGTTTATTAAGTTAATTCTTAATGTTTCAAGCTTTGTTTAAGCTCATAAATTTTGTACAAAAATTATGTACATCTCTTCAAATAATTAAGGCCGAAATTAATAAGGTTAATTACCAAGAAAAAATAATTATAACTCTTAAGCTAAAGTTGTTACCTTAAGGTATAATTTTATGTCACAAAAATTATATATGGTAAGTATACTATATGGCGGAATTATCTAGGAATAAATTGCTCCATTTTGAGCTAAAAATATGTCTAAGACATTACAATAATTTTTACATGATAAATATGGCTCATATGTACTTATGTATAATTATTATAAGTTATAAATCAAGTTTTAGAAACTATATGGTATCATATAAATGTAGCCAAGACCCATTGGTGAAAAAATAAGTTTTAATGAGCTATAGATGTAAATAAATTCATATTATGAATTTTGGGTAAGTTAAAAATAATTACTTGTGTTTAAATGACTAGTTTAATAAGTTATGTGGTAAAAATGTAATTTTTTGAAAGTTTGGGTAACATAAGATGATTTCTGAGAGTTAATGGTGTTATTGGAATAATTATAATATAATATAGTATAAGAATTAATATTATAAATTTTGGTTAAATTAAACAAGTGTTTAAGTATTAAAATAACATTTTATAAAGTTTTGGGGCTATTTTGTAATTTCTGGAAAATTTGGGGCTTAACCGAATTAGTTATGAATTTCTGGGTATATTAATGTATTAATTATGAAGTTAGGCTTTGGTCAAAGTGTTGACCAAAAATTTTGGGTTAAAATGATTTATGACATAAAATATTAAGTTTATAAAAGTTTTGGGGTGATTATGTAATTTATGGAAGTTTAAATGTAAAACCGATTTTGATATGGGGCGAAATCATAATTTGTAGAAATATAAGGGTCAATTTGGTATTTAAGTACATTTAATGATTAAACTATAAGTTATAAGTTAATATGTAACTATTATAAAGTGTTTTGGGGTTAAAATATAATTTTAAGAAATTATATGACAAAGCCAAAAATTAATGTGGCTAATTGTTGATTTATAAAAGTTAATGTGTTCAATTCATAATTACCGATTTTATAAGGCAAGGTTTGTGATTTAATTGATTAAGGATTTAAAACTATGTAATATAATGTATTTTGGAGTATAATGTAAAGTTTATGAAATAAATGAGGTTATAATATAATAACCAAAAAGTATAGTGTATTTATGGGATTAAAAATATTTGTAGGTCCTATATGGATATTTAGAAAGTTTAGAAAAGAAAAATATGATTTAAGGATTTAATAAATTAAAATTATATGTTTTATGAACAGTGGTAATTTATTTGGAAAGAAATAATATTATTTGGGGTTAGTTTGTAATTAATAAAAGATATGATAAAATATATCCAAGCGTGACATGTAAATATAATTTGAGAATTTATAAAGAGGTTATGTCATTTAGACAATTAAAACCATGTATCATAAATAATACATGTGTATAAAACATATACAATTAAGATTTTCAAGTAAATAAAAAAGAAATGAATATGAGGAATTTAATGTGTGGATACCAGACTATATTTGGAGTTATAGTATATTAAATATAAAGTGAAGAGGAGAATTAATTTACATATGACCAATAAATGTCATTGATGAATTTATAAGTTGTTATGTCATCTGGACAGATACAATATGTCATATAAACAATACTTGTGTACATACTTGTATAAATATATGTATATAAAAATATATACAAAGGAATTAAATAAATTAAGGAGAATGGTCAATGTGACGTACATAAAATCATGGGAATAAATAAAGTATACTACCATGTAATAATAGTCTTGTAAATAAAGACTATAGGATTTAAGGTATATAATAATTCTTTAATTATAAGTAAAGTTAAGAAGTGAAAGAAATAATAACTATGGTAAACCGACCTCACATAAAATGACAAGGGAGTACATAATCACTTTACATTACGATAAAGAAATCTTATACGAGAGTTATATAAATTAACACTCTTAGTTAAACCTATTCTAGGACATTGTTTGACCAGACGTGGACCGGGAACTAAACAAGTACAATCTACGGTGAACGGTATGGATTTCTTGTAACCTGTTTGCTAACAGATTACACCGGCTTGTGTGCTAGCTGTTGTGTGAAATAACGACCAAGATAATTGCATGTAATATGTTGCACTTGTGTTTGTGTATCGTTGTGAATATTCTATGCACTACTGTGTTGTTTTATGTGCGTGCACGATACTAACTATAACGTGCATGTGCCACGCATGCAACCCTACATTACCAGTGGATTAAATACCTGCGTATTATTATACCGAGAACTTGCACTCAGGTTTCTCACTAACTTCCTTTATAAACAACGTTGTTGTCCTTAAACGTGACAACTGACAATACACAACAGTGTGCTTGTTTAACGTCCTTGTGTGACGTCTAACATATTCAATGCTACGAGAAGCGAGGAGCCCAGATGTATCTGGCCATGCATGCAAATATGGAGGTTGTACCTGTCGCAGGTCGTCCTCAAATACAGTATACGTCATGACGGTGGTTTTGGGTGTAGACTTTGTCCACTCACCGGGTTAGTACCGGAACATTTTAAGCTGGGAGAAGGACTGCATTCTCTCAAGGGTACGATACCCACATATAATTTTGAAGTTGAGAGAAGGATTTCATTCTCTCGAGGGTACGATACCCACACCTATATTTAAGTACAGGAGTTGACTACGTTCCCTCCTGCGGGACTTATTACCCGACCATTAACGTGAGAGTCTTATCTCGTCTGAAGGGTTTATCGTACCCAATCCAAAAATAAATTACTAACTTGACCTTTGCTGTCATGTTTCTCATTGTGAAGTTATTGACCTTGTATGACTACTTGTGTGAATTATATATGATGCATGTTTTCAGTGTTTAAAAAAAATGAACTGCATGCTTACGACAAAGTAGTTGTGTGTGGCCCGTAAGCTTATGGGCTGCACGGGTTCATACCAGCATTATTTGCTGAGCCATTTCGATGGCTATGTTTTTCAGGTACCTGAAGAAAGAAGAGATTACCCGACCGAGTGTAGGTGGGGTAGAATTAAGACATGGGATTACTACTGTCTGTATCATTTTACAGTACTGTACTTTTTCTATTAGCTTTTGTTATTTTAAGCGATTTGTATTCAGCGCTCAAACTGTATCGTTTGTAAGTTATTTTGGAGTTAGTCACATGGGTGACTAACGGCGTTGTAGCACCACCCGTTGTTATGTATATATATTCCGCTGCATTTCCAGTTATCTTTGGGAGCTATCATCGTACAGGTTGTAGAGTTTCGGGTTGGGGTGTTACACTCAATGCTACAAAAATTGTCTTCAAACACAAGCAATGATTGTTTGTTCGCCAATCCCATTGCCGTTGAATGATTTCATAGTTCCTTTGTCGTATTTGTTTCAATATTAATCAATCGACTCCCACATCGCAAGTAGTGTGTGAGGTTGTGTTCTTTATATTGGACAATTGTGATCCAATAGTCTGAATTATTATATACACACATATCTTGGTCACTTGTTTGGCACCCTTGAATGCACGGACATCACCTAGCACCCATGTTGTTATATGCTGGGTTTTGAGTATTTTTTTTTTAAATATTGATATCGAATGAATTCCTACGGTTCCTTTGTTGTCGCTGTTTCATCAATCGACTCCCACATCGCAAGTAGTGTAGGAGGTTTCTTTGTTAATACTGGACAAGTGCGATTTAGTAGTCTGAATTACTATAAATACACATATCCTGGTCACTCATATGGCTCTCTCATATGCATGCATATCACCCAGCAACCATGCTGTTATGCTGGGTTTTTTTAAGGTTGTTGGGCAATTTGTCCCAAAATTTGACTGTTATAACCCAATTCAATGACGCAGAAAGTGGGTATATATATATATGCAGAATGCCCTATAACCACACATCCCATATCTAATCCCCACTCAGCCTCTTCTACTGTGACGAGTCTCCTAGGAACAATTGGCGTCCCTAATCCCTTGCCTGGAGCGCAATCTACCTTCACCTTAGAAGAACTGTTATAACCCAATTCAATGACGCAGAAAGTGGGTATATATATATATGCAGAATGCCCTATAACCACACATCCCATATCTAATCCCCACTCAGCCTCTTCTACTGTGACGAGTCTCCTAGGAACAATTGGCGTCCCTAATCCCTTGCCTGGAGCGCAATCTACCTTCACCTTAGAAAGAAAGAATAAACCCCACTCGTATTAGTACATCCTCTTTTTACTGAAGTGCAACGAACCACATTAGTGTTGATTCAAATTGTTTATTGATGATAATTTTGTTGACTGCAATAACCCTGTGTGAATGCATCCTGGTTGTATTAGAGGACGTGGGATTGTTAAAATCAATGACAAATTTCTGCTATAACATATTTTGTAGTGAACAAGTTTCAGATACCATTTGATTCTTGCTCGTAAGCTGTTGTTGTAGCCTGATACTGAAATCATAATCCATGCATATACATATTCTTTACATCGTTGACATTTTAAATTAGGTCACAATCCCTCACCTATTCAGTAGTAGATTTATTCATTATGTTCCTTATTTTTTATATAGTGCAAGATGATGACAAGGAGAAATTGAAGACAGAAGTGAAAACAGAAAGTCAGTCGCATGGTGACACGCAGCAGCAACAGCAACAATCATCCTCAATTGTCAAGAAAGAGGTTAAATGCGAACAATTTCTGTCAGAGGTTAAGCAGGAATCTTACAAGATGGAGGTTAAATTGAAGATCAAGAATAAGGTTGTAGATGACAACTTTGCGGAGCTAGAAGATACTGAATGTGATAGAAATCGTTTCAGGGACCCAAACCCCCTAACATTGACGAAGATTACTGGAAATATATACAGAGATTTGGAACAAAGTCTTGTTAAAACCTAAAGTGTGTGTGTGCGTATGTTGTGTAGCTATTAGTGGGTAGCTTCAACAAAATGATGATTGTTATTCCATTTTCAAAATGAGTGTGTGTCTTGTTTCTAGTACGCAGAAGTTACTATAATATGCCATCATTGTGTAGTGACCATGAAATTGCTGGTGAATTTTGAGCATTATAAGTAGACACAAGTAGTTTGCTTGAACTGACCACTTCAAAGATCTTCGGTAATGAAGGATCCACTTAAACTATCATTTACGATGGTTATAACATGAAATACTTATAGGCTGCTATTCAATTTATTGCCTTTTTTCAGACTGTATTTGATTTGTGACATGTGATACAAACACATATAAGTAGTAGATGATAGAATCTCATTGATGGGTAAAAATTGTTTCCACACAAAAGTAGTAGCTGTTTGTTCACAACTTGTGATTGCAAATGTAGTGAACACTTGTTGCCAACAGTACATAGAGATAACATGCCAAAAAGAATACATTTTCAACCCTGATTACAAAAATTATTTTATTAGTCTGAATCTATCTCTATCAAATCTGGATCAGAGTCTATGCAATACCCAGAGTCTCGTCTTCAGAAGCAGCTTCTATTATCATGCAACTTGAATATGTTTCTTCTTCACTACTAGAGGATTGTGCTGGTGATGGACAACTGGCCTTGTTTCGTTCAACTGTTACACGTTTGCTTGATGATCCAACTTCAAAATGCATGCTGTATTGTTCACACCTTGGTCGTTTAGCAACCTTCACTGCCATCAGAGCAACAACAATCTGCGTATGATGGGTACTCCCATCTCTTCCCTTAGCATGACGTACTCCTTCTCCTACATGAGCAGCTGTTGTTCTATGTTGTTGGTATGCAACACTGGGTACATTGTCTGTAGGTGCATTCATTTCCATCTGAGGAGCTGCCACTACAAGATCCCACATACCACTAATGTTGTTTATTAGTAAGTCCTCGCTGCACACAACGGGTAGCAAGAGTTAGATCATATCAAATAAATATGTTAGTTTGTTGTTAATGCAAATAAGGGGAAAACATGATATGACCAACGATGTACCTGCCTGTCGCAGCACACCCATTCTTAATAGTAACAGTAGTTGAAGCTAAATCAAACAAGACATGGGGATCGTGTTGAGGCACAAGCTGTCCCTGTTTTAAAAACAGTTACCGCCCACATAATGACATTTAATTACTGATATTTGTAGAATATCGCAACAAGTATTAAAAAAGAAAGAGATTGCACAAAGCTTGTGTTTGAGAACCTGAAGATATCTTATAGTAGCACTTGGTCCAACATATGTAAGCAATAGTACACACCATTAAAGTTGATTGCTAACCATTACATCTTATAGTCACTGAAACTGCATATGGCCAAAGATTATGCAAAAGGTAGAATGTTGTACAAAAAAGATTACAATGGTTTGTTTTGTTCTACTAATATCTAGACTAGTACTGAATAGACGATTGCAGTAATCACAAAAGCGTAGAGGACGAGCATCAACTTCGATATCATCATTTTAACCTCCTCAACCCCACTCAAAAGCTGTGAATGAGGTCTTTGTTGTTCAGATTCTCAAACATCTCAGTGACAGCTCCTTTAACGCTTATTATAGTTTCGTTGTTAGTTTCCTAAAGATTAATGAAAAAGGTTAGATTATCAGTGCGACGAACCACATTGCGTGCTGCATTGCCGTCAATAGGCCATTCATTGGTAGGTTGGTTAACCGTGTCCCACCACTTGAAGAAACCACATGTGTTACATTTGAAAAATAGATGACCAAAGTTTTCGACGGTGTAAGAGATTAGCAACATAGCTGGCAATTGACAGTTGCAGTTGATGTAGGTGGTATTTAACTGGTTAACACTCCTTCCCGTTGAAGAAGACTGCACAATGTTGCACTCAAGTTTTTAGGCACAACATCAGCACAAGATAACACCAGCTGCTAGAACATTATCATCTATCACATCAACAATGACCACTGCAACTGACTAACCCACACTATCATCTACTATTGTTGCAGTAAACTAGTTACAGATCTTGTACAAGCAAATGCCATACCAAATTTGGTATCCAAACAGAGGTATGACTCGAAGTAATATGAACATATAGTATACATATTTGATAATTGGTTTTTCACAACACATCTTTCAAAACCCAGTAATTTAGTTTCAATACTCACCAACAGAAGAACACAAACAGGCAACTATGGAGGGTTGGAGCAAAAAACTATTCTGGTAACATCAACTACATTTGAGTGTGATTGAAACGGCATACAATAACACAAGTATAATAGCAAAATCCGTTGCTCCCAACATCAAAAGAATGCTAGATTATGTGTGTTCGAACTCTACCAAAGGAAAGGAAACAAGCAAATTTACGCTCCATGGTGTGTTCATCGTGAAAAATCAGAACCTTTTCTTGTAGTGCTCGTTGCTATTCTGCAATGAAGTTGAAGAATGAGCGATAAACTCGTTCCTTTGACGAAGACAATCACAAGGTAGCTAGAGCCAACAGTAGAGTAGACATCGGGATACTTACGTCTGAAATACCCCACTTAAATATAGGGATTAAAATTAATCAAATACGTATTTAAGGCCTAATGACGTCTAAGTAATATTGGTAAGGAAAAATAAATCCAAAAGAAATGAAGAAATGCTTAAAAAGTGAAAAAGCTAAATAAGCGTTAAATAACCATAGGAGGTATGAGACCTCGGTTAGTGTATTATATGGATTCTAAGGCTTAATAAGACCTAAATAATATATGGGAACAACTCCCGAAGAAAACGGATCCAAATAATGTATTAAAACGCTAATAGAGCATTAATGCACGTTTTTCGAGAAGACCCGAAAACATGACTTTAAGTGGTCAAACGAACCCGTAAAAATTATAAATCATTAAATAACAATTATTAAGCATTAATGGAAGCTTAATAACCAATAAAATAAAGAAATGAGAAAATTCCGGAAACAGACCCGTTAGTGAATAGTACCGGAACCGGGTAAAATAACGGGCGTTTCCTGTAAAAGACAAAAAACGCTCCAACTAGTAATACAGTAGGGGGACCGATTTTATTAAGTCAAATAACCCCACCACACACATGTAACTAGCTAATTAATTAAAGGGCCAAAAAGCAAAAGTACCAAAAAGTAAAAAGGTATTTACCTTACCTCTCTCCTCTCACCCTCACATTCCTCCTCTCCTCGCGTGGGTTCCCCTCACCCAGCGATTTCTCCCTCTTCTTCTTCTCTGTTGGCGATTTTTGGAAGCTCCAAAGAGACAACCATGGCAGCTCACCTTCTCAAGCTTGCCCAAGCCTTATTAAGGCTCCAAATCAAAAACAAATTACATATTTGAACTCCCCTCAACATTCTCTACAATTCTATCTTTTCAAAATTCGAAAAGGAAGAACCTCACCTCCATGGGTATTCCTCGTTTGAAGGTTTGAGACCACCATTGGAAGCTCCTCCTTCTTCTTGATGTTTTAAGGTAAAAATAATCAAGAAAACTCAACCTTTTCTAGCCCTTGTTGGCAAAACGGAATTTATGTTGAACCCTAGCCTTGTTCTTTGTGTTCCAGCCGACTTTGGCTTCTCCCATGGGCTAGGAACTTCACTCTCTTGCTAACCAAAGACCCCACTCATTGGTGGTAAGGTAATGTTCTTTCTAAACCCTAAAAATAACTAAATTCTAGGGTTAGTTGTGAATGAATGATAAGTTAGAATTATGTGTTGGTATGGGTTGTAGCATTGGAGTGTGGACTACATTTGGAACCGAGAACAAGAAGGAAAGGAAGGAAAAGAAAGAAGGAAGGAAGAGAAGAGAAAGAAGAGGAACAAAAATCACAAGGTAAATGTCTTACCGTGAGTTAGGTTTGTATGGTGTAGTGTAACAGTTTTGAGTATTGGAAATGAGTAGTGTTTATGGAATGAGTAATAAGTATGTTGTGGTATAGTGAGGAAAAGTAATGTAACAGTTTCGAAGATTTTAAATGATGTTTGAAAGCTTGGGAAAACTTTGGGTAATGGATATGTATGTGCAGGAAATCATTGTGTATTAGTGAAGTTGGAGTGTGAGTATTAATATCTTGAATAAACAGGTTGTGTGAATGAGTAATTGTGAGCTAATATGTATGTGGGCAATGTTAAAAATATAGGGGAACCTCTGCCCAAATTTGTATGGAAATAGGAGGACTTAGTTGTGTAAGAGGAGGAAACTACCTTGGTAAAAATCAGGCATATTTGGAGAATTCAAAGTGAGTGGTCTAACACCTTGAAACAGATTTGGAAGAGAATTTAAGTATTAGGATGGAACTAGGATTGAGGTAATGCATTGAGGATGTTAGGATAGCATTAGTAGAGGGAGTATTGAATGGTAAAGGGGAAAGGAAAAATCTGTAGAAATCGTTGAAGAAAGAAAAACTGTAACAGTGGAGAAAAACTGACAGTGGAGTGTATTTGTAACAGATTTGGATAGATATGGTTTGGGCTAGTTTAAAATGCTTAAACAAAGTTAAAACATACTAGATTATATGTGGAAATATTAGGGAAGAGATTGGTAGAAGTTTGGAGTTGAAACAAACTCAAAAACTCATATATGTTACAATACTGTAACTAGTCCGGGTTTGCAAACCAGCGCACAAACCCGGACTAGCCTAAAAACACGACATAAAGTTTTTGCAAGGGATGGTCCGGGTTTACAAACCAAGACACTAACCCGGACCACCCCAAAAATACACCCGAGAGATTTGCAAAGGAATGGTCCGGGTTTGCAAACCAATCCCCAAACCCGGACCACCCAAAATTTTCACCGAGAGGAATAGCAGTGTATGGTCCGGGTTTGTAAACCCAGCCCTAAACCCGGACCACACATAATTTTCAACCGAGACTGAACAAACACCATGTCCGGGTTTGTAAACCCGGACACTAACCCGGACACCCCTAAAAACCCTCCAGAATGTGTTCTAAAGCTATTCTAAGGTAGGGTAAGGATGGGTAATGATTGTATAAGATGCTTAAGACATAATTAATGATGTTTAATGGTCATTAAGGCTATAAACAAGCTTAGAAAATAATTGAAAGTAAGTAACTTAAGTAAATGTATGCAAGTAACAAAGAGTTAGTAAGTATAAACTAGGAAACTTTAGGAAAGTAATAAGTAAGGTTAATTATGGATAATTAACCATCCAACTGTATGTATGTGATAGGATTCAAATAGTTGAACACCGAAGGGAGTCGGTGAGTCCAAAGTCAACGGTGAAAGGTATGATTTCTTCATGCCCTGTATCCTAATCTGGTTACCCCGATTTGTGTGCTTATTTGATCACCTAAATAAGATAAATGCATGAATCGGATTATCTCGCACTTACTTGTGCTTGTTTATATTGTTCTTGATACATTTGTCTTGAACAATAGTTTGTATAATTCATGAAATGAATAAATGAGAATGAAGTGTGTATGTATCTTGTATTGTACTTATGTAATGTAGTGTATTTCGTATGGATGAGTATTGAGCAAGTATTGAATATGTAGCTTGTGTGAATGACTTCTGCTAATTCCTAACTACCTAATCCTAACTTAAGTGAGTAAACTGGAATGAGTAGAAGTCCGATATAGCTTCGGCCACGCGTGAGGATGAGGAGACACAAGAGGTTGGATCCGATTCCTGACTCTTAAACTGGTCCGCGGCCCAAACCCCTTAAAGGGTAGCATCCCGGATTAGTGAGTCAAGTAAATCCCGGTGGTGGGACGGAGTAGTCCCCGGGCCGGAGGTCCCGACGACTTAACATGAGTAAGTAAGAGTAAGTAAGTAAGTATGTGAGTACGAGTATGTATGCGTAAGTATGGTGTAACGAGTAAAAGAGTAATCTTCACCCGATTAACCCGGGTGGACAAAAAGGAGCTAACAAGTATTGTTTATGTATGGAATATGTATTGCGTATGAATTGTATGTGTATTGTGTTATTGTGGATTTCGGGAAAGGTAAGTATGTATCGTTGGGCTGTATGGATTACCATGTATGAATTGAAGTGTAGGTATTGAAGTGTATGAATGTTTCTTGCGTAAGTATCGTAATATTATGTACAAGAGCATGTATGCATGTATGTTTGAATGAAATCAATCGCATGTATTCAACCAAGTGGGTCGCGTACCCTCACTAGTACGCGGGTATGCGGTTATCATATTCAGCGAAAGCTGACCCCCTCGGGGGAACATTTTTAGTGTGCAGGTACCCGAAGAGGATATGGTCAAGGCACGAGACCGGCGACTACATTTGGATAGTGGTAGTAGAAGGTAGAGGTGTACTAATTAGCACACCCCTTGTACTTAGGAAGTAAGTAGTTTGTGAGAAATGGGTAGTGGATAGACTCTAATGAGTACATACGAACTTGGAGGAAGCATTGTACTTGTATTGGGAACCTAGTAGACTCGGTTATGTATATTGTATGGAATGGTATTGTAAAGGAGCAAAGTATTGAATGGAGCAATGTAGTATTTAGTTGGTAAATGGAGTATAATGTAATGTGTAGTACTGGGATTCCGGTCCATCAGACCGATGCTGTATGTAGTAGTAGTAGCCTGTTAGTCACGTGGGTGACTAACGCAATGTATCACCCACCGTTGAGTATGTAAGTATCCGCTGCGTGAATCTGGTTTGTATAAGGAGATTGGACAGTAATGACGGTATTAGCGGTAGGGGTGTTACAAAAAGTGGTATCTGAGCGAAGTATCACTCTGATGACTGGAAATACCGAGTTTAGGAATACCGAGTTAGGAATTGAAAGCTTAGGGCTAAGGGCTGAGTGTTGTATTAGAGATATGCTAGTTAGGAACTACCGGTGAGTACCGGATACCTACAGTACCAGACCCGCCCTCCACAATCCCACTGTATAACTTTGGAAAGTACGCCAGAGAGAAGGAAAGTCCTCTCATACTCGGGAAAACCCGATCTGGCAGTTGTGAAGCAATCACACAGTAAACAAGAACTTGACAAGTAGTAGATTCCAAGAATTGGAAGTCCCGGAAATGGATCCCGGTTGAACAACAATACCCGCACTCAATAGCGGTAGAATGAGCACTCCAACCACAAGGAGGCTGCAACTTACAACAGCATGGGGCGACGTGCTTAGCAGTCGCGAAACCTGGCTAGACAACCAACAACAGGAAAAGAAGCACTAACCATGCAACGAAATGGAGAAGGAACAGTAATAGAACCCGAGACACAAGTCTGCGGGACAGCAGTAGCTAGATAATACCACCAATGGTATACCAACTGACTAAGGACATAGTCAGGAGTGGTTAACTCCGAAACTACAACACCAAAAGGTTATAATACCTGGCCGATATGGCTTATACAGCTATAAGGACATCCATGTGATATGAACCGATAGGACTACAAGAGTAGTGCCTAAACAAGCTAAGGCTCAATAACCACGGTAAACCAAAGGGAACGAGCAACAAGGGAAAACATAAAACTAAATAAATGGGGATCTCTAAAGATTGGAGAAGTACCCCGACCAAGACAACCATGTCAAGATCAACAAGAAGATACTCAAAAGGATCGAGTATCCCAAACATAGATCAATATGATCAAGGGAAGAGTCAACAAGACTATTAAACACAAGTGGAAACCATACCAAGACCGGTGTAGGTCTAACCAAAAACCAACAGTACCACGCACTTGCCACGGCAAGTGCAGTAAGAACAAGAGCATGTAGAGGAACACTAACACATCACAGGTACATAGTAATGTACCGTGACAGCAATGAAGCAACTACGGGATTAAAACGTCCTAAACTGGAAGAACGAAACCCTGGAAAGGCCTAACGGCCCGACCATTGTATTAAGAGTATACCAGTCAGCAGGGAGCTGGACTTGGTCAAGATTTCGAACATGGCTATGCCATGAAGAATTTCTTTTAACACCGTACCATGATTTTTTTTTAAAACCAAATTTTCCCTTCAAAACCACAAACATTATTTTAAACCTTGGATTTTAAAACCAAACCGGCAGAATTACGGTGAGTATCATAACATGATACAAGAGGAGTTGACAATAGAATACTTCACCTAGGCGTGTGACGAACACTACGAGTGTACCCAATTACGGGATGTGGGACGACCGCACTCTGAAGGAGCTTGTGGGCCTGACAAATAGTCGGGTAAGTGGTAACGTATCAACATGGTACCCCACATATGTATACATGTAGTATACGAAACACGGGAAGTAGTCAACTCCGTTCTACGGACCATGAGTAAATTTTAACCAGAATGACTGGACACCGCAGACAATCAAGGAGAAGGAAACTCAGTTAAGGAACAAGTGTAAGGAGCTCAGAGAATACATCTGAAGATGAGGAATGAGAATTAGGAAGCGCAAAAGGCGCAGAGTAATGAGTATAGACATTGGATATGTCTCAAGACATCAAGCAAGTACATGACAGCTGGAAAGTATACCCAGCCTGAACTCAGCAAGGCAAATGCCTAAAGTAATCACAACGATGCTCAACAAACGGGACAGAATTCCCAAGAGCAATCACAAGATTACCACAAAGTAAAATCCATCATTGAAGAGGATATTAAACCTAGTCTTAAACACTAGAGGAAGGTATAAACGGGCTACCCAAGAATGGGAGACGTTGCAACCCTAAGAGGGATAACTCAAACTACAATACCACAAGACGGCATAGTAGACACAGCATATGGTATACATTAGCCGGATGTAACGGCATAACTTAACAACCCAGGAGCAATCCTTGAAGGGTGACTGGATTAACAACAGTCAAACAAAGCGTCAAGATAAGAATACAGGAGCTGGAACGAACACTCGGTTAGAACACCGAAGGGATTCCACTTAACAGGAAATACCCTAAACTACGAGAAGGCACTGATTAGCACCAGATTGCCAAAAGGGTCTCCTATGAAAGGAAGCGTGATGTCACGACTTGCCATGGAACCCAGTAATACCTCCAACCTATGGGGTATACAAGGAGTGGAAACATGTATAGGCAGCTTGCAAAGAGCATAGCTCGCAGCAATTCGGCTTAAAAGCCATAAACCGACTACGTTATGTAACTTAAACGGTTGTTAAACCCACACCATTTGATAACAAGACTTGCAAGAGATATTGTCTTATACGACAAAGAAATCAACAACCAGACCATCAATTCAGACCCAACATCCTGAGTGGCTTGTAGTAATGGCCAACTCAGTGTCACCGTCACTAGAGCATCAGTCTAGTATACAGTTGACAAGCTTTTAGTTACCTTCATGCCTTCTGTAGTGATGGAGAAATATGTGACTACTTCTACCACATAGGCAGTGTACCTATCGTTTTGCGGGTATAGTGATTAAATGGGGTTGTCGATCTCAGGGACCTCGTACAATTAATTGACAAATATTTGATTAACTGGGAAATTAAGTTAAACTAAAGAAAACAGGAAATAACACTTTTTCGGTTTTGATTGATTGATTAAAAAGAAACTAAACTACAAGGAAAAATAAGACAACTTAAATAAACACAGAGGGATTTAAAGAGTGATGAATGTGATAAATAGAAAAGCGCACCCCGGGTTGTTTGCTTACCTATTCCTTTTATATCTGTTACTAAATTCTTCCTTTAATTTTACTGCAATAACTCAGAAACTTTAATTAATTCATTAACGACTAAGTATAATGAATCCTAACCAATTGTTAGACCTAGCAGCAGGCTAATGCTCTAGACCAGACACAATTTATCGCATAAAGAGCAGTTTCTATTGGAGTCTAATTAACCTATAGGCCGGATCAGGCTTCTAGCTATTAATTAGGTTCAACTTCCTTTGTCTAGTTATTTATCTCAGCTCTCGCATTTTAATAAAATAACTACAAGGGTTGTTTTAACTACCGGCCAAATAATTAAAACACTTGAAGGACAGGAATTGAACTGTTGCAGTTAACTAAATTTAATTGAAGAAATACATAACAGAATTTAGGAAATAGGTTCGCTTCCCAACCCGGGAAGCTAAAATACTTACTCGCTCATCGTTACAAAAATAATGATAACAGAAAAGGAATGCATTAAATAAATTAAAGTAAGGGTAAGAGGTAACTCCAGTTTAGAAGTTCACTCCGGGTCCTCGCTTCAACTTCGTCTTGCGTTGCCCCGACTGCTATCTTTATCCTCGTAAAGCTGGTGTGTAACAGGAAAATAAAATCAAAAGTGGGATATGTGTTTACGTGGAAATTTAATGGAGTGGATGAGTGATTATTTTTGATGGAGGGAAATGAAGTGAATGGAGTACGAGCGTGAGTGAGGGAGTGTGGCTGATGATTGGGACGATCGATTGATAGATGAATGCGTGGGTGAATGGATGATTTTTTAGCAAGCAGAGTGTGGGTTTATATAGGCGGAGGATTTCAGAAACAGACAACGGAGAAGTGACAGGGACTGTGAGCTAGTGAGTAGATGGCGGTGGAGTTGGTGCAGATTCGTGAAGATTGCAGTCAGAGATTTCATCGGGCAGAGCAATCGATTGCAGAGACAGTCACGCGTGCAGAAATTAAGGTGGGCGACCGTCTGCAATTAATGAAGGTAGTTCGACTGCGGCGCCGTGGAAGAAGAAAACTCTGTTCGGTGTCGAAATTCTGTTCTGGCCGCGCCTTAACAGGCGGTTGCCTCTTGTCCCGTCCGCCTGATAAGAGGCGGTCGTCTCTACTGCGCCTCTTCTTGTGTCCGCGCGTTATGAGGTGGACGCCTCTTCTCCTGTCCGCCAGTTATGAGGCGGACGCCTCTTCTCCTGTCCGCCAGTTATGAGGCGGACGCCTCTGCGCCCTCCTGTCCGCCAGTTTTGACGATGTACAAGTATATTATATATGTATATATATATACGAGTGTTGTCTAATCTTGAATCGGCTCCAGATTCTTCGTTATAAGTCCGTTTGATTCGCCGTTTATTGCGTTGGAAAGCTTATGAAATAAACTACTTGATTCCAACACTTTTTTCTACATTTAACACATAAAATATATCAATTCGTATCAAAACATAAATCTAGGAAAATCGTAAGATAAGTGAGAAATATTACTTAAAATACTGCAAATTATAAGGTAATTAAACCCTTAAAAGTCTATATATTTCGCACTTATCATGTAGCAATGGTAGCACAGAGGCATAAGAATCATGATAATGCCAACATTGGCCTAGTCCACACTTGGACACTACGAGAAACCCAAGGGAAGGTACCCCTCGTTAGCCAAAGACCACCAATGTGGTGAAGATGTGAACCCTTTGAAAGGCTTCCATCTATTATAACAGAAAAGCCTACGCATATAGATATGGCCAAGGGGCGATGGAATAAGGAAATGAGATTTCCAAACCGTTATGACTTAAGGAGTAAGCATACTCCGTATGCTCCCAAGCATGTGGTGAACCGTTGTATAAATATTAACATAGTCAACCTCTTCATGAGACCTATGAGTGGAAACAAGCCTCTCAACAAGAACTTCACTTATCAATGATAGAACGGGACCAGAAAACCCTTGAATTTTCTTGGGATGTCCCGGTGATGTACATACAAGTAGAACTACACAGCTAAAGCCTATACCCAATGCTCAGCACGGAAAGACAATAATTGTCAAAACAATCAACGGAATGCACATTGCACACCATGAATGACCAGCGCTCAAGAGAGTTTGTAACCCGACAAATTACTTCACCCAGTGTCAACAAAGATACTTGGTAAATTGTATCATGAATGAGATAATGTGAGGTAAGCTAACCTACACATGAAACTTATATTGCAATAAGACATCTCCACATTGGGAAGATAATAAGATTGCGGTATGCCACGACGACCGTCATACACACGAACACAGGAAACTCCTAGTGTATTTACACCATAAGGAAATGGTGCCAACGACAATGGCAACGAGTAAAGATAAGCTACCACAGTAACAGAGACAGTAAGAAAAATGTTGTACAATGAGTAAGAATACGGTGCGCAACAAGCGACCGCTATGAGGAAGTAGCAGATAATAACTCGGAGTATAAGCATGAGATGACAGGCAGAAATATTCTTTCCTATCACATAAGTGACTTACTGTCAAGCGTTTACGCCTCTGCACTCTGTATGACTGGGTGTTTTGGTATTGCACTTGTGCAGCTAATGACCTAATGGGATGGCTAGGGATATGGAGAATGTAAACCGTAGTAAACCTTTCTTTCACCAACAACATGGCAGAAGCCAGTTAAGCAAGTTTAGCAGCAAACCGTGCGGCCTAAGGCCAAAGAAGCACGAAGAGTGTAACACACACTAACAATCACAAGATGTGAATTCCATCGGAATAAAAGGTGAAAGAAGATGTAAGAAAGTCACTAGGACCGACGCATAGAAAATGCAAGGTCATACAAGTAAAGAACACTTGTACTGAACCAGAAAAACTGGTATAATTCAGAAACAACTGACAACAGAGGAAGCACTACAGTTAAGTGGTGACTTGACCTCACCCGACAATAAGTCGGAGGAACTTAGCGAAAAATCGTGGGAGTACGAATAGTATGTATGATAGATTACCAGAGAGCTGGTTATAATCTAAACTCATTGAGTTTAAACACGGTAAAAGAATACCACACGGTTAGTAAACCTTATTCCCATAATAGACGGATAAAAAGGTAATGTATAGCACATTAAGGATAACACGAAGGGTAAGTAACCCGGGTTATCAGGGTCGCGCAGCAGAAGCTAGTGGGCCCTAGCTAGGAGATAATATACCTAGTAAGTATAGTAGAATGGCTATTAATGCCTTGAAGCCTAATAGGTTGGAACCGAATTAATTATGAGTTAAATAAACTCATATAGGAATCCTTGGGGCAAAGACTAAACCATTGTTATGATTAAGACCCTTCAACAAGGGTATATTCGGTAACAAACCGTAGTGAAGCTAAATCGCTTCAGATTGCCCAAATTAAGTAAACCAATGTATAATAATAACATATGGTAGATTACGTGGGTGTAATCCCTTTTAAGGGGGGTAGAGCGAAAACCGCTTAATGTAAGTTTCATGAATAAAACACAGAAACTATAATGTGCATAGCACAAATAAGAATCGAATTGATGATTGGTACTATGTTAAATAAACATAAGTATCCATTCATATTGAAATTATGGTAATTAGGAACGAGAGATGCAAATACCTTAGGGCGAATATACCCATCTTGTAACCCAGTGTAAGAGTATTAGTAAGGAAGAGTAATGAGTAGTGGACAGAGCTCCACAAGTATTGTAGCCTTTGAAAGTAGTACGAAATGAATGAGAGCAGTAGATGAATGAAGTCTAGGTGTAGTGTACACCTGGGTAAATCATTGGAAGTAAATGGAGGATGACTGAATTCCATAAGTATTGTAATTCTTAGTAGATTATTTGAGATGATGGAGAGTAATGGAGGAAAGTAGCGAAAGTCAATGAAATGAGGTAGTAGGCATTGAATCTCGGAGTAAAGTATTTGGGATGTAGAGTGAGGATGATTAATGGATTAAATTCCATCCCTTGGAGATGTGTGAATTTGTATGTATGACTAGAAGAGTAAAAGATAGAAAATGGACATAATCAAATTATTTGGTTGTTTGAAACTGATGTGGGAAGTCGAACTTGATCCTGATCAGATCAAGGGAAACCGAACGCAAATTAGGGTGGAAAGATAGTTCAACACTGATGCTGATCACATCAGGGTCGAATGATTCTTGAAGCTCCCCTTAAGTGGTCACAAGAATCACACTTAGGATAGAAGTAATGAATATAAATTGGAATCTGGAGTTGTATGCTTTAGAAAGATTTCTAATTAGTAGTCGTAAAAGAATTTTCCTTAGACTGGAGAGTAAGTAATTGTTGGAAGCTTATACCGGAGAATGACAGTAGGTAGCATGTTGTATTATTCCAAGGGCAACAGGACATAGAGGAGTCCTGTGTCTATATGACCGGAGTGCCTGCGGGATTGTGATGTGTATTGCATTGCTTTGGGGACAGCTTTGCACTGTATGTATGTATAAATTTTGTAATGAGGAATCGGATGGTTGATAGTAATATGGATTGGAGTAACTATTGTACATTGGTATGGTATGGAAAGGAGAAACATTGAGTAACGAATTTGGGAATGGTAAGTAGGAGGAATGTATGGCTTCGGTATTAGGCAAGTATAAATGAGTAAGTATAGTAATACCATAACCTCGAACAACTTTGAGGACAAAGTTCTTAAGGGGGGTAGATTGAAATACCCCGAACTTAAATATAGGGATTAAAATTAATCAAATACGTATTTAAGGGCCTAATGACGTCTAAGTAATATTGGTAAGGAAAAATAAATCCAAAAGAAATGAAGAAATGCTTAAAAAGCGAAAAAGCTAAATAAGCGTTAAATAACCATAGGAGGTATGAGACCTCGGTTAGTGTATTATATGGATTCTAAGGGCTTAATAAGACCTAAATAATATATGGGAACAACTCCCGAAGAAAACGGATCCAAATAATGTATTAAAACGCTAATAGAGCATTAATGCACGTTTTTCGAGAAGACCCGAAAACATGACTTTAAGTGGTCAAACGAACCCGTAAAAATTATAAATCATTAAATAACAATTATTAAGCATTAATGGAAGCTTAATAACCAATAAAATAAAGAAATGAGAAAATTCCGGAAAACAGACCCGGTTAGTGAATAGTACCGGAACCGGGTAAAATAACGGGCGTTTCCTGTAAAAGACAAAAAACGCTCCAACTAGTAATACAGTAGGGGGACCGATTTTTATTAAGTCAAATAACCCCACACACACACATGTAACTAGCTAATTAATTAAAGGGCCAAAAAGCAAAAGTACCAAAAAGTAAAAAGGTATTTACCTTACCTCTCCCTCTCACCCTCACATTCCTCCTCTCTCTCGCGTGGGTTCCCCTCACCCAGCGATTTCTCCCTCTTCTTCTTCTCTGTTGGCGATTTTTGGAAGCTCCAAAGAGACAACCATGGCAGCTCACCTTCTCAAGCTTGCCCAAGCCTTATTAAGGCTCCAAATCAAAAACAAATTACATATTTGAACTCCCCTCAACATTCTCTACAATTCTATCTTTTCAAAATTCGAAAAGGAAGAACCTCACCTCCATGGGTATTCCTCGTTTGAAGGTTTGAGACCACCATTGGAAGCTCCTCCTTCTTCTTGATGTTTTAAGGTAAAAATAATCAAGAAAACTCAACCTTTTCTAGCCCTTGTTGGCAAAACGAAATTTATGTTGAACCCTAGCCTTGTTCTTTGTGTTCCAGCCGACTTTGGCTTCTCCCATGGGCTAGGAACTTCACTCTCTTGCTAACCAAAGACCCCACTCATTGGTGGTAAGGTAATGTTCTTTCTAAACCCTAAAAATAACTAAATTCTAGGGTTAGTTGTGAATGAATGATAAGTTAGAATTGTGTGTTGGTATGGGCTGTAGCATTGGAGTGTGGACTACATTTGGAACCGAGAACAAGAAGGAAGGAAAGGAAGAAAGAAAGAAGGAAGGAAGAGAAGAGAAAGAAGAGGAACAAAAATCACAAGGTAAATGCCTTACCGTGAGTTAGGTTTGTATGGTGTAGTGTAACAGTTTTGAGTATTGGAAATGAGTAGTGTTTATGGAATGAGTAATAAGTATGTTGTGGTATAGTGAGGAAAAGTAATGTAACAGTTTCGAAGATTTTAAATGATGTTTGAAAGCTTGGGAAAACTTTGGGTAATGGATATGTATGTGCAGGAAATCATTGTGTATTAGTGAAGTTGGAGTGTGAGTATTAATATCTTGAATAAACAGGTTGTGTGAATGAGTAATTGTGAGCTAATATGTATGTGGGCAATGTTAAAAATATAGGGGAACCTCTGCCCAAATTTGTATGGAAATAGGAGGACTTAGTTGTGTAAGAGGAGGAAACTACCTTGGTAAAAATCAGGCATATTTGGAGAATTCAAAGTGAGTGGTTTAACACCTTGAAACAGATTTGGAAGAGAATTTAAGTATTAGGATGGAACTAGGATTGAGGTAATGCATTGAGGATGTTAGGAGTAGCATTAGTAGAGGGAGTATTGAATGTAAAGGGGAAAGGAAAAATCTGTAGAAATCGTTGAAGAAAGAAAAACTGTAACAGTGGAGAAAAACTGACAGTGGAGTGTATTTGTAACAGATTTGGATAGATATGGTTTGGGCTAGTTTAAAATGCTTAAACAAAGTTAAAACATACTAGATTATATATGGAAATATTAGGGAAGAGATTGGTAGAAGTTTGGAGTTGAAACAAACTCAAAAACTCATATATGTTACAATACTGTAACTAGTCCGGGTTTGCAAACCAGCGCACAAACCCGGACTAGCCTAAAAACACGACATAAAGTTTTTGCAAGGGATGGTCCGGGTTTACAAACCAAGACACTAACCCGGACCACCCCAAAAATACACCCGAGAGATTTGCAAAGGAATGGTCCGGGTTTGCAAACCAATCCCCAAACCCGGACCACCCAAAATTTTCACCCGAGAGGAATAGCAGTGTATGGTCCGGGTTTGTAAACCCAGCCCTAAACCCGGACCACACATAATTTTCAACCGAGACTGAACAAACACCATGGTCCGGGTTTGTAAACCCGGACACTAACCCGGACACCCCTAAAAACCCTCCAGAATGTGTTCTAAAGCTATTCTAAGGTAGGGTAAGGATGGGTAATGATTGTATAAGATGCTTAAGACATAATTAATGATGTTTAATGGTCATTAAGGCTATAAACAAGCTTAGAAAATAATTGTAAGTAAGTAACTTAAGTAAATGTATGCAAGTAACAAAGAGTTAGTAAGTATAAACTAGGAAACTTTAGGAAAATAATAAGTAAGGTTAATTATGGATAATTAACCATCCAACTGTATGTATGTGATAGGATTCAAATAGTTGAACACCGAAGGGAGTCGGTGAGTCCAAAGTCAACAGTGAAAGGTATGATTTCTTCATGCCCTGTATCCTAATCTGGTTACCCCGATTTGTGTGCTTATTTGATCACCTAAATAAGATAAATGCATGAATCGGATTATCTCGCACTTACTTGTGCTTGTTTATATTGTTCTTGATACATTTGTCTTGAACAATAGTTTGTATAATTCATGAAATGAATAAATGAGAATGAAGTGTGTATGTATCTTGTATTGTACTTATGTAATGTAGTGTATTTCGTATGGATGAGTATTGAGCAAGTATTGAATATGTGGCTTGTGTGAATGACTTCTGCTAATTCCTAACTACCTAACTCCT
This sequence comes from Limonium bicolor, assembly GCA_023374045.1. Taxonomy (NCBI): domain Eukaryota; kingdom Viridiplantae; phylum Streptophyta; class Magnoliopsida; order Caryophyllales; family Plumbaginaceae; genus Limonium; species Limonium bicolor. Next base: position 42,429,370 of record CM041777.1, read on the forward strand.
AACTTAAGTGAGTAAACTGGAATGAGTAGAAGTCCGATATAGCTTCGGCCACGCGTGAGGATGAGGAGACACAAGAGGTTGGATCCGATTCCTGACTCTTAAACTGGTCCGCGGCCCAAACCCCTTAAATGGGTAGCATCCCGGATTGGTGAGTCAAGTAAATCCCGGTGGTGGGACGGAGTAGTCCCCGGGCCGGAGGTCCCGACGACTTAACATGAGTAAGAGTAAGAGTAAGTAAGTAAGTATGTATGAGTACGAGTATGTATGCGTAAGTATGGTGTAACGAGTAAAAGAGTAATCTCCACCCGATTAACCCGGGTGGACAAAAAGGAGCTAACAAGTATTGTTTATGTATGGAATATGTATTGCGTATGAATTGTATGTGTATTGTGTATTGTGGATTTCGGGAAAGGTAAGTATGTATCGTTGGGCTGTATGGATTACCATGTATGAATTGAAGTGTAGGTATTGAAGTGTATGAATGTATTCTTGCGTAAAGTATCGTAATATTATGTACAAGAGCATGTATGCATGTATGTTTGAATGAAATCAATCGCATGTATTCGACCAAGTGGTCGGCGTACCCTCACTAGTACGCGGGGTATGCGGTTATCATATTCAGCGAAAGCTGACCCCCTCGGGGGAACATTTTTAGTGTGCAGGTACCCGAAGAGGATATGGTCAAGGCACGAGACCGGCGACTACATTTGGATAGTGGTAGTAGAAGGTAGAGGTGTACTAATTAGCACACCCCTTGTACTTAGGAAGTAAGTAGTTGTGAGGAATGGGTAGTGGATAGACTCTTAATGAGTACATACGAACTTGGAGGAAGCATTGTACTTGTATTGGGAACCTAGTAGACTCGGTTATGTATATTGTATGGAATGGTATTGTAAAGGAGCAAAGTATTGAATGGAGCAATGTAGTATTTAGTTGGTAAATGGAGTATGTAATGTAATGTGTAGTACTCGGGATTCCGGTCCATCAGACCGATGCTGTATGTAGTAGTAGTAGCCTTGTTAGTCACGTGGGTGACTAACGGCAGTGTATCACGCACCGTTGAGTATGTAAGTATCCGCTGCATGAATCTGGTTTGTATAAGGAGATTGGACAGTAATGACGGTATTAGCGGTAGGGGTGTTACAACGTCGAAGCTAATGGAGCCCCGAATTTGTTGAAGCTTGGATAGGAAAATGGAGAAGCTGGTGAGATTGTGCTTTTGCGCAAATGTGGAGAAAAACATGTCCGTTGGGAAAGAGAAGGAAATGTCTTGCATGAGGGCCAATTGTGTCTATTGAACATTTTTGCTGTAGGAAAAAATCAGCTCACCAACGAACATCCCAATACAAAATCGGGGCTTAATGTGGGCTGGAAAAATATAACTTAATGTCACATTAATGGGTCCAGTTTTTTGGCTCTTGGAAACCAAGTCCCATACGTGTAGCCAAACTTGTTGAAACCAAAAATGTTGCTTCTACTAGAAAAGTCGCCAATGCCCCTTCCCGCTGACCGCATGGATTAGAGTTCTACCTTTCCGGCGTCTGTCCGATTCGGGGGGTGGAAGTTGCGAAAGCTTTATTTTTTTAAAGAAAGTTATCAAAAATCATATAATTCACTCTCTTGGATTGATGACGTGTACGGCTCAGATTTTTATAAACTCATTGTTTAGATCTTCATGTTTATACCTGGTTTAAATGTCTTTTTTCTGATTGGAAATCATTCCGCTTAAACTGTGTTGTATTACATTTTTGTTGCTCGCTCCGATCTATCCTTCCCTTTGCCCCACTTCTGTGCAGGGGTTGATTCTTTTGATTCTATTTTCCCGCATTCCCTAAAAGATCAAGATATTGGAAACGACTGCTCTTAATTCGATCCATTCTGTTGGCTTCTAGATCTGGGTCGGTCGGAGGCATCTCAAATTAGGATTTGGCTGTATAAATAACTGCGCCTTCTAAAGTCGGTTTTTAATTTTTAAACCCTAAATCTGTAAATTATCGACCGGTACTTCTCGTGTATACCTCTTCATATAATGATCTTGCTTCAAAATCTTAGCCGAATAATTCTAGCCCTGTAATTCGTATGGTGGCTGTTGATTCAAATCGATTTGTTCCGGGAGACGAAAAGCATCGAACAGATAAGAGCGAAAGGAAGGAGGGAGCCCAAATGCAAGCGGTAGAGGAAGGTGAGGCTTCTGATCCAAAATCGATTAAAGGCAGCTCTAAAAACGATTTTGTAGTACCGGAGCAACCAAAAAGCACATCATTGTCCACATCGATGATCACATCTGCGGCGGCTGCTTTGCCGACGGCAGCGACCAGTGATTCTTCAAGTCGTTTTTGGATGGGGGATCTATACAAGTACTCCTACCCTCATGCCTATGCTGCTTCTGGCCTGTACAATTTAGCTTGGGCACAAGCTGTTCAGAATAAGCCTCTTAATAAGGTTTTAGGGGAATTCAAACAGGAGAGTGATTCAATGGGACCCCAGGGGGGTATGGGAGACGAAGACGACACCAAGGTTTGCGGGGAAACCAATAGTAGTTCAATGTCATCATTTGAGCCAAACAGTAACACTGTCATTAATGACTGCGGTGCGAAGAACCATATTGTTGCTGCTTCGGATGATGAGAAAGAGGAGGGGGAATTGGAGGAAGGGGAGATTGATTTGGAATATGAGCTGATGAATCCAGATGAGAGTCGTAGTCTGGGTGGTGGGTTTTGTGAGATTGGTATGGAGGAGGAGGAGGATTTGGAGGATAGAGTTCTTTTAATCCGCAAAATGCTAGATAATGTGAACGCCAAGGAAGCAGAGAAGTAAGTTTGACTCTCATAGAAATTGTGTAGGGTGTGCTATGCAGCTGTGGAAGTAACAAAGTGGCATATGCAGTGAAATGTGCTTCTATCGACAGATTTTGGCCTGATGGATTTATCTTCGATGTTATTGTGTTTCAGATCATTTGATGTTGCCTGTGCTCGATTGAGAAGCTCTGTTGAAAGTGTACAGGATTTGGTTTTGCGTTGCTGGTTTCCCACAAAGGATACTCTTATTCAGCAATCTTTTGGAGCTTTCAAGTGTGTAAACTCGGTAAGGTGTCTTGCAGACTTTTACGTTCTTTGAATTTGGACACAGTGTGGTTCTCATCTCCGAACTGCTTAGTCACACTCTTTGTTTTTCATCACGCTGCAGGTTTTCTGCGCCATGAGCCCAGTGCAAAAAGAACAAAATAAGGGTGCAATGTCCAGGTTTTAAAATCTTTTCTTGGAACTAGTTTACAATGCTACTTGTTAAATAAATATTACTCAGCCATCTTTTCTTATTGTTTTGATAGGTTGATCACATATGCAAGTGGCCTTCACCCTGCTCTTTTTTCACCAGAGCAGATGAAGAGGTAAATTATCTTAACATTTATCATTTAATGGCTCACTGACTTGTTTTTTGTTTTGCAAACTTGGTCTCAAATGTTAATTAACTTTGTCAGATTGAGGCTGCAATGCTGATGATTAGCTCTTTAGACATTTCTCAGAGACAGAAGACCTGTGATGGACAAGAGGAGTTGCCAGTTACACATATGCCTATTTTAACTGACTCTAACTCATTGGCTGTAAATTCCATAGATGAATCAGATATGCTCAAGGATTATGAAGATGACTCTTCTTTCAGTTCTTTAGCTAAGAATGGCAGGGCGAAGAAAGCTGCATTAGATTTGTTGGATAAAAGGGATTGTAACATGTTATTAGATGCACGAGCTCCAGGCTCATCTAACATCAAGGGCAAGATCAGGATCAGCCCTTTGTTGGATCTTCACCAAGTTCATGAGGAAGATGGTCTCCCATCTCCCACTTGCAAAACATCTATTCCACTTGGAGACGACCATAAGCTGCAGGTTGGACCGTTGGTGGATCCTTATGAATCAGATGCACTTAGAGCGGTTTCATCTTATCAACAAAAGTTTGGTCGTTCTTCTTTCTCATCATTTGACCAGTTGCCAAGTCCAACACCTTCTGAGGAAGGAAATTGCCGGGAATCTGGTGATGCCAATGAAGAGGTTACAAGTTTTCGATGTCCAAACCTGAATGGTAGTAAATCTTCATCGTCACTTCAACCCACAGTTTCTTCTTCTCCCAGTGAGAGCAGCTCTATTATCCATGGATTGATCACTAGAAGCATGGCTGGAATTTCTGGCAGTGTACCCAAGGTCACTTCACAGGGTACTGCCAAAAGTAGAGATCCTAGACTAAGGTATATGAACCTGGATCAGGTAGCTGTGGAAGGGCCTGCTGTGAAGAAGCAAAAGAATGATAGAGAATATAATGTTATTGGGATTGATAAGGGTCAGCAAACTGTGCCTGGAAACAGAGGACCTGATTTTAGTGCAATTACTGGGCCATCATTTTTCAAGAAGAGCTATTCGGCGGCTGTGGCTACTGACCCCAGGTTACGAGATGTTGAAAAAGCCAGCCTTGCAATAAGTACTGGTGCAACCTGCATTGTTGGTAGTGGAAGTGGTGTGGCACCTGCTAAAACTAATACGTCTGTTTCCGTGCAATCCTTGCTGAAAGACATTGTAGTGAATCCTGCTGTATGGATGAATATTCTCAAGGAACAGCAGAAGTTTGTTGATCCTTCAAAATGTGTGTCAGACCCTGCAAACTTGAGTTCTTTTCTTGAAGCTATTCCTATGTCTGGTGTTGCCTCTGGGATGGTCCATAAGACATCAGGATCTGCTCCGGTTCCTTCTCCTAAGATGGTGAAGTGTTTAAGTGTTTGAATTTCCTTTTTTATTTTTTTATTAAGTTATGTTGCTTGCATATACTGAAAAGGATACTGAGTAAACAAAGAAAAGATGGGCACATGATAATGCTGAGTCTGAACAGTATACGTCTATGCTTGTGTGAAATGTTTGATATAAACTTTTCTCCAAATAATTAGCAATACTTTCATTGGAATTGATACTGATGGTTAAAATTACTGATGCTCTTTGTGCATAGTATAATGATTGTGGAGGACATTTCATTCCTCCCATTGACATGTTACATGCGGGAGAGTGCCAGCTGAGATTGGCTGGAACATTTTAGTCCTGTGTTTTCTGTTTTTGTAATGGATAATTTATGTTTGCAGTGCTTGGGTGAGGAATAGAGTACAGTTTATACTTTTCCAACGTTTAAACTGTCTGAGATTGTATGCACAGGGCAGATACTTTTGTCATTTCAGGAAATTTGTTACATGTGATTTGACTTCTCTAATTTTCTTGCAGAGTTCACAGGATGAGTCTGCTAAAGTCTCGCGCATGAAGCCTCGTGATCCTCGGCGGATGCTCCATGCCAATACAACAAAAAGAAACGTGATCCCTCGATCTGAGCCAACTAAAATTGATGAAGTGCAAGTAGCAAGCTTTACTGGGTCCAAGGACACTTCAACAAAACAAATGCATGCGAATGGGACCTGTAGTACAATTTGTTCGGAAACTAATGCTTTACCTGATATAACCAAGCAATTTACCAAGAACTTGAAAAATATTACTGATGCGATCTCTGGACCTCAAGCAGCACCTGTTTTATCTACCTACCATCAAGATTTTTATTCGGAGGGACTGCAACAAGCTACTCTGGAAGACCAACTTAGGTTTGGTTTGCCCTCACATTCTAACAATCCATCAGATGAGCATTCTGTGTCGCATGATGAAGGTCCTTCAGTTGCTGCTCAGTCGTCCAGTGCTTGGAGTGATGTAGATGGTCTATTTGTTGGTTATGATGATCAACAGAAAGCTGCTATTCAGAAAGAGAGGGCTCGGAGAATTGATGAGCAAAGGAAACTCTTTTCTGACCGTAAACTTGGCCTTGTTCTGGATTTGGATCATACTTTACTTAATTCTGCAAAGGTATCTGATCCAAAAGAGATGTATGATTGTGAGTTTGTGGTGTTTACTGTGAGTAACTAAACTACACTTAATTTTCTGATCCTTCTAGTTTTCTGAAGTGGACCCAATTCATGATGAATTGTTGAGGAAGAAAGAGGAGCAAGACCGTGATAAGCAGTACAGACATTTGTTTCGTTTTCCACACATGGGAATGTGGACAAAACTTAGACCAGGAATTTGGAATTTTCTGGAGAAGGTATATCTTACGTTGGTGTTGAGAGTGTCATTTGTCACATCTGCTAAACTGTTGTTTTTCTGTGTCTTAGGCTAGCAAGCTCTTTGAGCTTCATCTGTATACAATGGGGAATAAACTTTATGCAACCGAGATGGCAAAAGTGCTTGATCCTAAAGGCACATTGTTTGCCGGAAGAGTAATCTCAAGGGGTGATGATGGCGATCTCCCTGATGTGGATGATAGAGCTCCTAAGACAAAGGATTTAGAAGGGGTTCTTGGTATGGAATCTGGGATATTAATCATAGATGATTCTGTCAGGGTTTGGCCTCTCAACAAGCCAAATTTGATTGTTGTGGAAAGGTAAGTCCATTGTTTCCTTTGAGTGTTTATCATCTACGTTGTTTTGTTATTTCTTTTCCTTTTTTTCCCCTGAATATGCTTTCCAAGTCCTTTCTTTTTTCTTCAGGTGATGTATATGGAGGCTAATATGTTGCACTCTAATTTGCAGGTATACGTATTTTCCATGCAGCAGGCGCCAATTTGGGCTTCCAGGTCCATCACTCCTTGAGATTGACCATGATGAGAGGCCAGATGAGGGCACACTGGCATCCTGTTTAGCTGTGAGTTTAGTTCAGTAATTATGTAGCTAAATTGGTTGTTGGGAGGATATTTTGTGTATGGTTGTTTGGCTCAAGTTAATTTACTGTACTTGTGGTTTTTGCAGGTGATTGAGAAAGTACACCAGAATTTCTTTATACAGGAGAGGCTGGAAGATGCGGATGTGAGAAACATCCTGGCGTCAGAGCAAATGAAGATACTAGCTGGATGTCGGATACTATTCAGTCGGGTTTTTCCTGTTGGGGAAGCTAATCATCACCTACATCCGTTATGGAAGACTGCAGAACAGTTTGGTGCTGTGTGCACTAACCACTTGGATGAGCAGGTCACTCATGTTGTAGCCATTTCTCCTGGGACTGAAAAGGTACTAATATGGGCTACATATTAGATGAGAGGGAGCCTCTTGGTATCACCATTTATTTCTTTTCACTTCGAATTTTGTTACATGGTTTATAATATTTGAACTTTAACAGGTGAATTGGGCTCATTCTACAGGCAGATATGTTGTGCACCCTGGCTGGTGAGAAATAGGATATATACATATATATGTATATAAATGTTTTTCAACTTCTTTCACTTTCTGGCTGGCTATCCGTCTTTCTGTAGTTATTATATTCTTGGATATGATATATAACGGGTAAAATGCCTTATGAAACAGGGTTGAAGCTTCAGCTTTGCTATACCGCAGGGCAAATGAACTGGATTTTGCAGTAAAGTGATATGAATGCCTGTGCCTTTGTCTGATTGATTTGGTGCGTTGCGTGGGGGGTGCAAGAAGAGGTTGAGTCTTTCGTCTGTGGTCAGAAGAATGTGGTCTGGGTGGGTCTATCTCTAATTCTGCCACCACCAAATACAAGTTTGTTTGGGGCGATGGGACACAGTTGACTGAGATTGATGGGGCTTTGCTTTCATAGGGAAGTGTGTGGTTATACAAGAGGAATGAGTGAATTCGTATTCTACTGATGTAGGTGCAAACTGCTCTGTATGAGTTGTTAGCTGAGGAGACTGTACTGATGGAACAGTACGAATAATGGAGTGGAAGGTAAGTACAGGGAGGGTGTCTTTGGGAAGTTGACTAAGGAAACCGGTCAAAGGCTCATAAAAAAACCAAGGGTAATTGCGGAGCTGTTTGGTTTGGTGTTGTAGCAGAGGGATGATGCTATGTTGGGCGTTGGGAGGTCATCAGTGGCAGTAGCCCCCGTGTATGGAGGGTGGTGGATAGGTGCTGCTCTATGACTGTCAAGGTTTGAGTCTGGAGCTGAAATTTGTTACTTGTCCCAATTGCAGTTTTGGGTCGGATGAGGCGCGTTGAACTGTCCCACTTCTCGAAGAGGGAAGCGGGGGTGTTTATTGGAGTTTGATTGGTGGGACTGGTGGATTTGGGCTTTATCAATTGGCAAAATGGAGAAGATTGGAAGTGCCAAACCACACTTCTGATAATTCTAGAGCATTAACGGTTGGGGCGAAATTAAATGCCATGAGTGGCTTTTAAAAAATGTTGCGATTTAAATAACCAAATTTGAACAAAAGAAGAAAATGTCAGCAGGGTTTTATATGTGATAGTTTTAAGGCATAAAAATGGGCCGGCATATTACAAATATAAAATCAAATGTTTACTGATCAGTTTGTTATCCCGAGTGAGACGTTCGGTTCTTTTCCCCGGACCGCACAAGTAGATTTGTAATGTTGATTCTAAAATCAGAATCCAACGGCTTTCAAATGAACTTCATAGATAAAAAAACAACGTTAATTTGAAGCAGTTAGAATGGAGAGATAAAGGAAAAAAAAGAGGGAAGAGAGAATAGTGTACGTGAGGGAGGAACTGGCTCATATGCTGCAAGCATGCTGTTGCAGGAGTGCTGCAGTCTCCGATACAAAACACAACACGTCCGCTCCACGTAACTAACCGCTCCACGTAACTAATTAAATAGAATAAATAAAATATGTTTAAATCAGTAGAAATAGAGCTAGTACTTAGTATACACACAACAATGAAAACCGTGAGTGCCACACATATTATTTTTAATTTCTTTGTTTTGCAAAAATAATTACTTTTATATTTTAATTTTGTACTAAAAATAAAAATGAGAATATACATGAGAAGTTATTATTATTATTCAACTATTTTGTTAGCATTCTATCATAAATTCTAAAAATTCAAAATTATTAAAATTTATAACTTTTTAGCTTTAAAAAAAGAAAGTGTAATTAGAGAGATGAGTTATAAATGTTTCTTCAAATAATATTTTATAGTAATTAGTACTTTTTACTGAAATGTAAAATGAAAACAATTATATATTTTAATCATGGATTTAGAAGTTAGTGTCCAAATCACGAAATAATTTGGCGTTAATGACACATGCTCAAATTCAACTGGCTCGTAAGCGATAGACTTTCTTAATCATTAGACTTCAAACTCTACGTCTTCAATGGCGTTAGACTTCTTCAACGATGTTAACCATTCTAATGATATTAGTTGCCTTCAGTAGTGTTAGTCATCCTTGGGTTGACCAGTACTTTAACCTTTAGCTATAGGGGGTTAGTGTCGTTCTTTCTATGGGGGTTGATAACCAAAACAAGTTATATCGTTTCGAGCCTTTCAAATCTTACAATTATATGTGACGGTAGCATATCTCTAACGGTGTCTACCACCTTTGGCGGTGTTAGCCATCATATGGTTGACCATTGACCCATCTTTTAGCATTTAAGGGGGTTGGGATTTTCTTAGGGTGGTTTTTTAGGGTTTTTGGTGTAGGGTGATTTTTTTAACTCGTTCTATACTTTATAGTGTTGCCACTTACTCGATAGATTTTTAGGGATTTGTGGCTTAGGGTTTAGGGTCACTACAAACCTAAAATGCATTTTTGGCTTTCCTAGAGTGTGCGGTGTAGGGTAATCTTATCTAAATCTTCTGTACTTTTTAATATCGCAACTGACTCGACAATAAGCCTTTGTCGTTTTAATTTTCTAGGTTGGTTTTTATGGTTTGTGTGTAGGGTAATCTTTTTTTAACTCGTTGTATACTTTATAATGTCACCACTGACTCGATAGATTTTTTGGGTTTAGGGTTTAGGACCTAAACCCTCCTCTACGGTCGTGGCTCATATGTTGCATACTTGCAGCTGCAGCCTGCAGGAGTGCTGCAGCCTCCAATAGAAAACGTGCCAAGCGCATGACTAATTAAATAGAAAGAGAGGTAAAATATTTTTATATCAGTAGAAACAAAGCTAGTAGTTAGTATACACGACAACAATGAAACCCGTGAGTACTACACATATTTCATACTTATATTTAGTTTCTTGTTTTGCAAAAATACTTTTATAATTTAATTTATACTAAAAATAAAAATGTGAATATACATGAGAAATTATTATAATTATTCTACTATTTTGTTAGCATTTTATCAAAAATTCTAAAAATTCAAATTATTGAAATTCATAATTTTTAGCTTTAAAAAAGAAAGTGTAATTAGAGAGGAGTTATAAATGTTTCTTCAAAATATTTCATAGTACTTTGTACTTTTTATTTAAATGTAAAATGACAACAACAACATATTTTAATCATAGATTTAGAGGTTGGTGTCTGAATCACAAAATAAGTTGGCGTTAGTGACACGTGTTCAAATTCAGCTGACTCGTAAGAGATAGACTGTCATAATCCTTAGACTTCAAACTCTACAACGTCTTCAACGGTGTTAGACTTCTTCAACAGTGTTAACCATTTTAATGATATTAGTTGCCTTCGGTGGTGTTAGTCATCCTTGGGTTGACCAATACTTTAACCTTTAGCTATAGGGGGTTGGTGCCTTTCTTTCTATGAGGGTTGATAACCTAAATAGATATATCGTTTTGAGCCTTTAACTTCAAACCCTACAATTATATGTGACGGTGTTATAGCATATCTCTAACAGTGTCTATCATCTTTGGTGTAGGGTAATCTTTTTTAACTTTTTCTATACTTTATAAAGTCGCAACTGACTCGGCAATAAGCCTTTGACGTTTTAATATTTCTTAGGGTGGTTTTCAGGGTGGGTTTGTGGTGTAGGGTAATCTTTTTTTAACTCTTTCTATACGTTATAATGTCACAACTGACTCAACAATAAGTATTCAACGTTTTTTTAGCTTTTCTAGGGTGGTTTTGTGGTGTAGGGTAATCTTTTTTTATTAATTCTATTCTTTATAATGCCGACACTGACTTGACAGTTTATTAGGGTTTGTGGTTTAGGGATTAGGGTCGTTAGACCCTAATCCCTTCACTACAAACCCTAAAAATGCCTTCGACGTTTTAATTTTTTCTATGGTTGGATTTTGGGGTGGGTTTGTAGTGTAGGGTAATCTTTTTTTTTTAACTTGTTCTATACTTTATAAAGTCACAACTGACTCGGCAATAAGCCTTCGACGTTTTAATATTTCCTAGGGTACTTTTTGTGGTGGGTTTGTGGTGTAAGGTAATCTTTTTTTAACTTTTTCTATACTTTATAATGTTGCAACTGACTCGGCAATACGTTTTCAACGTTTTTTTTAACTTTTCTAGGGTGGTTTTATGGTGTAGGGTAATCTTTTTTTATTCATACTACTATTTATAATGTCGACACTGACTCGACAATTTTTAGGGTTTATGGTTTAGGGATTAGGGTCACTATAAACCGTAAAAATGTCTTTGACATTTTAATATTTTCTCTTTTTAGGGTGGGTTTATGGTTTAGGGTAATATTTTTTTAACTAAGTCTATACTTTATAATGTCGCAACTGACTCGGCAATAAGCCTTCGACGTTTCAATATTTCCTATGGTGGTTTTTGGGGTGGGTTTGTGGTGCAGGTTAATCTTTTTTTAAATCTTTTCTATACTTTAAAAAGTTGCAACTGACCCGGCAATAAGTCTTCGACGTTTTTTTATCCTTTCTATGGTGGTTTTTATGATTGACAGGTTAACCATTTTTTATTGACAGACTAACCATTTTCAAGCGACAGGTTAACCATTTAAGCCTGATAGGTTAACCTTTTAAGCTTGATAGGTTAACCATTTAAGCTTGACAGGTTAACCTTTTAAGCTTGACAAGTTAACCATTTAAGCTTGATAGGTTAATCATTTACGATTGACAGGTTAATCAGTTACGATTGACAGGTTAATCATTTACGATTGACAGGTTAACCATTTATGATTGACAGGTTCACCATTTTCGATTGACAGGTTAACCATTTTCGATTGACATGTTAACCATTTAATTGCGGCAGGTTAACCATTTACATGCGACAAGTTAACATTTACTTGTGACAGGTTAACTATTTACATGCGACAAGTTAACCATTTACATGCGACAGGTTAACCATTTAAATGCGACATGTTAACCATTTTCAAGTGACAGGTTAACCATTTAAGCTTGACAAGTTAACCATTTTCAAGTGACAGGTTAACCATTTACATGCGACAGGTTAACCATTTACATGCAACAGGTTAACCATTTTAAAGTGACTGGTTAACCATTTTCAAGTGACAGGTTAACCATTTTCAAGTGATAGGTTAACCATTTACCAGCGACAAGTTAACGCTTTTCAAGTCACAGGTTAACGATTTACAAGCCACAGGTTAACCATTTACCAGCATTTAAGATTGACATAAAACATTTCTTCTTTTCAAATTTACATGATGACTTTTATATACAACTTAAAATGCAATACCAATACACCATAAACTGAACATGTTAATTCTAAGAGCACCACACCAATTCACGATACCAATGTCAATCATGATTACATAACACAATATGTACCATTACAAACGTTGACACTGATTTGTCAAGAGACATCTCAATTGAAAAAACCATATGTTGAAGCTGATTTGTCAAACAAGGATAGGAAATACAATGAACGTTACTCATTTTCTTCATTTTTTGGCCCCTCTCTTTTGTCTTTTGCATCTTCCCTTTTCTTGAATGTAAAGTAATGCCTTCTCTGTCAGTTTTTCTGCAAATTCGATAATATCCCCATCTTGATACAGCAAGCGTGCAATAATACGCTTTCTGTAGAAATCAGGTTAACGGATTACATCCTAAAACGATATATATTTTTGAATAAGAATCACATCCTAAAACAATAGATATTAATTAATACAGGGAGTATTATAATATTTTAAAACTATCTTAACATAAATATAGTCTTATTAATAAATAATTATGATTAAAAAGTATATTTATTTCCTTTTTATACTTACATTAAAGAGCTTAAAAACATATTCAAACCTCATGCGATTACTTTAGTAAAACATATAGTAAAATTATCCAATAATATTTATATGGTATAAACTACATTCTACAACTTTTTGTCGTAAAATTATAATCTAATAATAACTACATAATATTATGCCCACATAATAAAAGTAAAAAAATTAAGAATTTTAAAAATAATATTAATCTCATTATAATTAAGAGGCTCACCTATTAAAGTAGTATCATTAAAATACTAAATGTGAATATTGTAAAAAAACGCGTATCATGACGAATTAACGACATGTATTGAATTCTAAGCAAAGTGTCAAATATTTTGTCATTTAACAAGTTGCAGCAGTGCTGCGTGAAACTCCTGCAGCACGTGAACTGCTCTCGTGAGGGAGGGTAGGTGAGTAGGAGAGAGATTTTTTTTTAAATGTCATAATTTACAAAATATAAGTATAAAAATAAAATAAATTATACAATTGTTTATCATTTTTTGTATCTCTTGTATCATGGATATGTTCTGATAAATTTAATTTTTGTATGTACATATTTTTTAAGATTCATTGTGAATCTTAAATTTAAGAAAAATGAATCAAAGGTTGTTACAAAGTGAATCAAAGGTTATTAAAAAGTGAATTAAAGAGTTGCTTAAATGTGTATAAGAGGTTTAAAAAAAGTGAATCTTATAGATATAGATTGTTTAACTAAAGTGATTCTGATTGTTTGAATAGTGTGAATCAGAGGTTTTAGAAAAGTGAATCAAAAGTTGTTAAAAAGTGAATCACAAGTTATTATAAAGTGAATCAGAGTAATAAGAAAAGTGAATCTCGTAAGCGTAGATTGAAAAAACTTCACTAACTTGAACAGAAATCTAAATCTCCTGTGGATTAAAGAAAGGAGGAGGTCAATCAAAAAAATCTAAAAAACACTGATGCCAAATATTCGAATAAGATAAGACATTCATCCCCCTTTATTTGCATCGAATGCAAGCCGAGCGAAGGGTTCTCGTAGATAAGGCTGGATTGGATTCTACAAAATTTGCAAAGAATTAGAAGTTATAAATTGAAATATTTTTCTTTTTGTTTATACTTTTTTCTTTCTGACCAAAAGACACATTTTTTCGTATTATACCTGGGTCACAGACGTCTTCTTCATGCGAGAGTTGAGAAAAGCTTTCCGTCATGCTGACACAACGTCCGAGATGCTTTTAGATAGGAAGCGGGGTTTCCAACTGCCGCAGGTTGGGGTGGACTGAAAGCCTTGGTTTCGCCACCCCTATTTCATTAGAGGTCTTAACGAGCCTTTTCATCAGGAAAGGGAGATGGAAAGGAAAAAGTTCAACTTCAATCTAGCCCAAGCTTTAGGAATTTCTCGTCATTAGATTACCGATTTTGAACATCGTATGACCCCATTCGTCAGCCTGCCCTTTTTCTAGCTTTTTCATTATGCTAGAAATTTCTCAACACGCTTTTTCGCTACGCCCCTTTTCCTCACCGCCACCGCCTTCCCGTTTGATATCCTGTTTTTCTTATCTCGTGCAATTAAAGGGAACGAAACTGCAAATGAAATACCCCTAACCTTAAAAACTTAATTAAATGATCTAATAATGATCTAAGATGGTTAATAAACATCTAAATACCATTGGGGAACAATCTAAAAGATCTCAACAAGGCACAACATGCTTTAAGATCGGTAAGGCCAAAAATGTGCTTTAAGCCACCATAAAGATTGTATGACCTCAAATAGGATCCAAAGTGGATTCCTAAGTATTATAATGATGTAAGGAACACAACAAAACTATTCTCAAAGAAAACTAAGCTCAGAAACACCCTGTGACACAAAATGTGCTCTAAAACTCCTTAAAGCACGTTTTGGTGTATGAGCTCTAAGATAATGACTTTTTGTCATTTTAAAGACTGGAGTATATCATTTAAATTATTAATTTGACATGATAGACTATTTTATAAAGTCTAAATCCAAGTTTGAAAATAAAAATAAAAAAATGACATTTATTTGTGAATAGTACCCAAATAGTGCATTTTTCAAGCAAATTGACCAAGTTTGGTCAATGGTCAACTAATTGACCATTCCTATCCATTGGCTGTCGGCAGGCAAGGAGGAGGGAGGACAGCACACACAGCATTAAGTCCTAAATATCTACTTAAGTGGTGAATCACCATTTACTATTCCTTTTTATAACATTTTATTCCTTTAAACACCTTTCCTCTCATTCTCTTGCCTCTTGTCCCATTCCAGCCGAGACCTTACCATTTCCAAACTCTCTCAAGCTGTGTTCTTGAGTAAGGAAGACAATTCAATCTCTTAAGCACCTAAGGTAATGGTTTAAGGTATATTTTAGCTCTTTTTCTTCATCTTTTCTTTACCTACACTTGGAGCTCGTGATTTATCAATTCCAATGGCTCATTCTCAGTGTTTTAAGGTTAGAACAAGCACCAATCTCGGCTGATGCAAGTATAGGGACCAAGGTTGTTCAAATTTGCATTTTAAGGTAAAAACATACCTTAAGCTTCTCTAGTCTTCATGCGGTTTCCTTCTTCTGATTTTTGTGAGTTTATACACTCATAATCTTCATACTTACATGTTCAATCAGTTGGTTAACCATTTGGAGCAAGGGTGGCCGAAATCTAAAGGAAATACTCTTCTTTAAGGCATTTTGCCAAGGTAAAACCTATTACCACAGCAGCTTGTTGTTGTCTAGCCATTTCCTATGTTTATATGATGAATTTAACACCTTGTGGTGTGTTTAAATCAGGCCGAATTCCACTGGAAGTTCCCTTGCAAATTTAAGGTGATTTTTGCCTTAAATCTTACATTAATTGTTCTTTATGGTTAAGCTCAAGCTTGGAGTATAACCATATCTTATTTTGGTGTATTAAACATGTCTAAATGATGTGGTGAATTTTCCTTCAAGTTGCCGAGCTCATACAAGGAGAAATCAAGGTATAAACACCTTAAAACTTATGATTTTGTAATTTCTTAGCATATATATTAATTATGCTGAAAGTGAAGTTTAACATATGGGTTATATTAACCTAAAAATGGAAAAAATGACTAAGATAAATTAAGCTAGCCGTTTAAGTGATTTAATTAACATAATGGTCAAATTATGACATTATATGGAAAAATAAATAAACTACAGCAAGGCCGTGAGTTTATTGTATAAATTGAGACATTTATGTGTAATTTTATGTTATAAAGCAAAGTTGTAATAAGGCCATGTCATTAGGCCATTTTAATTTAAGTTTACAAGCTTATTTAGTTTAATTTATGCTTATATAATTAAGTTTGGGGTCAAATGGTAATTACTGATAAAATATTAGGCTGTGGGCTTAATTTAGAGGAATTTAGGGTTTTTAAATGAATTTAATAAAAATTATAACATTTTATAAAGTTTTGTGTCAAAATTGTAAAAATAGAAAAGTATAGGTTAAGTTTGGTAATTACCGAAAGTTTGGTTCCATTTGGTATTAGAAGTCAAAGTTGACTATATAGGAGACTTTGACCAAGTTTGGAGAATTTAAGAAATTAAAATACTACCTTATATTAAGATAGTTATTAAATTGTAAAAGATTTATAAGAGATGGGGTTATAATGTAATTTCCAAAACTTTAGGGTACTAAAAGGGATTTAGTACAGTCCTTAAGTTATTAGGAATTTTTAGAAGTTTATTTGGGTAAATTTGGAGTTTATATGAATTATATAAGTATAATATATGATATTTCATAACATTTGTTACAAATGGGTAACATATGGGCAAAACCGAGAATTATAGAAAGTATAAGGTTAGAAATGATATTTATAACCTTTTGGTAGTTTGGGAATTTTTGGAGTTATATATAAGGTTTTATAAAGATATATGTATAATATATAGTTTTAATGACATAAGAAAACTATGTATTATAAATTGGGCTAGATTTGTGATTTATGGAAGTTTACTGGTTTATAGTGAAAGCCGAAAATATAAGGGGCTGTTTGGTAATATATAACAATTTGTAACTATAGGTTATAATTGTTTTAATGACATAAATGTCATAATATATGTTATATAACTATAATGTAACATTATATAAATTAAGTGGTGGATTTTGTAAATATTTAAGAAACTATGTGCTGTTCGGAAATATGGGCATTTTTAAATAAAATTTATAATATGGTTTTTAATGTTATAAGAGTTATAGCATTTATAATAAAGAGGTATTCATTAAAAAGAATGAGTATATATTATAAGATTTACCATATAATAAAAAGTCCCATAATACATATATATATAAATAAATATATATTTTCGAGTGGAAAATATAATATGGTTTAATAACTATATATTATCATAATTAAAATGATATGGGATAAAGAGAAAAGATTTGCAAACATTAGATGAGGAAATTCTAAATGTTAGGAGTATACATGAAATAATAAGGATTTATTTATAATCCAAAGTATTTTTACATAGGAATTATACTCCATTAAACTTGGAAAAACAAACCTTAGGAAAATTAATACTAAGGTGAAATGTATAATGTATGATAAAGAATTATACATGCAATATAGAAATAAACTATATGATATACAAGGGTATATTAAGCTACATGCGATAACAAGTTCAAAATTACGTATATTAATATACAAGACAAGACTACGCATGTAGTATAACGTTTTTCCAAATCTCGAGTTAAGCCGTAAACCCGACAAACGTTGACAGTTTATAACGGGGGGTTAACCGGGAGGTACTAGTGACGGTACGGGGTACCGTAGAGTTATGTTGTTATACGAGATTCTAATCAGTAGCATTATGTATTATTAGACTGTTAGAGACGACACGAGGAGCGTTGATCCTAGCTGAGTCATACTCCACCGTTCTAAAGTCAGGGTGAACGGTATGTTGTTACGTGTCTCTGATTGTCTCTGAGGGCTTCCTCAGTTCAGACTTCTGTGTGATCTGTGATAAGATTGTTTGTCTGAATGTGTAAATAAATATGCATGAACTGTATATTTATAGCTGCTTGTATTTACTGTTGTTGAGTTAACAGTATTGGTTCGTATATATGAACCTATATATAAAACGAACTAGCGGCTATAGTGCTATCTTATATGAAATAAAAGGATCGTCAGAAAAACGTTGTAGCACTAGGATAATAAGATATACATATTATCCGAGACTTTAATACGGAGCATTGGCCTTACTAAACGCCGCTCACGTATCTAGCACTGGATCCCGAGTTTACAGACTCCGGATTGGACTAATGACCATAGTCTGCTGTGTTAGAAAAATTGGTAATGCGATGCAATGGTACAATTAATTAAACATAACAAACCCAAGAGGATGTGGCTCTTGGTGCGCGCTATGATCACAAAAACGATACTAGGATGTCCGCGTACGGGTCCGCAAGTATCAAGAAAATTTCCCATGAGCTAGGATGGCTCGTTGGTCGGAGACTCTACCGCTGGAGTGGCTACTGCCGTGGGTGACCCGCCATAGTATATGGGTAATTTAGAGACTCGTCGTTTTTAATGAGGCGTTGTCACTAGGTATAACTGAACACTTATTACAGTTGAGACTTGTATAGTGGCGAACAATATTGGTTTCTACACCATGGACGGGAATTAATACTTGTTTATTGTTCTCGTTGTTTCGCCTTGTTGTTCATTGGTTATACTGTGTGGTTATATTATTGTGTATTGATGGTTGTGTTATTGTATGGATATTACTGTTAAATGTTTTACGGTTTAAATATTAAAACGGTATTGCATGTAACGAATCTCATGCTCTCGACCAATTAATTGAGGGGTTTGAGGAGGCATGACGGGGCATGTGATAACATACTCAGCAGGGGCTGATTCCATACCACAAACCATTTTTATTTCAGGAGATTAGCTGGTGGGTCGACGCGGGGCGCGATGCTTGTGATATTACTGTTGGTTAAAACTTGGTACGGTTTGATACTAATGTTGTTTTGGACTCGGGTTGTGCAAACCGAGGTGCATTTTGGTTAGATGCTCACGAGTACGGTTCTGTAATAACGGTTGTTGTTGGATTTGTTTTAAATTGTTTAAGCACTACTATCTATCTCTTGTGATCACTGTGGGAATACGTTTCGTATGTTGATTATCATGTAACTAGTTATCACCCGTATGGGCGAGTGATAACAGTGACACCTTTAGAGCGATAGTCTGTTATTTACCGCTGCGATTTATTTGCTAGGTGCGACATTTATTTTATAATTAGGAGCCGGATTTAGTAGGGGTGTTACAAAAGTGGTATCAGAGCGGAGTACCGCTCTGATTACAAGAGATAGTAGTTTAAGTACCGTGAGCTTAGGTTATTCACATACCAGTACCAATGAGGAAGATGTAAACGATTTAGTTAGGAGATTGTCGGGGACAATATGTTTTACGCCTTTCAGGGCTATGTGAACTTATGGTTGAGAAAAGTACGGTATTTATACCGAGTGTTGACTTTGATTTTAAATTCTTCAGATGTCTTCTGGAAGACGATCAGCTGGTAGAGGCAGAGGTGGAGGCGGCAGGTTTGGAGGAGGTCCTCCTGAGACCCATGCCGCAGGCATTGCTGAGACGGTGGCAGCCGTCTTTGCTCAGCTAGCCCTGATGGGAGGTGGTCAGATAGGAGCACCACCCGTAGTCCCACCCGTACCCGCACCGAGAGAGCCAAACTGGCTGAAGAGTGTTGCTGACACGCGAGTACCTACCTATGACGGGGTAGCTGACCCCACCGTCCTAGAGAGATACATCATAGAGCACGAGAAGGCCTTTGACGCCATTCACGTGCCTACTGAGCACCAGGTCGGAATAGCTACCTTCCATCTGAGGGACGCCGCCAGCACATGGTGGTGGTCCGTGAGGGCACATTACATTGCTATTGAGGGTTTTGGTTGGACAGGTTTTGTGGAACTGTTGAGAGAGAAATACTATCCTGCTCATCTGAAGCAGAGAAAGAGGGAGGAGTTCGAGGCCCTGAGGCAGGGTAGTCTGACAGTAGATCAGTACTACTCCTCATTTATTGGGTTGTTGGACTTTGTCCCAGGAGTTGTTTATTCTGATACTGTGAAAGTGAAGAAATTTAGAGGCGGGCTACGATATGCTATCAAGGCCGCCATGGGTGCTGGTTTATACCCTACGGTCCAGATAAAATTAATTGACAGTTTATACCTTTTGACTCAGTCTGATTTATTACAAGTTCGGGGAACTCATTGATGCATTGTAGGAGTGCTATGATGCTGCTTCTCGGACCGAGCTGTTGGTGAACAGCCGGGAGGATACCAGGGGCAGAAACGTAAGGCGCCCGAGAAGGAGGTTGAGGTTGTGGCTGGAA
Organism: Limonium bicolor; assembly: GCA_023374045.1. Classification (NCBI taxonomy): domain Eukaryota; kingdom Viridiplantae; phylum Streptophyta; class Magnoliopsida; order Caryophyllales; family Plumbaginaceae; genus Limonium; species Limonium bicolor. Next base: position 42,449,640 of record CM041777.1, read on the forward strand.
GCGGAGGCAGCAAGGGCTGGAAGTAAGAACCGCCTTTATGTTATTTAATCCATTTAAGTTACTTACTTGCTGCCTGCTTTTATACCTGCTATTCCTAACACTTTGACGATCACAAGAAGAAAAAGTTCTCTTGGAGGGAGAAGAAGAAGGAGCAGGCCAGCCAGAAGGGCAAGGAGAAGGTCCCGATGCTGACCGGGCCTACTTATGATGTCCAGCCTATTAGATCTGCACCCCCTAAGGGTAAGTGATCCAACCTTGAGAATGAGTTGTATATTACACTATCCATTACCGTCCTTATATTAACCAGATTATTGTGTGATAATAGGTTCTGCACCCCAGCGCCACTTTCACTGCAAGCGCTGCGGTAAAGACCACCCGGGTGTTGATTGCACCGGGCAAGCTGTGGACTGCCACCACTGTGGGAAGAAAGGCCACAAGTCGTTCGAGTGCTTCTCGAATCCGGAGAGCCGAGCGTACCTGAAATACCCAAAGTTTCTAAAGGATGATTTACTTTGCTAATTAGGTCTTAATGAGCTATTAAGCATATTTAAATCCTAATATTGGCAGAAGTACACATTTGGACCAGAAAAGTCCTTAATAGCACTTCTTGTATTGTTTTAAAAGTAGCTAGCTAGAATGCTCCAATAACATTGTGACAACCAAGTTGGTAGGTGATGCGCTAGCTTATGTAGCAAGCACACAAGTAGGTGATGCAGCTGCTTGGGCAAGCTAGCAGGCAAGTAGGTGACTCATCAAGCTAGTAAGCAAGTAGGTGACTCATCAAGCTAGTAAGCAAGTAGGTGACTCAGCAAGCTAGCAAGCTAGTAGGACGTCTTAAGCACGACCAAGCTAGTAGGCAAGTAGGACGTCTTTAAGCACGAGGTGGCATGATGAGTTGGCACCTACTTAAACACTTGACATATACTATAACCAATAGGAGCTTGACACCAAAGTAGGCTGGTAGGAGGTGGCAACATCCCATTGGAGACGTGACATGGCTTAGAAATCAGCCACACACACCTTTCCTTCACCTTAAGTAACCTAAACCGTCCTCCTTGCTTATATAAACCGACCCCCACCTCCATTCAGCCATTTAGCACGTTAAGAAGAGAAAAATAAAGAGAGGAAGGCTTACCACCATCACCTGGCCGAGAGCAAAGAGAAGGAGGATAGCTACTATCTTCATCTTCTTCCAATCATAGAGGTAAGGCTGTTCTTGGTGTGTTCTTCATCCTTTCCTAGTCTATTCTCAACCAAAAATCAGAGGAGAAACCAAGGGAACTCACTCCTTTTCCAAGTCCATTCTAGGAGCATAAAAGCTGTCATAGGGTGTTCTAACTTCTAGCAAGCTTTCCAAGGATTTAAGGAAGGTTTTCTTCAGCAATCTTCAAGGTAACTTCATGGTTACCATCCCTTAATAAATCTGTATGTTGTACAGGAGTATTACCCCTATATTATCTTGAAATACCCCGACCTTAAATATGGCGATTAAATTATCCTAATAGGTATTTAAGAGCCTAATAATGGTTAAGTAATATTGATGAGGAAAAATAAATCCAAAAAAAAAAATAAAAATAAAGAAACGCTTAAAAAGCGGAAAACGCTAAATAAGCGTTAAATAACCGTAGGAGGTATGAGACCTCGGTTAGCGTATTATATGGATTCTAAAGGTTTAACAACCCCTAAATAATATATGGGAACAACTCCCGAAGAAAACGGATCCAAATAATGTATTAAAACGCTAATAGAACTTTAACGCGCGTTTTTCGAGGAAACCCGAAAACGTGACTTTAAGTGGTCAAACGGACCCGTAAAAATTATAGTTCATTAAATAACTATAATTAAGCATTAATGGAAGCTTAATAACCAATAAAATTAATTAAACGAGAAAATTCCTGAAAACGGGTTCCGGTTAGCGAATAGTACAAAAACCGGAACTTCCGGGGTGTAAACTGTAATAAACCCAAACTAATGTGTCCCATTTGCAAATAAAAATTAAAAATCTGAATGAGAGTGGTATGGGTCTCGATTTTCCCCCTCTCACTTATATTAATTGTCTATTACACTACAAGACAAACAAATAAGTAATAAAGTAACAAAAAGTAAAAAGTAGCCCTCTCTCTCTTCTTATTTCCTTAATTCCCTCATCTCTCTCCTCCTCATTCTCTCATTTCCCACGATGGGATTCCCCTCCCTGCAGAAAACTCCCCACCTTCCTCCTTCATTCACGATTTGAAGCTCTCAAAATAAGCTTCAATGGCTTCTTCAATTTCTCTCCCTCACACAAGCTCCATTTGAGCTCCAAATCAAAAATAAATTACATATTTGAACTCCCCTCATCCTCCTCTACACTTCTCTCTTTTCAAAATCCAAAAATGAGGAAGTTCATTTTCGTGGGTATACCCCATTGGTGAAGAAAATAGCATCAATGTGTAGCTTGGAGTCTCCTCTCTCCATTAAGGTAAAAATCTACATGAAAAACTCATGTTTTCCCTACCTTGCTTCATAACCGATTTTTGCCTCCTTGTAATGCCTTGTTTTCTCTCTCTCTTTTGGGCATAATATCAACCTTGCAACGGTGGTGGATTCACCTTCTTGAACCAAGGGCTAAAACCCCTTCTAAAACTCTCCAAAGGTAAACCCTAGAAATCTTGCTTTAAGCATTTCAATGAACTAGCATTAAATTAAGGGTTAGTATATTAATTGTAGTTGTTTTGTGTTCATTGGGTGATGGGAATGGAGTTGGCAACTCCATTCCCCACATGGCCGATTTGGGCAATAAAGAAAGAAGAGGAGAATTGAAAAAGAATGGAAGGAAATACAAGCTCAAGGTAAGAGCTCCTTCTTAATGCTCAATTTAATGCATTAGTGTAATGGGCATGGGTAAGCAAATAAAAGAACCTAAACTATTGTATTGGTATTGTAGTATTGGAAGTTTAAGTATTTGTGAGGAAGTTTGAGTATTTGTGAAATTAGTATGTTATTGTAGGCCTTGGAGCCAAATGATTGTGTGTGAGTATTAGTATTGGTATTTGAAGGAGTATTGGTGAATGTATATTGTATTGATTGCTGGTAGGACCCTTGTAAGGGTGTGGCTAGAATAGGTATGAACTTGGTGAGAAAATGTGTGTATGGATAAGTTAGAATTGTAGGTAAACTATGGCAAAATTTTAGTAGGAATTATGTATTCAAGAATGACTTGGTGAGTGGGAGAACCAAGGTGTATATTGGGTTGAGTAGGTATGTTTAGTAGTGATGGAGTGGTAGTTGTAGTATGAGAAATAAGAAGTGCAAAATCTGTAGCAAAGTGTATTAACATGCATTGGAGAAGTTAGGAAAAATTAATGCGCAAGAATGGTAAAAGAGAGTGTTGGATTTGGGTATAGATATTGTAGATGCTTGGAGATGAATTGGAATGGTAAAATAAAGTTAGAGCAAAGTGCTAAATGCAAAGAGAGGTGTAGGAATGCACAAGTGTGCAAAGTATGAAAATGTGAATGGAAATTTGTGGAATTTGAGCAAGAAGATGAGTAGGTATTGGACCATGGATTTAAGGAGTTTTAGTGAGTGTTTAAGTGTGTTTAATTATGTACAAAACATGTGGAAAGATTATGGAATGATTGGAGGTGGATTAAGGGTTGATTTGGGGTTGAAAAATCATCCTAGTAGCAGTTTTTAGCAGGGTCCGGGACCTAGGTTATGTACCAAGTCCCGGACCGCACCTAAAATTAATTCGAGAGTCACACCAGCAGGTGGTCCGGGACCTTAGTCCAGGACCAAGTCCCGGACCAATAACAAAATTCAGTCGAGAGTGTTTTCAGTGCATGGTCCGGGACCTTGGGTCAGGACCAAGTCCCGGACCACTTATAAAAACTTGTAAAATGTGATTTTTAGGGTTCTAACCATGGGGCATTGATGGGTAATGGTTTTAGATGTTGTTAAGGCCTTGCTTGGTGACCTTTAGAGGCCCTACGAAGTGTAAACAAGTTGAGGAATAATTAAGAAAGTTGTAAGTATATGAATATTAAGTTAAACCGAAACAACGGGACAACGGGGTAAGTACGGGAGTAGTAACTACGTATGTATTGTAATGCTTAGTATTAATTGAACCATTTGGCATGTAGTCATTGGTTCAAGAATAAGACTCAAGGGACAAGTAAGGACTAAGGAACGAAGAGACACCGGTAAAGTAGATTTCGGGAAAAAGGTATGATTTCTTCATGCCCTGTATCCTAATCTGGTTACCCCGATTTGTGTGCTTATTTGACCACCTAAATAAGATAAATGCATGAATCGGACTATGTTGCACTTACCTGTGCTTGACTTATGTTGTGCTTGATATTTATTGTCTTGAGCACTAGTTTGTATAATTCATGAAATATATGAATTATGATGAATGGTATTCGAACCTCGTATTGTACTTGTGTAATGTATTGTACCTCGTATGTATGTGTATATGTGTATTGTATTATTGTGGCTTGGATGTTGACTTGTGCTAATTCCTAACTATCTAACTCCTAACTTAAGTGAGTAAATTGGAATGAGTACAAGTCCGATATAGCTTCGGCCACGCGTGAGGATGAGGAGACACAAGAGGTTGGATCCGATTCCTGGTTCGTAAGCTGGTCCACGGCCCAAATCCCTTAAGTGGGTAGCATCCTGGATTAGTGAACCAAGTAAAGCCTGGTGGTGGGACGGTGTAGTCCCTGCCCAGAGGCCATACCGGCTTAACATGAGTAAGAGTAAGAAGTAAGTATGTATGAGTATGAGTATGATATGAGTATGAGTATGAGTATGAGTGAGTATGAGTATGTATGTGTATGTATGGAATAATGAGTAAAAGAGTAATCTCCCCCGATTAACCCGGGTGGACCAATGAAGCTAACAAGAACTGTACTTGTGTATGTACTGAGTATGTGTATTCGGAAGAAGGTAAGTATGTATTGGATGGTTATATTGTATTCCCTGTATGCAATGAAGTGTATGTATGTATGCTTGCGTAAGTATTCTTGTATTGTGTATAAGAGCATGTATGCATGTATGTTTGAATGAAATCAACCGCATGTATTCGACCAAGTGGTCGGCGTACCCTCACTAGTACGCGGGGTATGCGGTTATCATGCTCGGCGAAAGCTGACCCCTTCGGGGGACATTTTTTAGTGTGCAGGTACCCGAAGCGAATGTGGTCAAGGCACGAGACCGGCGACTACATTGGATAGTAGTAGTAGAATGTAGAGGTGTATCAACTAGCACACCCCTTGTAGTTAGAAAGTAATGTAGTAGTGAGGAATGGGTAGACATAGACTCATAATGAGTACCTATGAACTTGGAGGAAACATTGTATTTGTATTGAGAACCTAGTAAACTCGGTTATGTATATTGCATGGTGTGGTATTGTAAAGGAGTAACGTGTTGAACGGAATATAGTAGTATTGAACTGGAGAATGGAGTATGTATTGTAGATGTGTAATACTCGGGATTCCGGTCCATCAGACCGATGCTGTATGTAGAAGTAGTAGCCTTGTTAGTCACGTGGGTGACTAACGGCATTGTATCACCCATTGTATGTAAGTAAATATCCGCTGCGTGTATCTGATATGTAAGGAGATTGGACGGTAAGCACTGTATTAATGGTAGGGGTGTTACAAAAAGTGGTATCAGAGCGAAGTATCGCTCTGATGACTGGAAATACCGAGTTTAGGAGTACCGAGTTAGGAAGTAGAAGCTTAGGGCTAAGGGCTGAGTGTTAGCATTAGAGATATGCTAGTTAGGAACTACCGGTGAGTACCGGATACCTACAATACCAGTCCCGCCCGCCGCAAACCCCCACTGTATAACTTGGGAAAGGACGCCAGAGAGAAGAAAAGCCTTCTCATACTCGGGAGAACCCGATCTGGCAGTGGTGAAGCAATCACAGAGTAAACAAGAACTGACACGTAGTAGATTCCAAGGAATAGAAGACCCGGAGATGAATCCCGGTTGAACAATAATGCCCGCACTTAACAGCGGGGGAATAAGCACTCCAACCACAAGGAGGCTACAACTTACAACAACATGGGGCGACATGCATAGCAGTCGCAGAACCTGGCTAACCGACCAGCAGCAGTAAAAGAAGCACTAAGCGAGCAACGGAGCGGAAAAAGGAACTGTAACAAAACCCGAGACACAAGTCCACGGGACAGTAATAGCTAAGTAATACTACCAACGGTATGCTAGCTGACTAAGGTCATAGTCAGGAGTGGTTAACTCCAAAACTATAACGCCAAAAGGTTATGATACCTGGCCGACATAGCCTACACAGCTGCAAGGAAATCCACGGGATATGAACCGACAGGACTACAAGGGTAGTGCCTAAGCAAGCTGAGGCTCAATAACCACTGTAAACCAGTGGGAACGAGCAACAAGGGAAAACATAACACTAAATAAATGGGGATCTCTAAGGATTGGAGGAGTACCCCGACCAAGACAACCATGTCAAGATCAATGAGAAGCTGCTTAAAAGGATCGAGTACCCCAAACATAGATCAATATGATCAAGGGAAGAATCAACAAGACTATTGAACACTAATGGAAACCATACGGCGATCGGTATAGGGTTACTCAAAAACCACCAGTACCACGCACTTGCCACGGCAAGTGCAGTAACAACACGAATATGTAAAGGAACACTAATACGTCACAAGTACATAGTAATGTACGGTGACAGTAACGAAACAACCACAGGATCAAACATCCTAAAACTGAAGGAATGGAGCCTTGGAAAGGCCTAACGGCCCGACCACTGTACTTAGAGCATACCAGTCAGCGGGAGGCTAGACTTGGTCAAGACCTCAAACATGGCTATGCCATGAGAGATTTCTTTTAACACTGGACCATTGTTTTAAAACCCAAAATTTTCTTTTCAAAACCACAACCCTCTTTTAAAAACCTTGGATTTTAAAACCAGACCAACCACATTATGGTGAGTATCATGGGATGATACAAGAGGAGTTGGCAACAGAATACTTCACCTAGGCGTGTGACGAACACTACGAGTATACCCGTTACGGGATGTGGGACAACCGCACTCCGAAGGAGCTTGCGGGCCCGACATATAGTTGGGTAAGTGGTAACGTATCAACATGGTACCCCACGTATGTATACATGTAGTGTACGAAACACGGGAAGTAGTCAACTCCGTTCTACGGACCATGAGTAAATTTTAACCAGAACAACTGGACACCACAGACAATCAAGGAGAAGGAAACTCAGTTAAGGCACAAGTATAAGGAACTCAGAGAATCCATCTGAAGATAAGGAGTAAAGATTGGAGAGTGCAAAAAGCACAGACTAGTAAGTATAGACATTGGATATGTCTCAAATAATTCAAGCGATTACCTGACAGCTGGATGGGATACCCAGCCTAAACATAGTAAGGCGAATGCCTAACGTGAACCTAACAATGCTCAACAAACGGGGCGGAGTTCCCAAGAGCAACCTCAAGATTACCACAAGTATAATCCATCATCGAAGAGGATATCAAACCTAGTCTTAAGCACTAGGAGCAAGTGTAAACAGCCTACCCAAGAACGGGAGACGTTACAGCCCTAAAAGGGACAACTCAAGTACGATACCACAGGACGGTACAGTGGACAACATATCATAAACTTTAGCCGGATGTAACGGCATAATTTAACAACACCCAAGAGCAATCCTTGAAGGGTGACTGGATTAACAACAGTCAAACAAAGCGTCAAGATAAGAATACAGGAGCTGGAACGAACACTCGGTTAAGACACCGAAGGGATTTCACGTAATAGGAAATACCCTAAGCTACAAGGAAGCACCGATCAGCACCGGATTGCTTAAAGAGTCTCCTATGAACGGAAGCGTGATGTCACGACTTGCCATGGAGCCCAAAATATCTCCATCCTATGATGGTATACAAGGAGTGCAAACATGTAAAAGCAGCTTGCAAAGAGCATAGCTCGCAGCAATACGTCTTAAAAGCCATCAACCAACTATGTTATGTAAACCTTGATGGTTGCATAACCCACACCATTTGAGAGCAAGACTTGCAAGAGACATTATCTCATACAACAAGAAATCAACAACTGGACCATCAGTTCAAACCCAACATCCTGAGTGGCTTGGAGTAATGGCCACCTCAGTGCCACTGTCACTAGAGCATCAGTCTAGTATACAGTAGACAAGCTTTTAATCACCCTTCATGCCTACTGTAGCAACAATAACACGGAGGCATAAGAATCAGGATAACGCCAAATTGGCCTAGTCCACATTTGGACACTACAAGAAACCCAAGGGAAGGTACCCCTCGTTAGCCAAAGACCACCAATGTGGTGAAGATGTGAACCCTTGGAAAGGCTTCCATCTATTATAACAATAAGCCTACGCTTATAAATATTGTCAAGGGGCGATGGAAAAAGGAAATGAGATTTTCCAAACCATTACGACTTAAGGAGTAAGCATACTCCATATGCACTCAAGCATGTGATGAACCGTTGTATAAACACCAATATGATAACCTTGTCATTAGACCTATGAGTGGAGACAAACCCCTCAACAAGAACCTTCACTTGTCAGTGATAGAATACCCTCCAATTGGAGAATGGGACCAGAAAACCCTTGAAGTTTCATGAGATGTCCTGGTCATATACATACAAGCAAAACTACACAGCCAGAGCCTAAACCAATGCTCAGCACTGAAAGGCAATGATTATCAAAGCAATTAATGTGAACACACATTGAACACCATGAATGACTAACGCTCAAGAGAGCTTATAACCCGATGAGTTATCTCATCCTTGGTTAACCAAGATACTTGGTGAATTGTATCATAAATGATGATCGAATGTGAGGTAAGCTAACCTACACATGAAACCTAAACTGAAATAAAACACCCCCACAATGGGAAGATAATAGCATTGCGGTATGCCACAACAACCGTCATACACACGAACATTGGAAACCCCAGGGTATTCATACCATAAGGGAATGGTGCCAATGACAATGGCAATGAGTAAAGAGAAACTATCACAGTAACAGAATCAGTAAGAGCGATGTTGTAAAATGAGTAAGAATACGGTGCGCAACAAGCGACCGCTATGAGGAAGTAGCAGATGATGACACGGAGTATAAGTACGAGATGACAGGCATAAATATTCCTTCCTATCACATAAGTGACTTACTGCCAAGCGTTTACGCCTCTGCACTCTGTATGACTGAGTGTTTTGGTATTGCACTTGTGCAGCTAACGATCTAATGTGATGGCTAGGGATATGGAGAATGTAAACCGTAGTAAACCCTTCTTTTCACCAACAAACATGGCATAAGCCAGTTAAGCACACTTAGCAACAAACCGTGCGGCCTAAGGCCAGAGGAGCACGAGGAGTGTAAAACACACTATCAATCACAAGATGTGAATTTCATGGGAACAAGAAGGTGAAAGGAGACTTAAGAAAGTCACTAGGACCGACGCATAGAAATGCAAGGTCATACAAATAAAGAACACTTGTACTGAACCAGGAGAACTGGTATGATTCAGAAGCTATTGACAACAGAGGAAGTGCTACAACTAAGTAGTGACTTAACCTCACCCGACAATAAGTCGGAGGAACTTAGTAAGCAATCGTGAGAATACGGATAGTATGTAATGTATAGATTACCAGGAAGCTGGCTATAATCTAAACTCATTGAGTTCGAACACGGTAAAAGAATACCGAATTTGTTTAGTAAACCTTATTCCCATAATAGATGGATAAAAGGTTATGTATAGCACATTAAGGATAACAAGAAGGGTAAATAACCCTAGTAAGTATAGTAAAATGGCTATTAATACCTTGAAGCCTAATAGGCTGGAACCAAATTAATTATGAGTTAAATAAACTCATATAGGAATTCTTGGTGCAAAGACTAAACTATTGGCATGGTTAAGACCCTTTGACCAGAGCATACTGTATAGTATACCGTAGTGAAGCTAAACGCTTCAGATTGCCCCAATTGATTAAACTAATGTTTAATAATAATAACATATGGTAGATTACGTGGGCGTAATCCCTTTTAAGGGGGGTAGAGCGAAAACCGCTGAATGTAAGTTTTGTGAATAAAACACATAAACCGTAATGTGCATAGCACAAATGAGAATCAAATTGATGATTGGTACTATGTTAAATAAACATAAGTACTCATTCACATGGTAATTATGGTAATTAGGCATTTGACATGCAAATACCATAGGAGGAGTATACCCATCTTGTAACACCAATGTAAGAGTATTAGTAAAAGAAAAGTAATGAGTAGTGGACGGAGCTCCACAAGTATTGTAACCTTTGAAGAAGTAGTACGAAATGAATGTGGATAGTAGATGAATGAAGTTTATGAGTAGTGGAATCGTAAGTAAAATATTTGAAACAATCGAAGCCAACTAAATCTTATAAGTGTAGTATTCCTTAGTTAGAATATTGGAGATGATGGTGAGTAATGGATGGAAGTAGTGAAGGGTGATGAAATAAGCATTAGGATTGAACCATGGAGGAAAGCATTTGGGAAGTAGAGTGAGGATGATTGATGGATTGACTCCATCCGTTGGAGATGTATGAATGACTAGGAAGAGTAAAAAGATAAAACATGAAAATAATTGAATTAATTGCTTGTTTGAAACTGATGTGGGAAGTCGAACTTGATCCTGATCAGATCAAGGGAAACCGAACACAAATTGGGGTGGAAAGATAGTTCAACACTGATGCTGATCACATCAGGGTCGAATGATTCTTGAAGCTCCCCTTAAGTGGTCACAAGAATCACATAGGATAGAAGTAATGAATATAAATTGGAATTTGGAGTTGTATGTTTTAGAAAATTTTTTTAATTGGTAGTGGTGAAAGAATTTCCTTGGTATGGAGAATGAGGATCTGCTAGAAGTGTGTATCGAAGAAGATAGTAAGGTAGTATGTTGTATTATTCCAAGGGCGGCGGGACATAGAGGAGTCCCGTGTCTAGATGACCTGAGTGCCTGCGGGATTGGAATGTGTATTGCATTGCTTCGGGAATAGCTTTGCATTGTATGTATGTATAAATTGGTAATGAGGAACCGGATGGTTGGTAGCAATGTGGATTGGAGTAATTATAGTACATTTGGATGGTATGGTATGTAGAAACCCTGAGTAACGGATTTGGGAATTAGTAAGGAGGAAGAATGTATGACCGTAGTATTAGACATGTAAGAACGAGTAAGCATTGTAAACTTATAACCTCGAACAACTTTGAGGACAAAGTTCTTAAGGGGGGTAGATTGAAATACCCCGACCTTAAATATGGCGATTAAATTATCCTAATAGGTATTTAAGAGCCTAATAATGGTTAAGTAATATTGATGAGGAAAAAAATCCAAAAAAAAATAAAAATAAAGAAACGCTTAAAAAGCGGAAAACGCTAAATAAGCGTTAAATAACCGTAGGAGGTATGAGACCTCGGTTAGCGTATTATATGGATTCTAAAGGTTAACAACCCCTAAATAATATATGGGAACAACTCCCGAAGAAAACGGATCCAAATAATGTATTAAAACGCTAATAGAACTTTAACGCGCGTTTTTCGAGGAAACCCGAAAACGTGACTTTAAGTGGTCAAACGGACCCGTAAAAATTATAGTTCATTAAATAACTATAATTAAGCATTAATGGAAGCTTAATAACCAATAAAATTAATTAAACGAGAAAATTCCTGAAAACGGGTTCCGGTTAGCGAATAGTACAAAAACCGGAACTTCCGGGGTGTAAACTGTAATAAACCCAAACTAATGTGTCCCATTTGCAAATAAAAATTAAAAATCTGAATGAGAGTGGTATGGGTCTCGATTTTCCCCTCTCTCACTTTATATTAATTGTCTATTACACTACAAGACAAACAAATAAGTAATAAAGTAACAAAAAGTAAAAAGTAGCCCTCTCTCTCTTCTTATTTCCTTAATTCCCTCATCTCTCTCCTCCTCATTCTCTCATTTCCCACGATGGGATTCCCCTCCCTGCAGAAAACTCCCCACCTTCCTCCTTCATTCACGATTTGAAGCTCTCAAAATAAGCTTCAATGGCTTCTTCAATTTCTCTCCCTCACACAAGCTCCATTTGAGCTCCAAATCAAAAATAAATTACATATTTGAACTCCCCTCATCCTCCTCTACACTTCTCTCTTTTCAAAATCCAAAAATGAGGAAGTTCATTTTCGTGGGTATACCCCATTGGTGAAGAAAATAGCATCAATGTGTAGCTTGGAGTCTCCTCTCTCCATTAAGGTAAAAATCTACATGAAAAACTCATGTTTTCCCTACCTTGCTTCATAACCGATTTTTGCCTCCTTGTAATGCCTTGTTTTCTCTCTCTCTTTTGGGCATAATATCAACCTTGCAACGGTGGTGGATTCACCTTCTTGAACCAAGGGCTAAAACCCCTTCTAAAACTCTCCAAAGGTAAACCCTAGAAATCTTGCTTTAAGCATTTCAATGAACTAGCATTAAATTAAGGGTTAGTATATTAATTGTAGTTGTTTTGTGTTCATTGGGTGATGGGAATGGAGTTGGCAACTCCATTCCCCACATGGCCGATTTGGGCAATAAAGAAAGAAGAGGAGAATTGAAAAAGAATGGAAGGAAATACAAGCTCAAGGTAAGAGCTCCTTCTTAATGCTCAATTTAATGCATTAGTGTAATGGGCATGGGTAAGCAAATAAAAGAACCTAAACTATTGTATTGGTATTGTAGTATTGGAAGTTTAAGTATTTGTGAGGAAGTTTGAGTATTTGTGAAATTAGTATGTTATTTAGGCCTTGGAGCCAAATGATTGTGTGTGAGTATTAGTATTGGTATTTGAAGGAGTATTGGTGAATGTATATTGTATTGATTGCTGGTAGGACCCTTGTAAGGGTGTGGCTAGAATAGTATGAACTTGGTGAGAAAATGTGTGTATGGATAAGTTAGAATTGTAGGTAAACTATGGCAAAATTTTAGTAGGAATTATGTATTCAAGAATGACTTGGTGAGTGGGAGAACCAAGGTGTATATTGGGTTGAGTAGGTATGTTTAGTAGTGATGGAGTGGTAGTTGTAGTATGAGAAATAAGAAGTGCAAAATCTGTAGCAAAGTGTATTAACATGCATTGGAGAAGTTAGGAAAAATTAATGCGCAAGAATGGTAAAAGAGAGTGTTGGATTTGGGTATAGATATTAGATGCTTGGAGATGAATTGGAATGGTAAAATAAAGTTAGAGCAAAGTGCTAAATGCAAAGAGAGGTGTAGGAATGCACAAGTGTGCAAAGTATGAAAATGTGAATGGAAATTTGTGGAATTTGAGCAAGAAGATGAGTAGGTATTGGACCATGGATTTAAGGAGTTTTAGTGAGTGTTTAAGTGTGTTTAATTATGTACAAAACATGTGGAAAGATTATGGAATGATTGGAGGTGGATTAAGGGTTGATTTGGGGTTGAAAAATCATCCTAGTAGCAGTTTTTAGCAGGGTCCGGGACCTAGGTTATGTACCAAGTCCCGGACCGCACCTAAAATTAATTCGAGAGTCACACCAGCAGGTGGTCCGGGACCTTAGTCCAGGACCAAGTCCCGGACCAATAACAAAATTCAGTCGAGAGTGTTTTCAGTGCATGGTCCGGGACCTTGGGTCAGGACCAAGTCCCGGACCACTTATAAAAACTTGTAAAATGTGATTTTAGGGTTCTAACCATGGGGCATTGATGGGTAATGGTTTTAGATGTTGTTAAGGCCTTGCTGGTGACCTTTAGAGGCCCTACGAAGTGTAAACAAGTTGAGGAATAATTAAGAAAGTTGTAAGTATATGAATATTAAGTTAAACCGAAACAACGGGACAACGGGGTAAGTACGGGAGTAGTAACTACGTATGTATTGTAATGCTTAGTATTAATTGAACCATTTGGCATGTAGTCATTGGTTCAAGAATAAGACTCAAGGGACAAGTAAGGACTAAGGAACGAAGAGACACCGGTAAAGTAGATTTCGGGAAAAAGGTATGATTTCTTCATGCCCTGTATCCTAATCTGGTTACCCCGATTTGTGTGCTTATTTGACCACCTAAATAAGATAAATGCATGAATCGGACTATGTTGCACTTACCTGTGCTTGACTTATGTTGTGCTTGATATTTATTGTCTTGAGCACTAGTTTGTATAATTCATGAAATATATGAATTATGATGAATGGTATTCGAACCTCGTATTGTACTTGTGTAATGTATTGTACCTCGTATGTATGTGTATATGTGTATTGTATTATTGTGGCTTGGATGTTGACTTGTGCTAATTCCTAACTATCTAACTCCTAACTTAAGTGAGTAAATTGGAATGAGTACAAGTCCGATATAGCTTCGGCCACGCGTGAGGATGAGGAGACACAAGAGGTTGGATCCGATTCCTGGTTCGTAAGCTGGTCCACGGCCCAAATCCCTTAAGTGGGTAGCATCCTGGATTAGTGAACCAAGTAAAGCCTGGTGGTGGGACGGTGTAGTCCCTGCCCAGAGGCCATACCGGCTTAACATGAGTAAGAGTAAGAAGTAAGAGTATGAGTATGAGTATGAGTATGAGTATGAGTATGTATGAGTATGAGTATGAGTATGTATGCGTATGTATGGAATAATGAGTAAAAGAGTAATCTCCCCCCGATTAACCCGGGTGGACCAATGAAGCTAACAAGAACTGTACTTGTGTATGTACTGAGTATGTGTATTCGGAAGAAGGTAAGTATGTATTGGATGGTTATATTGTATTCCCTGTATGCAATGAAGTGTATGTATGTATGCTTGCGTAAGTATTCTTGTATTGTGTATAAGAGCATGTATGCATGTATGTTTGAATGAAATCAACCGCATGTATTCGACCAAGTGGTCGGCGTACCCTCACTAGTACGCGGGGTATGCGGTTATCATGCTCGGCGAAAGCTGACCCCTTCGGGGGACATTTTTTAGTGTGCAGGTACCCGAAGCGAATGTGGTCAAGGCACGAGACCGGCGACTACATTGGATAGTAGTAGTAGAATGTAGAGGTGTATCAACTAGCACACCCCTTGTAGTTAGAAAGTAATGTAGTAGTGAGGAATGGGTAGACATAGACTCATAATGAGTACCTATGAACTTGGAGGAAACATTGTATTTGTATTGAGAACCTAGTAAACTCGGTTATGTATATTGCATGGTGTGGTATTGTAAAGGAGTAACGTGTTGAACGGAATATAGTAGTATTGAACTGGAGAATGGAGTATGTATTGTAGATGTGTAATACTCGGGATTCCGGTCCATCAGACCGATGCTGTATGTAGAAGTAGTAGCCTTGTTAGTCACGTGGGTGACTAACGGCATTGTATCACCCATTGTATGTAAGTAAATATCCGCTGCGTGTATCTGATATGTAAGGAGATTGGACGGTAAGCACTGTATTAATGGTAGGGGTGTTACAAAAAGTGGTATCAGAGCGAAGTATCGCTCTGATGACTGGAAATACCGAGTTTAGGAGTACCGAGTTAGGAAGTAGAAGCTTAGGGCTAAGGGCTGAGTGTTAGCATTAGAGATATGCTAGTTAGGAACTACCGGTGAGTACCGGATACCTACAATACCAGTCCCGCCCGCCGCAAACCCCCACTGTATAACTTGGGAAAGGACGCCAGAGAGAAGAAAAGCCTTCTCATACTCGGGAGAACCCGATCTGGCAGTGGTGAAGCAATCACAGAGTAAACAAGAACTGACACGTAGTAGATTCCAAGGAATAGAAGACCCGGAGATGAATCCCGGTTGAACAATAATGCCCGCACTTAACAGCGGGGGAATAAGCACTCCAACCACAAGGAGGCTACAACTTACAACAACATGGGGCGACATGCATAGCAGTCGCAGAACCTGGCTAACCGACCAGCAGCAGTAAAAGAAGCACTAAGCGAGCAACGGACGGAAAAAGGAACTGTAACAAAACCCGAGACACAAGTCCACGGGACAGTAATAGCTAAGTAATACTACCAACGGTATGCTAGCTGACTAAGGTCATAGTCAGGAGTGGTTAACTCCAAAACTATAACGCCAAAAGGTTATGATACCTGGCCGACATAGCCTACACAGCTGCAAGGAAATCCACGGGATATGAACCGACAGGACTACAAGGGTAGTGCCTAAGCAAGCTGAGGCTCAATAACCACTGTAAACCAGTGGGAACGAGCAACAAGGGAAAACATAACACTAAATAAATGGGGATCTCTAAGGATTGGAGGAGTACCCCGACCAAGACAACCATGTCAAGATCAATGAGAAGCTGCTTAAAAGGATCGAGTACCCCAAACATAGATCAATATGATCAAGGGAAGAATCAACAAGACTATTGAACACTAATGGAAACCATACGGCGATCGGTATAGGGTTACTCAAAAACCACCAGTACCACGCACTTGCCACGGCAAGTGCAAGTAACAACACGAATATGTAAAGGAACACTAATACGTCACAAGTACATAGTAATGTACGGTGACAGTAACGAAACAACCACAGGATCAAACATCCTAAAACTGAAGGAATGGAGCCTTGGAAAGGCCTAACGGCCCGACCACTGTACTTAGAGCATACCAGTCAGCGGGAGGCTAGACTTGGTCAAGACCTCAAACATGGCTATGCCATGAGAGATTTCTTTTAACACTGGACCATTGTTTTAAAACCCAAAATTTTCTTTTCAAAACCACAACCCTCTTTTAAAAACCTTGGATTTTAAAACCAGACCAACCACATTATGGTGAGTATCATGGGATGATACAAGAGGAGTTGGAACAGAATACTTCACCTAGGCGTGTGACGAACACTACGAGTATACCCGTTACGGGATGTGGGACAACCGCACTCCGAAGGAGCTTGCGGGGCCCGACATATAGTTGGGTAAGTGGTAACGTATCAACATGGTACCCCACGTATGTATACATGTAGTGTACGAAACACGGGAAGTAGTCAACTCCGTTCTACGGACCATGAGTAAATTTTAACCAGAACAACTGGACACCACAGACAATCAAGGAGAAGGAAACTCAGTTAAGGCACAAGTATAAGGAACTCAGAGAATCCATCTGAAGATAAGGAGTAAAGATTGGAGAGTGCAAAAAGCACAGACTAGTAAGTATAGACATTGGATATGTCTCAAATAATTCAAGCGATTACCTGACAGCTGGATGGGATACCCAGCCTAAACATAGTAAGGCGAATGCCTAACGTGAACCTAACAATGCTCAACAAACGGGGCGGAGTTCCCAAGAGCAACCTCAAGATTACCACAAGTATAATCCATCATCGAAGAGGATATCAAACCTAGTCTTAAGCACTAGGAGCAAGTGTAAACAGCCTACCCAAGAACGGGAGACGTTACAGCCCTAAAAGGGACAACTCAAGTACGATACCACAGGACGGTACAGTGGACAACATATCATAAACTTTAGCCGGATGTAACGGCATAATTTAACAACACCCAAGAGCAATCCTTGAAGGGTGACTGGATTAACAACAGTCAAACAAAGCGTCAAGATAAGAATACAGGAGCTGGAACGAACACTCGGTTAAGACACCGAAGGGATTTCACGTAATAGGAAATACCCTAAGCTACAAGGAAGCACCGATCAGCACCGGATTGTTTAAAGAGTCTCCTATGAACGGAAGCGTGATGTCACGACTTGCCATGGAGCCCAAAATATCTCCATCCTATGATGGTATACAAGGAGTGCAAACATGTAAAAGCAGCTTGCAAAGAGCATAGCTCGCAGCAATACGTCTTAAAAGCCATCAACCAACTATGTTATGTAAACCTTGATGGTTGCATAACCCACACCATTTGAGAGCAAGACTTGCAAGAGACATTATCTCATACAACAAGAAATCAACAACTGGACCATCAGTTCAAACCCAACATCCTGAGTGGCTTGGAGTAATGGCCACCTCAGTGCCACTGTCACTAGAGCATCAGTCTAGTATACAGTAGACAAGCTTTTAATCACCCTTCATGCCTACTGTAGCAACAATAACACGGAGGCATAAGAATCAGGATAACGCCAAATTGGCCTAGTCCACATTTGGACACTACAAGAAACCCAAGGGAAGGTACCCCTCGTTAGCCAAAGACCACCAATGTGGTGAAGATGTGAACCCTTGGAAAGGCTTCCATCTATTATAACAATAAGCCTACGCTTATAAATATTGTCAAGGGGCGATGGAAAAAGGAAATGAGATTTCCAAACCATTACGACTTAAGGAGTAAGCATACTCCATATGCACTCAAGCATGTGATGAACCGTTGTATAAACACCAATATGATAACCTTGTCATTAGACCTATGAGTGGAGACAAACCCCTCAACAAGAACCTTCACTTGTCAGTGATAGAATACCCTCCAATTGGAGAATGGGACCAGAAAACCCTTGAAGTTTCATGAGATGGTCCTGGTCATATACATACAAGCAAAACTACACAGCTAGAGCCTAAACCAATGCTCAGCACTGAAAGGCAATGATTATCAAAGCAATTAATGTGAACACACATTGAACACCATGAATGACTAACGCTCAAGAGAGCTTATAACCCGATGAGTTATCTCATCCTTGGTTAACCAAGATACTTGGTGAATTGTATCATAAATGATGATCGAATGTGAGGTAAGCTAACCTACACATGAAACCTAAACTGAAATAAAACACCCCCACAATGGGAAGATAATAGCATTGCGGTATGCCACAACAACCGTCATACACACGAACATTGGAAACCCCAGGGTATTCATACCATAAGGGAATGGTGCCAATGACAATGGCAATGAGTAAAGAGAAACTATCACAGTAACAGAATCAGTAAGAGCGATGTTGTAAAATGAGTAAGAATACGGTGCGCAACAAGCGACCGCTATGAGGAAGTAGCAGATGATGACACGGAGTATAAGTACGAGATGACAGGCATAAATATTCCTTCCTATCACATAAGTGACTTACTGCCAAGCGTTTACGCCTCTGCACTCTGTATGACTGAGTGTTTTGGTATTGCACTTGTGCAGCTAACGATCTAATGTGATGGCTAGGGATATGGAGAATGTAAACCGTAGTAAACCCTTCTTTTCACCAACAAACATGGCATAAGCCAGTTAAGCACACTTAGCAACAAACCGTGCGGCCTAAGGCCAGAGGAGCACGAGGAGTGTAAAACACACTATCAATCACAAGATGTGAATTTCATGGGAACAAGAAGGTGAAAGGAGACTTAAGAAAGTCACTAGGACCGACGCATAGAAATGCAAGGTCATACAAATAAAGAACACTTGTACTGAACCAGGAGAACTGGTATGATTTAGAAGCTATTGACAACAGAGGAAGTGCTACAACTAAGTAGTGACTTAACCTCACCCGACAATAAGTCGGAGGAACTTAGTAAGCAATCGTGAGAATACGGATAGTATGTATAATAGATTACCAGGAAGCTGGCTATAATCTAAACTCATTGAGTTCGAACACGGTAAAAGAATACCGAATTTGTTTAGTAAACCTTATTCCCATAATAGATGGATAAAAGGTTATGTATAGCACATTAAGGATAACAAGAAGGGTAAATAACCCTAGTAAGTATAGTAAAATGGCTATTAATACCTTGAAGCCTAATAGGCTGGAACCAAATTAATTATGAGTTAAATAAACTCATATAGGAATTCTTGGTGCAAAGACTAAACTATTGGCATGGTTAAGACCCTTTGACCAGAGCATACTGTATAGTATACCGTAGTGAAGCTAAACGCTTCAGATTGCCCCAATTGATTAAACTAATGTTTAATAATAATAACATATGGTAGATTACGTGGGCGTAATCCCTTTTAAGGGGGGTAGAGCGAAAACCGCTGAATGTAAGTTTTGTGAATAAAACACATAAACCGTAATGTGCATAGCACAAATGAGAATCAAATTGATGATTGGTACTATGTTAAATAAACATAAGTACTCATTCACATGGTAATTATGGTAATTAGGCATTTGACATGCAAATACCATAGGAGGAGTATACCCATCTTGTAACACCAATGTAAGAGTATTAGTAAAAGAAAAGTAATGAGTAGTGGACGGAGCTCCACAAGTATTGTAACCTTTGAAGAAGTAGTACGAAATGAATGTGGATAGTAGATGAATGAAGTTTATGAGTAGTGGAATCGTAAGTAAAATATTTGAAACAATCGAAGCCAACTAAATCTTATAAGTGTAGTATTCCTTAGTTAGAATATTGGAGATGATGGTGAGTAATGGATGGAAGTAGTGAAGGGTGATGAAATAAGCATTAGGATTGAACCATGGAGGAAAGCATTTGGGAAGTAGAGTGAGGATGATTGATGGATTGACTCCATCCGTTGGAGATGTATGAATGACTAGGAAGAGTAAAAAGATAAAACATGAAAATAATTGAATTAATTGCTTGTTTGAAACTGATGTGGGAAGTCGAACTTGATCCTGATCAGATCAAGGGAAACCGAACACAAATTGGGGTGGAAAGATAGTTCAACACTGATGCTGATCACATCAGGGTCGAATGATTCTTGAAGCTCCCCTTAAGTGGTCACAAGAATCACATAGGATAGAAGTAATGAATATAAATTGGAATTTGGAGTTGTATGTTTTAGAAAATTTTTTTAATTGGTAGTGGTGAAAGAATTTCCTTGGTATGGAGAATGAGGATCTGCTAGAAGTGTGTATCGAAGAAGATAGTAAGGTAGTATGTTGTATTATTCCAAGGGCGGCGGGACATAGAGGAGTCCCGTGTCTAGATGACCTGAGTGCCTGCGGGATTGGAATGTGTATTGCATTGCTTCGGGAATAGCTTTGCATTGTATGTATGTATAAATTGGTAATGAGGAACCGGATGGTTGGTAGCAATGTGGATTGGAGTAATTATAGTACATTTGGATGGTATGGTATGTAGAAACCCTGAGTAACGGATTTGGGAATTAGTAAGGAGGAAGAATGTATGACCGTAGTATTAGACATGTAAGAACGAGTAAGCATTGTAAACTTATAACCTCGAACAACTTTGAGGACAAAGTTCTTAAGGGGGGTAGATTGAAATACCCCGACCTTAAATATGGCGATTAAATTATCCTAATAGGTATTTAAGAGCCTAATAATGGTTAAGTAATATTGATGAGGAAAAATAAATCCAAAAAAAAATAAAAATAAAAGAAACGCTTAAAAAGCGGAAAACGCTAAATAAGCGTTAAATAACCGTAGGAGGTATGAGACCTCGGTTAGCGTATTATATGGATTCTAAAGGTTTAACAACCCCTAAATAATATATGGGAACAACTCCCGAAGAAAACGGATCCAAATAATGTATTAAAACGCTAATAGAACTTTAACGCGCGTTTTTCGAGGAAACCCGAAAACGTGACTTTAAGTGGTCAAACGGACCCGTAAAAAATTATAGTTCATTAAATAACTATAATTAAGCATTAATGGAAGCTTAATAACCAATAAAATTAATTAAACGAGAAAATTCCTGAAAACGGGTTCCGGTTAGCGAATAGTACAAAAACCGGAACTTCCGGGGTGTAAACTGTAATAAACCCAAACTAATGTGTCCCATTTGCAAATAAAAATTAAAAATCTGAATGAGAGTGGTATGGGTCTCGATTTTCCCCTCTCTCACTTATATTAATTGTCTATTACACTACAAGACAAACAAATAAGTAATAAAGTAACAAAAAGTAAAAAGTAGCCCTCTCTCTCTTCTTATTTCCTTAATTCCCTCATCTCTCTCCTCTATTCTCTCATTTCCCACGATGGGATTCCCCTCCCTGCAGAAAGAAAACTCCCCACCTTCCTCCTTCATTCACGATTTGAAGCTCTCAAAATAAGCTTCAATGGCTTCTTCAATTTCTCTCCCTCACACAAGCTCCATTTGAGCTCCAAATCAAAAATAAATTACATATTTGAACTCCCCTCATCCTCCTCTACACTTCTCTCTTTTCAAAATCCAAAAATGAGGAAGTTCATTTTCGTGGGTATACCCCATTGGTGAAGAAAATAGCATCAATGTGTAGCTTGGAGTCTCCTCTCTCCATTAAGGTAAAAATCTACATGAAAAACTCATGTTTTCCCTACCTTGCTTCATAACCGATTTTTGCCTCCTTGTAATGCCTTGTTTTCTCTCTCTCTTTTGGGCATAATATCAACCTTGCAACGGTGGTGGATTCACCTTCTTGAACCAAGGGCTAAAACCCCTTCTAAAACTCTCCAAAGGTAAACCCTAGAAATCTTGCTTTAAGCATTTCAATGAACTAGCATTAAATTAAGGGTTAGTATATTAATTGTAGTTGTTTTGTGTTCATTGGGTGATGGGAATGGAGTTGGCAACTCCATTCCCCACATGGCCGATTTGGGCAATAAAGAAAGAAGAGGAGAATTGAAAAAGAATGGAAGGAAATACAAGCTCAAGGTAAGAGCTTCTTAATGCTCAATTTAATGCATTAGTGTAATGGGCATGGGTAAGCAAATAAAGAACCTAAACTATTGTATTGGTATTGTAGTATTGGAAGTTTAAGTATTGTGAGGAAGTTTGAGTATTTGTGAAATTAGTATGTTATTTGTAGGCCTTGGAGCCAAATGATGTGTGTGAGTATTAGTATTGGTATTTGAAGGAGTATTGGTGAATGTATATTGTATTGATTGCTGGTAGGACCCTTGTAAGGGGTGTGGCTAGAATATGTATGAACTTGGTGAGAAAATGTGTGTATGGATAAGTTAGAATTGTAGGTAAACTATGGCAAAATTTTAGTAGGAATTATGTATTCAAGAATGACTTGGTGAGTGGGAGAACCAAGGTGTATTGGGTTGGGTTGAGTAGGTATGTTTAGTAGTGATGGAGTGGTAGTTGTAGTATGAGAAATAAGAAGTGCAAAATCTTGTAGCAAAGTGTATTAACATGCATTGGAGAAGTTAGGAAAAATTAATGCGCAAGAATGGTAAAAGAGAGTGTTGGATTTGGGTATAGATATTGTAGATGCTTGGAGATGAATTGGAATGGTAAAATAAAGTTAGAGCAAAGTGCTAAATGCAAAGAGAGGTGTAGGAATGCACAAGTGTGCAAAGTATGAAAATGTGAATGGAAATTTGTGGAATTTGAGCAAGAAGATGAGTAGGTATTGGACCATGGATTTAAGGAGTTTTAGTGAGTGTTTAAGTGTGTTTAATTATGTACAAAACATGTGGAAAGATTATGGAATGATTGGAGGTGGATTAAGGGTTGATTTGGGGTTGAAAAATCATCCTAGTAGCAGTTTTTAGCAGGGTCCGGGACCTAGGTTATGTACCAAGTCCGGACCGCACCTAAAATTAATTCGAGAGTCACACCAGCAGGTGGTCCGGGACCTTAGTCCAGGACCAAGTCCCGGACCAATAACAAAATTCAGTCGAGAGTGTTTTCAGTGCATGGTCCGGGACCTTGGGTCAGGACCAAGTCCCGGACCACTTATAAAAACTTGTAAAATGTGATTTTTAGGGTTCTAACCATGGGGCATTGATGGGTAATGGTTTTAGATGTTGAAGGCCTTGCTGGTGACCTTTAGAGGCCCTACGAAGTGTAAACAAGTTGAGGAATAATTAAGAAAGTTGTAAGTATATGAATATTAAGTTAAACCGAAACAACGGGACAACGGGGTAAGTACGGGGTAGTAGTAGTAACTACGTATGTATTGTAATGCTTAGTATTAATTGAACCATTTGGCATGTAGTCATTGGTTCAAGAATAAGACTCAAGGGACAAAGTAAGGACTAAGGAACGAAGAGACACGGTAAAGTAGATTTCGGGAAAAAGGTATGATTTCTTCATGCCCTGTATCCTAATCTGGTTACCCCGATTTGTGTGCTTATTTGACCACCTAAATAAGATAAATGCATGAATCAGACTATGTTGCACTTACCTGTGCTTGACTTATGTTGTGCTTGATATTTATTGTCTTGAGCACTAGTTTGTATAATTCATGAAATATATGAATTATGATGAATGGTATTCGAACCTCGTATTGTACTTGTGTAATGTTGTACCTCGTATGTATGTGTATATGTGTATTGTATTATTGTGTCTTGGATGTTGACTTGTGCTAATTCCTAACTATCTAACTCCTAACTTAAGTGAGTAAATTGGAATGAGTACAAGTCCGATATAGCTTCGGCCCACGCGTGAGGATGAGGAGACACAAGAGGTTGGATCCGATTCCTGGTTCGTAAGCTGGTCCACGGCCCAAATCCCTTAAGTGGGTAGCATCCTGGATTAGTGAACCAAGTAAAGCCTGGTGGTGGGACGGTGTAGTCCCTGCCCAGAGGCCATACCGGCTTAACATGAGTAAGAGTAAGAAGTAAGTATGTAGAGTATGAGTATGTATGCGTATGTATGGAATAATGAGTAAAAGAGTAATCTCCACCCTATTAACCCGGGTGGACCATGAGCTAACAAGAACTGTACTTGTGTATGTACTGAGTATGTGTATTCGGAAGAAGGTAAGTATGTATTGGATGGTTATATTGTATTCCCTGTATGCAATGAGTGTATGTATGTATGCTTGCGTAAGTATTCTTGTATTGTGTATAAGAGCACGTATGCATGTATGTTTGAATGAAATCAACCGCATGTATTCGACCAAGTGGTCGGCGTACCCTCACTAGTACGCGAGGGTATGCGTTTATCATGCTCGGCGAAAGCTGACCCCTTCGGGGGACATTTTTTAGTGTGCAGGTACCCGAAGCGAATGTGGTCAAGGCACGAGACCGGCGACTACATGGATAGTAGTAGTAGAATGTAGAGGTGTAATCAACTAGCACACCCTTGTAGTTAGAAAGTAATGTAGTAGTGAGGAATGGTAGACATAGACTCATAATGAGTACCTATGAACTTGGAGGAAACATTGTATTTGTATTGAGAACCTAGTAAACTCGGTTATGTATATTGCATGGTGTGGTATTGTAAAGGAGTAATGTGTTGAACGGAATATAGTAGTATTGAACTGGAGAATGGAGTATGTATTGTAGATGTGTAATACTCGGGATTCCGGTCCATCAGACGATGCTGTATGTAGAAGTAGTAGCCTTGTTAGTCACGTGGGTGACTAACGGCATTGTATCACCCATTGTATGTAAGTAAATATCCGCTGCGTGTATCTGATATGTAAGGAGATGGACGGTAAGCACTGTATTAATGGTAGGGGTGTTACAATAATATAAATTTAAATGAATCATACATCAAAGTTAATGAATCATATCATCATTTTAGGTGTATCAACGTAAACATATAAAAATAAAAAAATTAAACAATAAATACAACACAAAACAAATTTGGTATGTACGAAAAATCATGATTCACTATATAAGGTTTAAAAAACACCATATAATAATAAATACACTACAAAAATAATAATTTTTAATGGTTCCAAAGTTTGTTATCTAATTCACCACTTATTAATTAGTAAATCATAATATCAATTTTATGAATCATAATATCAATTTTAATGAATCATAATATCAAAATTATGAATCATATTATCATTTTAGTGTAATCATATAACATGTAAAAAATAATTTTTTTTCAAAGTTGTCAAACTTATCTGACTAGTCTTGTTTTGAAGAGCTCGAATTTCATGTAAACAATGATAATTTTTTTTTTCTTTTTGGACTTATATATTAAAAGTTACAACCATTTAAGTTAATATAAATTTTCTTCTCACTCATGTGCCACATAAGCAGTCTAGTCAGCATATTGATTGGACTGCCCACATAAGTGGACTGCACTACACTGTGCAACCTAGCCGTGTAGTCGATTCTGCGTTAAATTTTAACACTACTTCATCTATAATGTCATTTTTTTCCTCTTTTCTTCACAAAAAAAAAACTCCCAGTCTATGCCCGTGTTAGAAACACGGTTGTTCGACATTAGTTTCCTCTGGTTAAATCTTTTTTCATAGCACCTTCTACTAGTTAAGGTATTGGTTTGATTCTTCGTTTTTAACTTTCTTCCCAATTGTCCAGCCCTATTCACATCTCGATTTCTAGTTTTCAAATTTGGTGGAGAATCCAAAAACGTCACGTATCTTTCAACTATCTCTTTGCGGATTGGAATTGGATGGTCTGTCAATTCTAATAATTTTGGAGTTCCAAATTGGGGAATCAATTATATGATTTTGTGTTGTTGTTCGAAGGGTGAATGAGGAAAAAAAATCTAGATTATCTCTTTATGTCTGATGGTTTGTTTGCTATATATGACCAATACACTGCTGATAGGTTTAAAGTGTACAAAGCGCAAGGCCCGGCATGGTGGTATGCCTCAGACCAATTTCCAAGTAAACAAGCGGACTCTTCCTGGAAGCTTAAGTTTGTGAAGCCGCTTCATAATCAATCTTATGAGATTCTTAGATGAATTCGAAGTAGAGCTGCTGGAGCAAAGAGATAGGGCCAAATGAAAAGTTAACTTGACTGTAAATTTCTCTTATTTCACACTGAACCTCTATGCCAACTATGATTGTTCATAATCCCTTAAAACCATATTTAAGTCTAGTAAAGCTTCTTCGGCACAAAACCACAGCTTTGAAACCAGATTTTCTGTAACACCCCCCCCAACACTGGCCTAGGGGTTAGGGATGTTACACGCCGCGTATTATTACTTAATAACACAAGGCTCTAAATATCGAACGTAAGCAAACAAAATAAAGGCCCAAACATAATACTTATATAAAAGTATAGTCGAAGTATGTCGAAACACCCAAATGCTAATACAGAATCCTCAAGCGGATATCAAAAGCAGAAGCTAACAACAGAGGCCCAAAGGCTACAAGTCAAAATACAAATGTCCCAAATGAACTGAATAAATCAATAACTAAACTCCAGATGCTGAACAAAGTGATCCTTGCTGATTACTCTGCAATGTTAGAATAAGTAGGGAATGAGCACACAACTATGCCCAATAGATGACTAACTTCATCAACTAGCATGCTCAAAACATTTAAAGAATATTATCAAATCAGAAGGAGACAGCAGAATCCATAAACATGTCAGAAATCAGAAGCAGAAGTCCATTCATTAAAGGGATTAAACAGAGTTAGAAACAGACAGAATTAGAAAATCGAAGGGGACACTAGTTAATCACAGCATACAGACAGAACGAGTAACAACTCGTGAACAGAACGAGGAAACCTCACTCGTAAACAGAATAGGTGAACCACCTGTGGACAGAACGGGGAAGACACTCGTGAAACAGAAGGATATCCTACATAGCGCGCTATGAGATAGCTAAACCAGCCATCCATGGTTCAGATACAGAGATAACTAGATCCCAAAACAGAAGCTTAAATACAAATAACCATATGTGCACCAATTACACCATAAAGCACATAGAGAACTTGGTAAACAGTTGGGGAATCCAACCCCACAAACAGAAGTCTCATAGTTCAGAATCTTGTTGAGAGTTCTCAAAACAGAGGACACTTATACAGGTGCTAAAACCTGAAAAAAATAGATGGTACTTGAAAAGAGGAATCCACGCCGCAAACGGCACTCAAAACGGAGCTCAAACGAGCAAGTTAAAGCCAAAACAATGCAATGCCCAAACCTGTGTCCGAGCTTCGAAGTTCGGACGCAAGCTCGGACTCAAAACCGCGGAAAAATTCAAGGTGTCCGAACTTCAAAATCCGGACTGAAGTTCGGACGGTTTCCGAAAAACAAACGTGGTGAAGTCCGAACTTCAAAGTTCGGGTCGAAGTCAGGAAATCGGTCGAAGCCAAAACAGGGAATACAACAGAGGCTCTGTCTGAACTTCAAAGTTTGGACTGAAGTTCGGACACAGTGAAAAATCAAAAAAACGAGGCGCAACAGGGCGTGTCCGAACTTCAAAGTTCAGACTGAAGTTCGGACGCGCTGAAAAATACAGTTTCCAGAAACGAATCGCACACGAACAGAAGCACCAAATCCATCAGTTTGCAAAGTAAAGTCAGAGGTACTTTCAAACACAACTATAGGGGTTTTTAAGATGTCAAACAACGTCAGAACTGAAAGTAAACAACCATTAGAATACCAAAGACAATGCAAACGAAATTCGAGTCAAACACCCCATAGCTGAACACACGGATCGAATCCGAGAGCCACTACCTCTTGACAGCAGATAAACCCTTCGAATCTGAACAGCAAACGATCCAACGCAGACACAGCAGTAGAGCAGACCAATATGCAAATCCAAACAGCCACTGAATTTTTGATAACAATGCAGCAATGGAACTCTCAATCAGAAACTGTCAAAACTACCAAATCTGAAACGGAACGGAGAACAGAATCACATCTCTCACCTGAATCTGTCTACGGATTTGCAGAGCACGCCAACAGTAGATGAATTTGATAGAGGAATCGAGAACAACCGCTGATTCATATCAGATTGCAGAGAATGAATTAGAACGTGAAATTCTACACAACTGTAGAACTGATAGAGGGCTGAACACTATACCTTGAACAGGATGCGAATTGCGATGGAGAAGATGAATTCACAGCAGAGATTCAGAACCCGGATGAGCACAGCAGGAGCCAATTCTTGACAGATTGAGAAGAAAGGAAAACGTTGAGAATGAGAGGGAGAGAGAGGCGTCTGACAAACTGATCGAGGGTTAGGAAAATTGAACGTGATTAACATCACGATAAAAGAAGCTTTAATATCCCATAATGATGAAATAAAGCCCTTACCAGATAATAAATAACGAAAGACCTCCACGCCCCTGACTTTAATCCAAAGGACTTCCATGTCCTGAATTTAAAGCGAACCAACTTAAAATAAATAACTACGACGTAATAAAGTTGTAACGAAACCTTGGGTTATAACATTTTCATTCCACTGTCTCTCTCCTTCACACGGGAGCAAAGAAACTCGACCCTCTTAACAAACAACTGTTGGCATTTGCCATAGCCAAGGATGCCAGCCATTTTTACCAAAAAGACAACAATCAGATAACCTTGTATCTTGACCATTACCTACCATGCGCCAAACCCCATATTTCAATAAGGACAGGGTGCCCCAAAGGATTACCATATGGCACTTGGTCTTGAACCCAGTTACTATATTGCTCGTAGAACTTGTGCCACTAGGAGATGCAGTTGCTGCAAGACTCACTAACACTACCGCACCAATAAGACATCATTAAAATATTGTAGTTCCAGAAATCCTATACCACCCTCATCTTCCAGATTACATAAAACTTTCCATCATCTCCAACAGAGATCCTTATTATCTGTATTTCCTGTCTGCCAAAAGGTTCAGATTATCCCTTGGACCTTTGTGAGGAGAATCTTTGGTAACTTGAGAATACACATAATATATGCAGGGATAGCTTGTAACACCAATTTTACAAGCAAACTCCTGCCTGCCTAGTATATCCTTTATCTTAGCTCGAACCCGTTCATAAACTTTGTCCTGAATGTAGCCAAACATACTTTTCATGCTCCTCCCCGTATTACTTGGAAATCCCACGTACATTCCTAAGTCATCCCACCTCCTTAACCCCCAAACCAGCTACAAGTTAAGAGCGTGTATTCGACAGAACACCATCTTACAACATAAAACCGAACTTAGTAGCATTAATGTTTTAACCAAATGCTTTCGGGAAGTCTTTCAAAATCCCCATAATACGAGAAACATTATCCAGCATCAACCTGTCCAAAAAGTACGAAATCATTAGCAAGAACATTGATATAACATCAAAGACCAGTCCATGGCATGTGATCCCTTTGACAACTCTTGCCAAAGTTGTTGTTCGAAGTCAGAGGATAAGACTTCCATACAACAAACGAAAAGAAGAGGAGATAATGAATTACCATGACGCAAGCCCTACCGAGGATAAAATATCCACCCTGGAAAGGCATTAGCCAAAATAGTAAACGATACCGAGGTGATTCCTTTCACAACCAACCTGATCCATTCTCAATGAAATTCCATAATCCTCGAGATACTCAAGATGGACGACTCTTCACGCGATCATCAAATGCTTTCTCCAAATCTACTTTAATAGAAGTAAACCCTCTTCATAGCTGCTTATTTTCTCATCATATGCATAAATTCATGTGCTATAATGATATTGTCAAAGATCATACAATTTGGGACAAAAGCAACCTGATCGTTCAAGATAAAAATTTCATTATGTCTTTCACCCTATTAACCAAGACTCGAGAGATCACACGACTGATAAATGTATTACATGAAGAAATGGGCCGCAAATTTGTCATTGCATTTGCCCCGTCAATTTTCAGGAGCAAAGCAACATGGGTATGATTTAGACCTAGTGGCATCACATAGTTGTAACCCCCCCCCCCCCCAATTTTTCTACCACTTATATCTTATATTTATTAACAAATTTGCAGCGAAAAATAATTAAACTCCTATTGGGGTATTAATGCCAGACTCACCCAAGTGAGTGTTAAGGCTATTACTAACTCCAATGACACTCAAAACACATCTTACATCGATACATAATAACTTTACATGGTTCTGGTACAAAGTTACAATAATGAGTCTTCCGGTAGAAAACTTCCGGAAGAACTCTAACTCACAATACTGCCCTTCCGGAAGGTTTATATACTAAAACCAAAATTATCAATTTTTTTGGTTACAACTCAAAAATCTACTAACTACTCATGACGCCCTTTTTTCCTAGATTCCCAGCATATCATTTATTTATCCTGCTACCATAAATCACAAACAAAGACGGAAAGGGGTTGCACAAATCAGATAAACTGAGTAAATCATCGTTTAACCATGTAAAATTCATTTGGTTTGGAAACACTTTTAGCATGATATAATCCCATCAATAAAACACAATAACTCATAGCTTTAATAATATTTAACAATATATATACAAATATAGACCACACCAACAAAAGATACTACCATCAACAATACCTTTCAAACACAATCTCTTCCAATATCCATACATATAAATAAACTTTCAGAGAAATACACTATTTTCATACACAAATATTCATTGAGTATCAACCCAAACAATTCATGCACCATCAGTCATATGTCACACAAGTTGCTATGATAGGAAATAAGCTATAATTAAACCAAATGCTCTCCAGACACCCAGAGAAGGGGTCGTGGCAACTTCCATATCAAATGCTCTTCAAATACCCAGAGAAGGGACTCTAGCACCCATCCTTTTCATATGCTCTATAGACACCCAATAAAGGAACCATAGCATTCATATCCACCTCACCCTATATCCTTAAGTGTGTGTAGCCCCCATAAGGTACTCTTGACCCAATGAGTATATCATATTGACTTCACCATAATTCATTGGTAGTGGTGCAATTTCAGTGTAAGAACTTGTTCATATTTCCTGAATAACTTTCTTTACCAAGTTCAAACAACAACACCATATCCATAGAACATCCAAAGCTTAATTTATCAGTACATTCTAAATATATACCAATTCATTTAAATCATGCTCATAATTATAATAACCACAATCACAAATTACCATATTCACAACTCTTCTAGAACAGAGCAAACACTTCTAAAAAGAAATATAACAGTTCACTCCAGAACATTTAGTATTAACATATTCATCACCACAAACCAAACATACAAGTGAAAGACACAACAATTCTCAACACGGTACACAATAGATGAACACGACAACTTACCTTAGTAATTTACGCTACCAGTTACAGAATAGTTTCCCCCCAGCCTAGACTTGTACGTTAAAACAGAGCACTTCTTCTTGACCAACCTATCTTCCTCACCCGTTTGTAGGATTGCTCTCGAATTTGGGTTGCTTTCTCAGTTTTGGAAAGGCACCACAACTATCTTGTATAAGAGGTGTAGAGACATGGGTTTATATAGAGGTTCAAGGCTCAGTATACTAACGATAATATATGTGGTAAAGAAGAAGTTACTTCAGTGGTACGTAATTAAAGGCGGTTTCTTAATCCTATGGGAATACACACATAACACTAAAATAAAAAAAAATAATCAGTTTAGGCATGTGGCATATGTTGGTAGGCTAATATTACGGTGTTCAATAGGAAGTGGACACCTGGTATGGGCGGTGGTGACTATTACTCTTACCCAGGTACTGGAACAATTTCTTCCGGAACACTTCTTCCGGAACAAGACTCACCATTCTTTAGGAATAATCTTCGAGAGTGTTCTTCCAGAATATTCTTCCAGAACAATTTCAGTAAGACACTCAAATCAGCAGAAACACATTTTATATAAATAAAGCACTAAGGCTAGCTAAGATTTTATGGGATATTACATATTCAAAACAAGCAACACAGTATTAACAAAATCATCACCTATAACATCCCACTAAGTTTGGATAAAACACCATTTACTTCATCTAGACCAGGCGCTTTTCTTAGATGCAT
This sequence comes from Limonium bicolor, assembly GCA_023374045.1. Classification (NCBI taxonomy): domain Eukaryota; kingdom Viridiplantae; phylum Streptophyta; class Magnoliopsida; order Caryophyllales; family Plumbaginaceae; genus Limonium; species Limonium bicolor. The sequence goes on from CM041777.1 coordinate 42,482,078, forward strand.
TTCCTTTTGAGCTTGAAGAACTTCTTCTTAGACATATGGACGCCCCAAGTCAACATTTAAATCAAAAGAAACTCTTCCCTCGACACAGTCCAGAAAATGATAATTAGGGATGGGATTATCTGAAGTAAACTGAGCTGAGAAATGCATTCTTGCAACTTCCTCAATACCATCCCAATCTGTAACTCGACGACTTGAGAATCCACCTATTTATGGATACTTGATCTCAAGGCAACGTCTCATTATACTAAAGAAAAAAAAGCTGAATTCCTGTCACCATCTCTTAACCATTGCTACCTTGAACATTGCTCTCGTCAAATTTCTTTGCTTAAGAAGGAGTCCATCTAGTTGTCTAATTAACTCTGTCCACTTAACCATCTCAGCGTGAGTGCAGAGATTGTTGGCAATCTTACCAATTTCATCATGTAACTATGTAATAGCTAGACCCTATTGTTTAACTTTTTTAAAAGCTCTACCACACTAATATACCTTATCAACATAAATAGATGGACCCCTTGAAGGGATCCTCCATACCTTATGACTATACATATGAATAAAATTAATCCAACCCAACAATTTTATTATTTGAACATCTTTGAACCTTTATGTAACGGAGGCCTGCAAACTAATTTGATCGGTTGATGATTAGACCTATCCTATCTAAGATGAAAATTGCATGCATTAGGGAAAAGATCAACCCAACTTATAGTAGGAAGGAGATGATCAAGTTTGCATCTTGTATTCCAAGCTTTACAATGCCTATTTGAAAAAGTAAATTTGTCACCCTAATAGCCAAGGTCATCCAATTCACATAAACCTAGAAAGTGTATAGAGTCAACCATACGATGTCTCGAGAGATCACCTCACTCTCTTTATTCATTACTGTACATGATCTCATTAAAATCTCCAAAGATGAACCAAAGAGCATCAAAGTGAGCCTTCAAGGTGCGAAGTAGGTGCCAAGTGTGCCACCTGTCACTGAGGTTTGGCCAGCCATAGATCCCCGTACATCTCTAGCTGCCACCTATTCCTCGACCCCCATGTAATCGTTATGATAGGCAGAGTATGATTGCACTCTTACTATCATACCCTCATGCCAACACAGTGTCACTCCACAACTTCTTCCCTCACTATCAACCAAGACCGTGCTAACCCCCGTAATCGCTTACCAATACGAGACATCTCCACTCGTGATAACTTTGTTTTAGAAAGGAAGACAAAATCAGGGGACTCGTCTCTAATAACCCGCAAAACCCACCAAATTGACCTAGAATCACCAAGACCTCGACATTAATTGTAACACCCCTAATCCTAAATCTGTAATAACGTCGCAAGTCGTAGCATAATAAATAACATTCACAGCGGAAAATAAAACTATCTATCCTTGGTGTTACACGCCGTTACTCACCCTTGTGAGCAACAAGGCATCCTTACTCCTTCCAACAACTTCAACTCCTCACGTTGTGATGAACAAGATACTGAGCACCCTTAATATTACAACCAAATCTAAACTAAGTGAGCAACTAACTGTATACAACAAACTCCAAAATACAGTACATAATAAAACTCAAAAGTGTTTACTGAAACACATCAGCTACCCTGTTCCCTGCACTCCGACTTGAGTCTTCAGTAACCTGAAATGTTTTGCCCATTGAAGGGCTCAACAATCGAAATGCTGGGTATGCTAAATGTAGTCCTAAGTCATCTAGATTCCTTAAGTCGTTTTAGCCATCTTGATATTAGATTCATTACATGATCATCCATTTTACAACAATAGTAATAACTGTAATGTTAAATAAACACACAATAGTTCCACATGTCAATATCATCACAATAATAAACAACAACCAGATAATCACACACCAATAATCCATAACAATAACCAAACAGATACGCGTATTATTTAACTGTACTTGTTAGTAGGTCACAAGACCCTTATCCTTTTAACCAACCACTTAAACTTTTCCAGATAAATTTCACCTCAGGCGTCATGTTAAGACAACCCTTAATAACTTAATAATGGACAGTAGTCCCCTGGGTTCCAGTGGAACCGTTACAAGCTGACCTTATGGCCCTGGATAATTATTTTGACCGATCCGGTCGAAAAACCTGTGCACCAACGGTAGTTTGCCCTCCGCCATCGTCGAATGTGTGTGGACAATGGATTCCCTTGAGTGACTCCCCATAGAAGTCTCTCGTAGTGATCACGATGCGCAACCAGAAAGTCAAAACAGTCTGGATTCCTCTCTTTATAAGTTAGCCCTTTAGTCAGTGATACAATATCCAATCCTTGAGTTAAGACTATAACAGTTGACCATCAATTAGGTTCAATAATACCTAAAGGTCAGTTAGTCTTGTTCCAGTTTAGATGTATAAACTTCCAGTCATAAGACGTTCGCGTAAAAATAGAACGCAACTGTGTTGAGCAATACAGTATACAATATCATATACATAAATCACAGATATCGCTCTTAACAATATAAACACACAACGTCTGGACCTTAGGAAAATCCTTAGGACATTCAGACCACACAATTAACATACCGTTCACCGGGAACAACTAGCTTGACAATTCCCGCTCTAGTAATTCCTTCCCGTACGCTGTTATATATACATGCAATACCGGGTAATATTAATACCACTATTCACTAAGTATTACAGTACTGTCACTGTAGAGTTTATACTCGTAGTATACTGACCCCGTATGTTCTTTATTTCCCCTGTTATTTTACAGTGGTTCGAGGTAGTTTAACAGTTCATTATTTTATGTAATAGCTACATGTGATAATGAATTTCCATTGTGTTGTATATCTTTATTTCATAAATCATATATCCATAATTATTTTCACTCATTCCATATATCAATATATTTTGGTTATCTTTATTATAACCGCAATTATTTTATAACTTTACATTATACTCCATAATATACCATATTACATTATATTATTTAGTATTAATTCCTTTCTTTATTATGTTACAAAACCAACCATATATTTTTCGGTAATTACATAATGAACACATTAACTTTTATAAATCACCAAATGACCACATATACTTTTGGTCTTTTCAAATATAATATATTAACTTTTATAAATTACCAATTTAACCCCTTAAACTTTCGGTTTCAACATATATTTTCCTATATTTACAATTTAACCCCAAAACTTTATATAAGTTACATATTAACTTATAAACTATAGTTTTAATATTTAATTTTTATAAATACCGAAATGAACTTATAATTATTCAAATTATGAATTCGCCCTATTTATATTTCGGTTTTACACTCCAACTTTTATAAATTACATTTTCACCTCATAACTTTATAAACTTAATATTTTATGTCATAAATCATTTTAACCCAAAGTTTTTGTCAACACTTTGACCAAAGCCTATTTTTATAATTAATACTTTATTATACCCATAAATTCATATATACTCTCGGTTATATTTTCTAAACTTTACAATAATTACAAAATAACCTTAAAACTTTATAAAATGTTATTTTAACACTTAAACACTTATTTAAATTTACCAAAATTCATAATATTAATTCCTACCTTATATTATATCATAAAATACCAAATAGACCCTTAAGCTCTCGGCTTTATTATTTGTACACTAAACTTTACAAAATTTACATTTTAGCCACATAACTTTATAGACTAGCCATTTAAATACTTGTAGCTATTTTTAATACTCCCAAAATTTATAATATAAGCTAATATACTTATATTCTTCATAAATCACCAAATAGAACATTTTGTTCTAGGTTTTATTTTTGATTTACTATATAGTTTTAAAACTTGATTTAAACCTTATAATATGTACATATAAATGTATATAAGCCATATATAACACTCCTAAAAATTAATCTAATGACTTAGAATGATTATAAACTCAAAATAGAACATTTAATCCTTAGATATTTCGGCCTAGGTATATATGTATCATAAATTAATTTTGTGACACAAATTTAGACCTTAAGGTAATAATCTTACCTTATATGTTATAAATTATTTTCTTGACATTTTAATCCATAGTATTTCGGCCTTAATATTACTAAGGCTTATACATAATTTGTATACCAAAGTTTGAAGCTTAAATCAAACTTAAACTTAATAAACCTTAATTATAGAAACTTACTCCTTAAATCAAGACAATTCTTGTACTTGATTTCTCCTTGAATTCCAAGCTCTTCAAATGCTATCTTGATGAAGAGAATTCGGCCTCCTTATGTAGATTTAGGAGATCCATGTGTTAGACTTCTAACAAGGATTTATAAATAAGATTTGGAGTAGTTTTACAAGAGTTTACCTTAGGTATTTGACAAGGTATTTTCGGTACACCTTGGGATGATTGTAGATCCAAATTTCCTTCATGAAATGATGAAGATAATATAGATTTAGAAGCTTATAATTTTTGGTTATAGGTTAAGGAATTTACTTAAGATTTTCAACATGAAAATATACCTTAACTTGATCTTGTTGTTCCTTGTGTTGTTGTTGAATCTATGTAGCTCCTTGGAACACTTATGCTTGGCGAATTCTTGTAGGTTTGCTAGGATGATTCTTGCTTCAAGACTTAGGAGAATTAACTAGGAAATTACATAGAAATGGTGTTAGAGCTTAGAACACCATTAATGGAGCTTTGAAGCTCTAAGGAATAAACTAGCAAATGAAGAAGAAAATAGAGAGAATGGGACTTACCAAAATCGGTGGAAGGAGGGCAAATGAGCTAGGTTACCGTATGGTGCTTAAGAGAATGAAGGAAATTTTCATTTGACACAATAATGTCAAAGATGCTTGTCTTTTCCTTAGTTTATTAATTTGATTCTTGGCTCAATAAATGCCCATGTATCATGCTAGACTTTCGGATGATTGGCAAGGGAATTGAAGACTTTGATTGCCAATTTGAACAAGAAGACAAGAGCTAATGTAGGTACAAGTTTCTTTTGAATTTTCTAAGATAAAATACCATGTCAATTGTTGTCTTCTTTAATTGTCATTTACGGTAATGTATGTATGAGTAGGCAATTGATTTCTTTGTCTTTTGAAACATGAGAACATGCTAGGTTGCTAGGTGTCTTATTTGATTAATTATAGACAATCAAATTTGCTTTTCTCCTCCTTGAATTCGGCCACCATAGGCTAAAGAAGCCATTTTATTTTTGTTTATTTTGAACATAGGCATGTGCTTAGTTAGGTGGTTGATTTATTTGACTAATCAAACAGCAACCAATCCCCCTTTATCTTGTACAAAATCGGCAGCCACATGCTAGGAATGGGTAGATTTCATTTGTTTATAGTCTTGTACAAAAGCTAGATCTACTTTTGTTCTTTTACGTATTTTAATTCCTATGATTTTTCAAAGACTAATATCTTCTTGTTTTATTGCAGGAATTCGGTAATGGGTACCCCATTTGACTGAGTTTATTTGACATAGTGTCACAAGGCACATGGTAGATGAGTCACCATGTCTATTAGACAATTTAAAAGCAAAAACCATGTTAAAATCACTCAAAATTGCGCCTACAATAGGGACCATATGGGACTGATTTTAATTTGATTCCTGTCACACTATATTGTATTAAGACCATATTATAACATGTAATAGGTTCCAGCATTTAATTGGTACATTTATATCATGGTAAAAGATGAAAGTTCTAAGGTAAAAATGCTGATTTTAGGTACCTTTTTGACCCCAAAATCGGCCCTACTTGTGCTATGAGTTTAGCACTGGCATTAATTGATTTAGATGGTCAATTTATCCCCTTTTAATATTATCAACTCGTGGCTCCTCTAAAACTTCAAGGTAATTGCGTAGAACGCATTTTTGTGACACCCGAAGGTACGTTTTTGTGCTTTAAGAATATTATGGAAAATAAGTAGTCGCTATGAGTTTCAAGTGTTTATAAACGTTGTTTATAGTCAATAATAATATATTAAGGTGTTACGTTGAGTTATATGGGGTTATATCAACTCACGACACAATTTCCGGGCTACCGGGACACTCCCGAGCAAAATAGAAGCGTTAAGAATTTCCCCCGAGCACTTTGTTTATTTTTTAGAAAGTAGCTCGAGCATTCTCTTTAGAATGTTGAATAACAATGTTGGAACTCTAATAATGGGTTATATAGGAGTTTGTGCCATCTCGACACTCCTCTGGGGCATTCCTAGGGGTTTATGGGGCCCCCATCGGGAACTTCTGAGCACTTTGTATTTAACTGAGAATTTAGTATGAGAACTTCATCTTATATGTTTATTAAAGTGTTATGGTGTATTTGTAATGAAGTGTAATGCTTTATTTCATCTTATAAAATATTTCCGGGACTTTCGGGTCTTTTGGACCCTTAAGGGGACTCCCGGGCATTTTGTATTTTTACTCAGTTCTAACTGAGGTCCTATGTTCTAAGGGTCATATAATGATCCTTGATTAACTTCATATGAAGTTTATAGCTTATATAACTTGTTTAGCTTAAGGTCCGGCTTAACGCCCGTTTATGACCTTAAGGAGTTTAGGTGCGTTTTTAACGCCTAATTGTTTATATTCTTTTCTCAGGGTTTAATAATCCCCTAGATAATATTTATTTACCTTTATTTAATTATTTAAAGGTTAGGGGTATTTCAGTCTACCCCCCTTAAAAGGACTTCGCCCCGAAGTCATAAACTTATTCATCCTATGGAATCAAGTTCCTCATATCTATTCCTTGTATTCTTATCATTCCTGGGTATCAATACTATATTGATACCTCTACATTTCATCGGTAATCTGAGTGTATGCAATTCGTACATTCACATATCCTTGCTCTTGGCAAACAATGTAATCATAGCATAAGTAACTTGATAAATGATGTAAAGTAAATAAGTGTCCCAACTCCCTAGCTATCCCACTAGGTCATCACTGCACAAGTGCAATACCAAAAACACTCAGTCCTACAGAGTGCAGAGGCATAAACCCTTGGCGGTAAATCTCTTGTGTGATTGCAATAGGAATGAATATACTGTAAAGTAAATAAGTGTACTTTTATTAACCATCCAAGTGTTACATAGAACACATCAATACCAAGTGTTACATAGAACACAACCATAACCATTCAAGTGTCACATAGGACTCATCAATACCAAGTGTTACATAGAACACATCAATACCAAGTGTTACATAGAACACATCAATAACCAAGTGTTACATAGAACACATCAATAACCATCCAACCAATTGCACACATGCGCAACAATCAAACACAAACAACCAAATACAAAACCGGTATAGACTGCAGATATGCAAGTCGCATGTGGTGCTCTACCCCCCTTAAAAAGGGTTACGCCCACGTACCCCCACAAGTATACACAACTACAAGAAAGTGACGGATACTTGTCTCGCATGGAGTCCTCTAACTCCCATGTCGCCTCCTCAATGTCGTGGTTTGACCACAGAACCTTGACCATTCTAATGGTCTTGTTCCTGGTCTCCCTAGTCTTGAAGTCTAAGATGCGAACTGAAATACCCCAAACTAATAAAATATGGATTAAATATTTAATCACATTGATTAAGGCCTAAACATGCCTTAAAAGTCAACTGAGAACAACAGTGGTCAACACAAAGCAAGAGGTTGCACCCTTTGACTGTTTAGGGTAAATAAATACCCAAATGAACTTCTTAGGACCTAAGATTTTGTCCTAAGCTTATTAACACATTACTAAACATGTTACAAGTGTTGGACAACACTCCAACACAAAGAACAGGCATTTGCATGCTTCAAGGTCAAGTAGGGCAAAAATGTGCTCTAAGAATACCTTAAAGGTCTAATGACCTCTAAATGATATAAAATTGGATACCATGATCAAATATCATGTAAGTTACACAACAAAACTGTTCTCAAAGAAAATAGAGCTCAGAAACACCCTGCGACTCAAAATGTGCACTAAAATTCCTTAAAGCACGTTTTTTGTCTATGAGCTCTAAGATAATGACTTTTGTCACTGTAAAGACTATAATAAGTTCTTTATAACATTAATGTGACATGATAGACTATATTATAAAGTCTAAATCAAAGTTTAAAAATAAAATCAAAAATTGGCAATTTAGTATGAATAGTACCCAAAAATAACACCTAATAACTTAACTTAACTTAAACCATGGTCAAAGCTCACTCATTGCCTTGACCAAGGGCTGCCGATTTCATACAGCTGCCATGCCCACTCATTTGTCAATCTTCAATCAATTATACAGCTAATTAGGTGGGCCATCAAGTTACTATTTGATAAAGTAACAATAATGTCATTAAAAGCATATTTGCTTACCTTCTCCATTTCTCTTGCTTCCCAGCCGACACCAGCTGCTCCATCCTCTCCATTTGCTTCTATAAAACCGTGGCTAACTCACCAAGAACAGAGAAGAACACCTTGCTACCTAGGTAAGCTTAATTAGTCATTTTATGTTCATTTTCTTCACCATTCCTTCCTCTTTCCATGGAGCTAAGCATCAACCACTTCCATCAATGTTCTTAGGTTGTTTTGGAGGTTAAATGGAGGGTGTATCTCGGCATTAACAAGGGAAGAAGGTGGAGAAAGCTAATCTTGTTCTTAAGGTATAAAAATGTGCTTTAAGCACATATCTTTTGATTCCCTTCAAATTCGGCTGTGAAACTTTGTTTATAAGCTTATAATCTTCATATTAACATACTTATTCAGTTGGTACATCAAGAGCTTTGAGGTATAACCAGATCCAAGCCAAAACACCATTTTAGGCATTTTAAACAAGGTAAAGATTAGCTATCTTCTAGTCTGAGTTATACCAGTTTAGAGCTTGGTTTTAGTATCTCTTTTGACACCCTTTACCCTCTGTAAATTTAGGCCGAAGAGCACTTGTTCTTGCCTTGGTATTCAAAGGTAAATTTTACCTTGAAATTGACATTAAACACTTCTTATGGTTAGATCTTGCTTGGAGACTAACCATGCCTTAATTTCTGTTTGAAAACATGTAAACTAAGCTGTGGAAAATAAATCTCCATACAGTCGTGGCCAAACAAGGCTTATACTAGGCAAAAACAAGGTATAAATCAATTAAACCTTCACTTGGTATATTAATGTGTGCTTGTACATATTTATATAAATTGTGCCGTGAGTGAACAAGGTATTTAAGGTCTTATTTTGACCTTAGGTGATTAAGGAATGGTTTAGTAAATTTTATAACTAATTAATTAGCATAATTGTCAAATTTAAGACATTATGTGGAAAATGGTAAATAAAAAAATATATGGTAAGGGCCGAGAGTTTACAGCATTTTTTGGGCATTTATGTGTAATTTATTTTATAAGCCAATGTTTGTAATAAGGCCATGTACTTTAGGCCATTTTATTTATGCATTTATAAGCTTTTAATTAAGTTTAGGTGCTAAATATGCATTACCGCATATTATTGGGGTTTTAGTGTAAATGAATTAAATTTGGGGGCTATATATTAATTAAGCCGAAAATTGGAGGTTTAAATGACTTTTATATATAAAATTATAAGATTATATAAAGTTTTGGGGTTAAATGGTAATTTCTGAAAAGATATGGGTATAAACCGTAATATATGGGGATTAATGGTCAAGGAAATATTAAGGTGGTCAACCTTGACCATATGGTAGGTTTTGACCAAATTAAATAAGTTGGATAACTTATTTAAGGTTTTATAATAAGATAAGTATTTAATTGTAACAATTTTATAACCTATGTGGTATATATGTTATTTCCGAAAGTTAAGGGTGTAAAATGGTATTATAAACACCCATGGGCTATTAGGAGTTTTAGGAATTTATTGGGTTGATTTTGGAATTAAGATAAACTATATATGTATAATATATAGTTATTATGTCATTATGACACTTTGGAGAAATATATGTGGTGATATAGTAAATACCAAAAGTATATGGGTTAATAAGGTAATTATAACCCTTTGGTGAAATTTGGTGATTTTTAGAATTATATAAGAGCTATTTAATAAGATATATGTATAATATATAGTTTTAAAAGAATTATTAAACTATATGTTATAAATTGGGCCAAATGGCAATTATAGAACATATATGGGTCTGTTCGGAATTTTACAAAATATAGCCATAGGTTACACCCTTTTTATAAGTTAGAAATGTTATATTAAATGGTATATATATAACATGGTATAAATAATGAGGTGATTTGTAAATAAAGGAAACTATGGTTTATGGAAAAGAATAAGGTTAATATATGTGCCTATGCGGCAATATATAATAGTTTTGTATAAAAACTATAAGTTATAAATTAAGGGAATAAAAATCATAATATTGATATTAATATATGGTATAACATTACATAATGTTATGTAGGCAAAATAGAAATTTAAATAAGTTCAAGGCTTGTACCGAAATATATTAAAGGTTGGAAAATGAATTTTAGACTAAGGTCTATAATGTTATAAATGTTATAACAATTATATGGTTTAGATGGAATTAATAAAAGTAAGGATATTCACATTAAGTAATGTGACAAACTATAAATAAATAGGATTTATAAACTAAGGAATTTGTTAATTAAACCTTGGGAGTTGTAAAGATACAACCTAAAAGGTTACATAATATTAGGATAATAATCTTAATAAAAGTTGTATAATATAGTACAACTAAAGGGAATAATCATCTAATAAAAGATGATAAAAATGTAACATATAATATAAGAGTTTATAACTCATGGAACTTACCTATGTGGTAAATATATACATATACAAGAAAAATGTATATAAGGATGAATATATATTAGGGTTAGAAACCATGTATTATAATGGATGGTGAAAGAACAAAACCTGGGAAAATAAATACTAAGGTGAAGTGTATGATATGATTAGGAATTATACATGCAATATAGAAACAAACTATGTGATATACAAGAGTATATTAAGTTACATGCGATAACAAGGTTCAACATTAAGTATGTTATTATATGAGACAAGACTACGCATGTAATATAACGTTTTTCCAATCCCGAGTTAAGCCGAAAACCCAACAAACATTGACAGTTAATAATGGGGGATTAACCGGGAGGTAATAGCGACGGTACAGGGTACCGTAGAATTAAGTTGTTATACGGGATTCTAATCAGTAGCGTTATGTATTGTTAGACTGTTAGAGACGACACGAGGAGCATCGGATCTAGCTGAATCATACTCCACCGTAATACTTTCAGGGTGAACGGTATGTTATTTATGTGGCTTGATTGTCTCTGAGGATTTCCTCAGTTCAGACATTGTGTGAAAATCTGTGATAAGATTGAATGTCTGCTTGTGTGAATTAATATGCTTGAGTTGTGTATTAATGCTGCTTTATTATTACTGTTGTACGATAATAGTACCGTTCGTATATATGAACATATTATAAAACGAACTAGCGGCAATGATGCTATCTTATATGTGTAATATAAGGAACGTAAATAAAAACGTTGTAGCATTAGGATAATAAGATATATACATATATATATCTGAGACTTATATACGGAGCATTGGCCTCTTTAACGCCGCTCTCGTATCTAGCACTGGATCCCGAGTCGACATACTCAGGATTGGACTACGACCTTAGTCTGCTGTGTTCGAAAAAAAATAGTAAAGCGATGCGATGGTATAGATAAGTTTATCAAGAGGATGTGGCTCTTGCTGTGAACTGTGATCCATTAACGATACTAGGATACCGTGTGGTAACCGTAAGTATCAGGATAAATTTCCAACGAACTACAGATTGTTCGTAGGTCGGAGACTCTACCGCTGGAGTGGCTACTGCCGTGGGTGACCCGCCATAAGAGATGGGTAACTTAGAGACATGTCGTTCTAACGAGACGTTGTCATTAGACATGACTGAACAATTACGAACGACTATACTAGCTCGTACATTAGGCGAACATTATTTGGGCTTGTACGCCAAAGACGGGTAATTATACTTGTTTATAACTCTCGTTGTTTCGCCTTGTTGCTCAGTGGTTATGCTTTGTAATTATGTGTGGTATGTTGGTGGATTTGTTTGAACGAGCCATTGTGCTCATATTGTGTGTTGTTAACTGGTTGTGTCGAGTCGCTGTACTCATGTGTAGATTATGGTGGATTGTTTGGTCGAGTGAGTCGCCGAACTCAACTATGAACTATCAAGTGTTTGTTGGAATGGAGTCTCTGTACTTATATAAGCGTTGTAACGCTTTCAGTGGTTTATTACGATGCGATGTGTGAAGCCGGGGGCTTGTTTGTCATTTGAGTTTACTGCAATATATATTGTTGCTTTACAATTTTAACATTAAACTACTTGCATGAAAATGAATTGCATGCTCTCGACCAATTAACTGAGGGTCCGAGGGGGCATGACAGTCATGTAGTAACATACTCAGCAGGGGCTGATTCCATACCACAAACAACCATTTTTGCAGGTATGCAGCTTCCGGTGTCGGCAAGAGAGGGACGCGCTGGGTAGTTTAATTAAAGTTGTTTTAAATATGCACTGTTGCATTTTGATACGAACTTAGAAACGTGTATAGGATTGGGATACTTAGAATGCTCACTGTGAATGTATTTTATATTGGTTTGGGAAGGTTAGATCTATCTCTTGTTGTCACTGTGGGAATTGTTTCGTATTTAAGAATATCAGTAAGCACGTTATTACTCGTATGGGCGAGTAAGAACGGTGACACCAGTAGTTCAATTGTTGAGATTACCGCTGCGATTATAATGTTAAGTAAGATGATTAGGAGCCGATTAGAATATGGGTGTTACACGAACCGGGGTCTCCTCATATCTAAGTGTAGGATCTAGCTCGAGTGTCTCGGGCTCTAAGATATGTGATGGATGAGGCACATACTGCTTTAGCTGAGAAATGTGAAATACATTGTGCACTCTCCCAAGCTCAACAGGTAAATCTAATCTGTAAGCTAATGGGCCCACTCGCTCGTGATATGGTACGGTCCTACATACTTCGGGCTAAGCTTGCCCTTCTGCCCAAATCTTAAAACTCCCTTCATAGGTGAAACTCTAAGGAAGACTCGATCGCCTACTGCAAACTCGAGGTCTCTCCTACGGACATCAGCATAAGACTTCTGTCTGTCCTGGGCTATCTTCATGTTCTTGCGTATTTGCACAATATCCTCTTTCATCTGGTCTAGATACTCTAGCCCTAAGATGATATTTTCACTAGCCTCGTCCCATCATAGTGGTGTCCTGCATGGCCTGCCGTACAATTCCTGAAATGGTGGCATCTGAATGGATGCATGATAGCTGTTGTTGTACGCAAACTCGATCAAATGTTAGTCGATCTATCCAGCTTTCCTGGAAGTCTAAGGCACAAGCTCTAAGCATGTCCTCTAATGTTTGAATTGTTCATTCACTCTGACCATCTATCTGTGGATGGAAGGCTGTACTTAGCTTCAGCTTCGTACCCAAAGCCTCCTGAACTTGCTGCCAAAATCTGGAAACAAACCTGGAATCTCTATCTGACACAATCGATTTAGGTACACCATGGTGTCTAATGATCTCTCTCTGGAAGAGGTCCGCCAGCTTGGGGACTTCCAAGTGTCCTTGATAGGAATGAATTTTGCTACCTTGTCAGTCTGTCGACGATGACCCATATCATGTTAGCACCTCCTCTAGTCGGTGGAAGACCTACTACGAAATCCATAGATATATCCTTGAACTTCCAATACGGAATGGGCATCGGCTGTACTAAACCGTCCGGTCTCCGGTGCTCAAATTTCACTTTTTGACACATCATACATCTAGCCACAAATTATGCAACATCTTTCTTCATACCACTCCACCAGAAATGTAATTTTAGATCCTTGTACATCTTCGATGACCCTGGGTGTACTGATAAGGATGAGCAATGAGCTTCCTGTAGTAGCTTTTCCTTCAAGTCTGAGCTGGACTCTGGTATGCACAAACGACCATTCAATTTGATTAACCCGTCTTCACTGAGTACAAAGTCATACTTCGGTCTCTCAAAGATACCGTCGGTCACTGTTGTCTGATAGTCTTCATGTATTGGTCGTTATCCTGAGCACAATGTACCTCCTCAATGAGGCCGTTGTCTCCTGTCATGGCAAATAAGGAATGAGCTCTACGACTCAGGGCGTCAGCAACAACATTTTCCTTACCCTCCTTGTACCTGAGGTCGATGTCGTAGTCCTTCAGAAACTCGGCCAATCGCCTCTGCCTCATGTTCAGCTCCCTCTGAGTGAATAAATGTTGAAGGCTCTTATATATCTGAGTAGACTATCACTGTAACTCCATATAAGTAGTGGCGCCAGATCTTCAGTGCAAACACTACTGCTCCTAATTCCAAGTCATGAGTCGGGTAATTCTCTTCGTATTTCTTCAGCTGTCGTGATGCATAAGCGATAACTTTACCATTCTGCATGAGTACACACCCTATCCCTGTGCATGAGGCATCGCAATAAACTTTAAACCCGTCGGTCCCCTCTGGAATGGTGAGTATGGGTGCCGACGTCAGTAGGTCCTTCAGTGTCTGAAAGGAGCGCTCGCAATCCGCTGTCCATACAAATGGAGAATCTTTCTTCATCAGGCTAGTCATTGGTTTCGCCAGTTTGGAGAAGTCTTGTACAAATTTGCGGTAGTAGCCAGCTAATCCCAAGAAACTACGGATATCTGTCACTCTCTTCGGTCTCGGCCAAGTCTTAACTGCCTCAATCTTCGCAGGGTCTACAGATATACCGTTGGCTGATATTACATGCCCTAGAAAAGATACACTGTCTAGCCAAAAATCACACTTTGAAAGCTTGGCATACAATTGATTCTCCCTCATCGTCTGCAAAAATTGCCTCAGATGCACCTCGTGCCCATCCTTGGTCTTAGAATAAAGTAGGATGTCGTCGATGAATACAACCACTGATGAGTCTAACTGCTCTCTGAACAATCGGTTCATAAGATCCATGAATATGGTTGGGGCGTTCGATAAGCCAAATGGCATAACTGTGAACTCGTAGTGCCCATAACGCGTCCGAAAAGCTGTCTTCTCTATATCTTCATCAGCTATCCGTATCTGGTGGTATTTTGATCTCAGATCAATCTTCGAGAAAACTGTAGCGCCTCTTAACTGGTCGAATAGATCGTCAATCCGTGGTAATGGGTATTTGTTCCTCACCGTGACTGCGTTAAGCTCCCTGTAGTCAATGCATAGTCGCATGCTACCATCCTTCTTCTTCACAAACAATACTGGTGCTCCCCATGGTGATGCACTCGGTCTGATGAAACCTTTGTCAAGCAGATCCTCTAACTGAATCTTCAGCTCTTTCATCTCTGCTGGTGCCATCCTGTAAGGTGCTTTAGCAATAGGCCCTATGCCTAGTATTAAGTCAATGGAGAACTCTACATCTCTCTTGGGTGGCATCCCTGGTAACTCTTCTAAAAATAGGTCAGGAAAATCTGAAACGACTGGTATGTCTGACTGTGTCTGCTCCTCCTGCCTCATGTCCTGGACATAGCACAAATAGACTGGCTGTCCCTTCTTCACCTTCTTCATCAATGTGATAGCAGATACTAGCTTGAAAGTCGGTTCTCTTGGAGTACTGCGATATGAAACTGTCTTGCCCTTCGGGCTCTTCAGTAGTAATCTATGCTCTGCGCAATGTAGTCGTCCCTTGTACTTATGAAGCCAATCCATGCCCATGATGATGTCAAAACCTAATTATCCAACTCAATTAACTCCGCGTGAAACTCCTAATCCATGATATTAATCTGAACTCCCTTGTGGAGTTTCGTGCACCTCACTCTCTCCTTCGTCGGTAGTGTGACTTGGAAATCTAAGAGAGGCTCAGGGGTTGTCTATAACTTCCTTGCTAATGTAGAGGATATAAAGGAATGAGACGCTCCTGAATCGAATAGTATCGATGCACTCACGCCATGTACAGTAAAGGTTCCCATGATAACATTCCCCTTATCCTTGGCCTCGGTCTTGTCCAACACATTCAGCACTGCTCCTCCATTAGACTCGTGGCCTGGGGTTTAACAATTCGTAAGATAGTGAGGTTGGGTGTATGTCTCAAGGAATTAAAATGCCATTCATTTATCCAATGATTCTCACATACAATTTCCATAATTACATCAAATTGCCTAAAAGTTAAATTCAACCGTCCCGGTTTCAAATGGGTAGTATTTACTAAGGCTGATGGGGCTGTATTCAGCTTAATACTCTTAATCCCATGGTACACTAATCTGGATTCTCCACCAAATATCAACACGTCTTCTGACTTCAAAATAATCTTTCTCGCCTTGTCCATCCTCTTCTGATCACCGTATAAAAATTCCGCATCATCTCCAACGGAGAATGATACAACTGGTATCCCTTTGGTAATTAACTCGGATGTTTCATCTTGGTCCTGGTGTAATCCAAGCTTACCCCCTTTCTCGTAGAAGTTGACAATACAAACGTCGGCTTCAATATCCGGTATGTGGTTTGTCTCTAATTGTTGTGCAATCTTGACCGCTTCTGTCACCAAAGTTTGGAAACTATCGGGTATCCTAGGAACTCATGTTCCATCTATCTCTCTTACTTCTCTATACAACCTAGTTTGTGGATCCCAATCCTTACCCATACACATCATATATAATTTAAGTTTTGATCCACTCCCAAATCCTGGAATATAAAATCCTCCAGGGCCTATTCCCAAAGTTCTACATTCACTTACAATAGCTATTTGTTCATTTATAGTTAAATATTGCTTGATTAAGATCATGCCGGGTCGAAGTACTTGGCACTCTGCCTCTGGGTATCCCCGACCTTCGCTCATAGGCTCAGGTGATCTCGGTCTCATAGGTAAGGGAAAACAAATGTCGAAGTATCCTATTAGGTGAGAGGTTTCCTAAGTTAGGCCTCTCTAAATTTTATTTCATACTAAACACATACAAGTCTCATCGACTGATAACCATAAACACATTCATGCATCAAGCATTTGGTTTAAGTTCTAGGCTTACGGTTTCGCGCTGAGCGCTAGCCTCAGCGCCTGAAGTTCCCACTGAGTACAGGGTGTTTCTTCCTGGAACTATCTCCTTTCCCTTCTGACTCCCGGATGAGGATGGTTGTCCTGCCGGTCCTCTAGTATAGGTGTTGTTTTGCGGCGCCTGACCTCCTCTTGGTCCGCCCGCCTCAATAGCTGGTGTTCTCTGTGATCCTCTAGATCCCTTGTATACTTGGCTTGTTGGGTTGGAAAAGCATTCATACTCCTATGACCCTCTTTCTTGCAATAGCGACACTCCATGTAACACCCCTCTCCATAAACACGATATAATCTCTCTCGTAGCAATAAATAAAATGTCTTACAGCGGAAGAATAAATAATAATAACAATACTCACTCGGGTGTCACCGGCCATTACTCGCCCATGCGAGCAACGAAGCCAAGCTACATCCAACTTCCAACATAAACAAACTGCTAACCGCCGTGATAACGAGAAAACTCCTATACATCATACTAAGTCCATAAACCATAAATGTCGACAAGTGAGCGTCTACCCAAACCTGAATATACATAACCTTACCATAATACAATTCACCATCTTCATTGCTATACAAACAAACTCCATGTGCGGTAATTAAAGTAAACTCTAATTACCCTGTTCCCGCACTTCGGCTTCGGCGATAGTCAACAACCTGCATATGGTGTAGTATCAGCGATAGACGCTGAGTATGTCGGGCCTGGACCCTAATGGTCACTTAGTCATTTTAACCATCTTATTATTAGATTGGTTTCGTGCTTTACCATTTTACAGTTATAATCAATACTGTAATATACATGTATAATATACATAATCATCCATCCAAATATTCATAAATATTCAACCATCCATCCAATCCAAACATTCATTTAATACCACAAACCACAATTGTATATCGAACGTATCGAATAATTCCAGTGTAATGTACAATGTACAATCGCCGTAGCGTTCACCATCCATTGTTAATTTAATTTAATTTGGCCTTCAAGGCCCCATCCATATCCAACTGATTACAGTATAATGTACAATGTACAATCGCCGTAGCGTACAGTTTCCATAGTTAATAATGTACAATGTACATTCGCCGTGGCGTACAGTTTTATATTTAACTTATCTTAGCCTTGTAGGCTCCATCCAACCATGTTTAATTAATACCAGTAGGGCGTCATGTTAAGACAACCCGATAACCTCACCATGGACAGTAGTCCTCCCGTACACACAAAGGTGCTCATTTCGCCAGAGGTCCGGAGGCCCCTGACTATTCTCTTATGTCTCGTAAGACGTCCATAGAAAGGCCGTAGCCACCTGACCCACGATCCAAATAGGGCTCGTATGGGTATACCTGGAGCGGAACCCGATCGGGAACCCCTCAGTGATCACAACTGCGCAACCAAGTAGTTCGTAAACTACCGGGATTCCTCACCTCAACTCAAACCATCTCTCTCTCATAATGTTTAAGATATGCTCTTAGTCTTATGGAGAATAATTATTAGTTAGCTGCCCAATGGGTCTCACGCATACCTAGAAGTAATCTAGGTTATATTCATGTTCGAGATCCATGCTCTAGAGACCGACAATGTCGTGACTCGTCCCTAAGTATTTTACTTAGGTTACCATATACTTAATATTAATACTATGGTATTATATCAAGTGACCGTCATGTTATCACATTAACGTATATGTATGTTTATATAAGTCGATCTATAGTCGACGTAGTGTTAGTCCCATAGGACACTCGTGCATAAATAAATAATGCAGTAACACTTAATCACATACATGTATCCACACACATAACACACAAGTTATATCAACCAAATCCGAGCCCAAGGAGTTTCCTTAGGACAACTCGGATCAAACCCTTTACATACCGTTCACCAAGACCTAGGATGCGCAGTGTAGTCCACTAGCTCGTCAAGCGTCCTTGTCAGAAGTATGATCTAAACGGTATTAAAACTATAAGTCAGTCTCCATGACTAACTACATCCGGTACTTCCGAATAACAAGTAACCCCGACAGTTTATCCCCGATTTCTACAGTTATTTGTTACGGGTTTCTCTAAACCGGTCGGCTTTGTTACTTAAAGCTCGTATGTCAAAATATTTCAACTGTTAAGTTTAATTCATTATATTTCTTTAATCTTATCCACCATTAAACTTAGGTATATAACCTATAGTTGCATGTATGCATGCATTATTATATTATATTGTATTATTTTTCCACCATTCATTATAATACATTGTATTATATTATCCATTATCTTAGCAAATAATATTTGCATTCAAAAACTCATAACTTATAGTTTATAAACTATTTCCATGTAATAACCACCACCACTATATTATATGGTTTCCAACCATATTATACATCCATCCTTATATACATTATTCTTGTATATGTATATATATTTACCACGTAGGTAAGTTCCATGAGTTTAATAAACCCTTATATTATATTACATTTTACCATCTTATATTAGATGATTATTCCCATTAGTTGTATTATATTATACAACTTATATTAAGATTATATCCTAATATTATGTAACATTTTATGTTGTAATAATTACAACTCCTAAGGTTTATTCCATAAATACCTTAGTTTATAATCTCATTTATTTATAGTTCATCACATTATTTAATGTGAATATCCTTACTTATTTTAATTCCATCTAAACCATATAATTGTTATAACATTTATAACATTATAGACCTTAGTCTAAAATCATTTTCCAACCTTTGTAATTCGGTACAACCCTTATTTTATTTAAATTCTATTTTGACCACATAACATTATGTAATGTTATACTATATACTAATATCATTTGATATGATATTTTTTTTCCTTTAACTTATAACCTATAGTTTTTATACAAAACTATTATATATTGCCGCATAGGCATATATATTAAACCTTATTCTTTTCCTTAAACTATAGTCTCCTTTATTTAAAATCACCCCATTATTTATACCATGTTATATATACCATTTAATATAAAATTTCTAACTTATAAAAGAGTATATCCTATGGTTATTTTATTTAATAACCGAACAGACCTCAATATATATTTTATATTTTCCATTTGGCCCAATTTATAACATATAGTTTAATAATTCATTAAAACTATATATTATACATATATCTTAATAAATACTCTTATATAATTCTAAAAATCACCAAATTTCACCAAAGGGTTATAATTACCCTTACTAACCCATATACTTTCGGTATTTATAATTCCACCACACATATATTCTCCAAAGTGTCATAATGACATAATAACTATATATTATACATATATAGTTTATCTTAATTCCAAAATCAACCCAATAAATTCCTAATAGCCCATGGGTGTTTATAATACCATTATACACCCTTTATTTTCGGCAAAACATATATACCACATATGTTATAAAATTGTTACAATAAATACTTATCTTATTATATACCTTAAATAAGTTATCTAACTTATTTAATTTGGTCAAAACCTACCATATGGTCAAGGTTGACCACCTTAATATTTCCTTGACCATTAATCTCCACAAATTACGGTTTATGCCCATATCTTTTCAGAAATTACCATTTAACCCCAAAACTTTATATAATCTTATAATTTTTATATAAACTCATTTAAACCTCCAATTTTTGGCTATATCCTTTTATAGCCCCCAAATTTAATTTAATTACACCTAAGACCCCAATTCCTTGCGGTAATAATTATATATCACCTAAACTTAAATAAAAGCTTATAAATGCATAAATAAAATGGCCTAAAGTACATGGCCTTATTACAAACATTAGCTTATAAAATAATTACACATAAATGCCCATAAAAGCCTTAAACTCTCGGCCCTTACACATATATTTTCTTTATTTACCAATTTTCCACATAATGTCTTAATTTGACAATTATGCTAATTAATTAGTTATAAAATTTATTAAACCATTCCTTAATCACCTAAGGTCAAAATAAGACCTTAAATACCTTGTTCACTCACGGCACAATTATACACATATGTATAGTTACATATTAATATACCAAGTAAGGTTTAAGTGATTTATACCTTGTTTTTGCCTAGTTAAGGCCTTGTTTGGCCACGGCTGATTGGAGATAATATTTCCACAGCTTAGTTTACATGTTTTCAAACAGCAATTAAGGCATGATTAGTTTCCAAGCAAGATCTAACCATAAGAAATGTTTAATGTCAATTTTCAAGGTAAATTTACCTTAGAATACCAAGGCAAGAACAAGTGCTCCACGGCCTGTTTTTACAGTAGCTAAAGAGTATCAAAAGAGCTACTAAAACCAAGCTTTAAACTGGTATAACTCAGATTAGAAGATAGCTAATTTTTACCTTGTTTAAAATGCCAAAAATGGTGTTTTTGGCTTGGATTTGGCTATACCTTGAAGCTCTTGATATACCAACTGAATAAGTATGTTAAGATGAAGATTATAAGCTTAGAAAACCCAGCTTTACAACCGGATTTGAAAGGAAATCAAGGATAAGTGCTTAAAGCACATTTTATACCTTAAGAACAAGATTAGCTTTCTCCACCTTCTTCCCTTGTTAATGCCGAGATACACCCTCCATTTACCTCCCAAACAACCTAAGAACATTGATGGAAATGTTTGATGCTTTACTCCATTGAAAAATGAAAGAATTGTGAAGAAAATGAACATAAACTAGCTTAATAAGCTTACCAATAGCAATTGTTGTTCTCTTCTTTTCTTGGTGTGTTCCTACGGAATTGAGAAGCCAAAGAGAGGTTGAAGGAGATGGGTGTCGGCTGGGATAGAAGGCAAATGAAGAAGGTAAGCTTAATTTAGCTTATAAGTTAATTAATCTTACTTTTCAAATAGTATTTAGGTGACTCATCTAATTAGCTAGTTAATTGTTTATAGGTAGCTTAATGAGTTGGCATAACAGCCATATGAGGTCGGCAAGGGGTAGTCAAGTCAATGGGTGACAATTGACCATGGTTAATACTTAGTAATTAAATGTTTTTTTGGGTACTATTCATACTAAATTGCCCATTTTGATTTTATTTTCAAACTTTGATTTAGACTTTATAATATAGTCTATCATGTCACATTAATGTTATAAAGAACTTAATATAGTCTTTACAGTGACAAAAGTCATTATCTTAGAGCTCATACACAAAAAACGTGCTTTAAGGTATTTTAGTGCACATTTTAAGTCGCAGGGTGTTTCTGAGCTCTGTTTTCTTTGAGAACAGTTTTTTTGTGTTCCTTAATGATATTTGATCATGGTATCCAATTTTATATCATTTAGGGGTCATTAGACCTTTAAGGTTTTCTTAGAGCACATTTTTGCCCTACTTGACCTTGAAGCATGAAAATGCTTGTTCATTGTGTTGGAGTGTTGTCCAACAATTGTAATATATTTAGTAATGTGTTAATAAGCTTAGGACAAAGTTTTAGGTCCTAAGTAGTTCATTTGGGTATTTATTTACCCTAAACAGTCAAAGGGTGCAATGTCCTGCTTTGTGTTGACCATTGTTGTTCTCAGTTGACTTTTAAGGCATGTTTAGGCCTTAATCAATGTGATTAGATGTTTAATCCATGTTTTATTAGTTTGGGTATTTCAATCTACCCCCCTTAAAAAGACTTCATCCCGAAGTCGCTTAATCAAATAGGTCTGTATATAAATATATAACTACCCATCATTCCCATAATGTATATCTATGTGATATATCATTTACACACATCGTATTGCACTTATACAGCACATAGCCATCACTTTGTGGCGTTAGTTCAATCATATATGGATATAGGTGATCCATCAGCACCATTATTTCCTATCAATTCTACAAACCCTGACAACCTCCCCGAGGTGTCCATAACTTACCATCGTTCCACATTCCACATCTAATGATTCATTTTGTATCTAAGTGATACCATATGTAATCATTCTACAAAGCAATATAAATATATATATCACAAGTAGAGAAAAGTACTACACACATGGGTTAAATACATCATTCAAGCAAGTATCTCATAAGATACATACATACAAGTGCACATCACACACAAACAAGCCAAACAACGTACGCCCCGCGTACCAAACATAACCAAAAAAACCTCGTGTGCCCCACACACCACCAATTTACTGTATGCCATGCATACAAAACAAACAATAAAACAAACAAACCTCGTATGCCCCGCATACCACAACAAACCAAACTTAGTGCACACACGTGCACAACCAAGAGGCTCTACCCCCCTTAAAAAGGGTTACACCCCCAACCCACAAGTATACAACAGCCGCTCAACAAGGAGCGCTGGATACTTGGCTCTCATAGAGTTCTCCAACTCGTGGATTATCCTCATATCAGAGAGACGGGTATGACTTTAGCCCTTCTGGGCTCCACAATACATAAAGGGTGAGGCATTGAACTATTTGTGCTCTCTCCCCAAGTTCGTTCTAATGGGCCCACTCGCTCCGTATTGAGGTGCAGACCCATGAACATAGGCTCAGTTTGCCTTTTCCATTGCTGTGTACCCTCTCATTTGGATCACTAGCATATATGTGTGTGTCTTCTCTCACTGATATTCAACTTGAGGTATAATATGACATTGGCTATTGTTAGTACTTAGTGCTCTTTGCACTTGTCTTTGTAATACTAAGACGTACCAGCCTACATGTCCACGTAGATGATGATTGTCATCCGTGTCTCCTAGTGGTTTTGTTCCGGAGTAACACACTGTTGTAGTTCTTTTATACACACTCGTGTTGATATCCATTACATCTTCCTGTATTCCCACTAGATTAATAACTGCACAAGTGCAATACCAAAACACTCAGTCATACAGAGTGCAGAGGCGTAAACTCTCAGTAGCTAATATCTAATGAGTCAAATAGATAAGATGCGCAAATTATCATGTGAGTGGTACATTCCAAGTCCATTGTTCCTTGCTTAAGGTATCTGCTAGTATTTTAGCTTTGTCTCCAATCATTGCGTAGTCACGCATTTATGTTCACAACATTTGGTAGATTTCCTCTGGATTGCAAGAATTTGCTTGATCCTTATGAGGATTCTACATCTTATTCGTCCCTAATGGGTTTTCATATCTCTTTCCTTTGGTTTCCTGTCCTTGAACGGTTTCCTTGTCTTCACTGTATACTGTCTACTGCTCTGTGTGTTGATAGTTCTTGATTTTTTTCCTAGCCCGTTTGTTTGTAACTGCGGCTCTTCTCGTCCATCTTCGAGGTAATCTGTCTTACTGTCCGTAGTACGGAGTTGACTACTTCTCGTGTTCCTAACACTACTTGTCTACTTGCATGGGGTACCGTACTGATACATTACTACTTACCCGACTAACTCATAAATAAGTCTATCAGGCCCACATGCTCCTATCGGAGTGCGGTCGTCCCATGTCTCTTTAGTAAACTGGTAATGTCTGTCACACGGGTATTGTGAAGTATTCTGTTGTCAATCTCCCTTTTGATGGATATCCCCTTTTTTCCTTTTCTTCTCTTCTTTTTCTTTTTTTTTTTCATGTTATCGGTTATCTTGTTGTAAGTGCTATTGCCCTAGTGGCATCAGTGATAGTTCGTGCCATAAGCCATAAGCCATAACGCCGACTTGTAAGTGAAATCTGTGCTATATTTAGCAAACTTGGTTCTCCTATTTCGATCTCATGAGTACAACACATATTCCTTCCCTCCCTGTTTATCATGATCATATCTCATCCATAGTTCATATTTGTTCCCTCATCATTTAATTGGATGTATTGCAGATTGCTTAATAGCTTGAGCACTTGGCTCTCCACTTCCCAACCATCCTCACTGACGGTGGTGCATCTACAAAGGGTATGCTTGTCCATAAGGACTAAACATTCATCACTAGTAGTGATTAGCATTAAATGCGGGTATACATGATGGTATTTGGCTAATATCCCTGTCTGAAAATTCTCAAACGATTAAACTGGTGTGATTTACAATCACAGTGGCTGTATAATTTCTCCAGTTGCAGTGGTTGGACTAACAGTCTTTCCAAGGTTGCATAGGTCTCTAATCTTAAGGTTTATACGGAAAATATAAGAATTTTTTTGGTATATATATAATAAAAACTAAAAAGTAGTAGTTGCAGTTGCAGTTGCAGCACTTGCTCTGTCAAGTGCGCAAGGCAGATGGAAATTTCAGTGGTTTGCTTGTCATAGCGCTTGCAATAGCAAGTGCGCCATGCAGATGGAAATATTGGTTCACAGCAATTACCAGTCTCATTGACTCTGCGTCGTCGAGTATGGGCTACATGATAATGTAAGCATTAACATTCCGTTTATATATATTTTGTCAAGGTTTCAAGGTCACTCGTATCGAGTCTACATAACTAGTCTCAAAAGTTATACACAAGAGGCAAGTGGTCAATGACACACTCCCACATACTTATAGCATAGCTCTGTCTAACATCCAAGGTAAGGTACATAACATAATAAGCAGAAGTCTTCCACCAGCGGTCTCATGGAGTCAGGGTACTCATGCCCTATCTACTCCCTTGCCTCTCTGGGCTCCAGCATCAGTAGATGTCTGGCCATCCTGACCGCCTCGTGGTACTCCAGATCCTCCAGCTGAGGTCTTCTGAGTATACCTTGGTGGCCTGTAGTTACGGCTCTCTGGGTTCATCCAGCACTCGAACTCCCGGTGGCCCTCTTTCTTGCAACACCGACACTCAACTTTGCGGCCATTGCAGTCGACCCCAGGATGGTCCTTCCCACAACGCTTACAGTAGAAATGGCGTTGGGGCTGTCCGGTGCCTAATGGTAGTATTTAGTTTAAGTTAAAATCTGGTGATATAAAGGTTAAGGTCACAAATAATTTAGGGATAGGTGTTCTCACCCTTAGGAGGTGCAGATCTCAGAGGCTGAGCATCTATAGCTGGGCCGGTCAACCAAGGACGGGTTCTTTCCCCTTAGCTCCCTGGTGACCCTGATGCCCTTTTTGGAAAAATTTCCTGCTTAAGGTTTCGGTTAGCATTCATAAGGTATTTAATATGGTAACAATTTAGAATGGGATAAGTCCTTACTTTCCCTTCTTCTGGCTATCGCGTGGAGATGCTCCTCCACCCTCAGACTCTCCTCTAGGGTCTTCCTCTTCTTAGCCCCGAGAGTCTCTTCCCGAGTCTGGAGCATCAGCTCCGTCCTCGAGGCAGCATCGTAACACTCCTGGAATCTCATCGATAAGTTCTCACAAGGTTAAACGGTAATGTAGTAAGTAAAGAATTTATGGCTTTCATGTTAATACCTGGATGGTAGTGTAGAGGGTAGCACCCATCGCCATCTGGATGCGAATAACAATCCCCCTGGAACTTCTCGACCTTCACGGTCTCTGAGTATTCAACACCGGGGATGAAGTCCAGCAGACCAATGAATCGCGAGTACTCATCCACGGTCAGACCTCCCTGGGATAATGTCTCAAACTCATGGCGCTTCTTCTGCTTGAGATGTGCCGGATAGTACTTCCCCCTCAGTAACTCTACAAAGGCAGCCCACGAAAAGTCTGGCGTAGCCAGGTGATGGTCCTTGACCAACCTCCACCAAGTGCTGGCTGCATCCTTCAGATGGAAAGCAGCAATGACAACCTTCTGGTTGGCAGGTACTTGTAAAGCCTCGTAGGCCTTCTCATGTTCAACGATGAAACGCTCCAAAGCTACGGGGTCTGGCTCCCCTGAATATGTAGGTGGCCGGGTCTCGGTAACTGACTTCAGCCAGTTTGTTTCCCTGGGTTGTGGCGGGTGGGCTGGTGCCCCTCCAATTTGAGTACCCAGTTGTGTAAGAACAGCAGCAATTGTCTCTGCAACTCCTGGATTTGCGGGGTCACCGCCTCCACCTCTACCAGTACCACGCCCTCTAGTTCCCCCAGACATCTGTAGTACAGTATGTCACATAAATACTTGGTAATTTACCGTATACAACTAGTAGATATTGAATTGCCTTTAAGGCTAATATGTCACGCATTTGCGTTACTAGACACAATATCTTTTAAGACGAATCGTCTCATACCTCACAAACGTTTCCCGTAATTTCCCAAGTCCTAAGCTCACTGTCTTAACCTATTTCCTCGTCATCAGAGCGGTACTCCGCTCTGATACCACTTTTAACACCCCTCTCCATAAACATGATATAATCTCTCTCGTAGCAATAAATAAAACGTCTTACAGCGGAAGAATAAATAATAATAACAATACTCACTCGGGTGTCACCGGCCATTACTCCCCCATGCGAGCAACGAAGCCAAACTACATCCAACTTCCAACATAAACAACTGCAACAGCCGTGATAACGAGAAAACTCCTATACATCATACTAAGTCCATAAACCATAAATGTCGACAAGTGAGCGTCTACCCAACCTGAATATACATAATCTTACCATAATACAATTCACCATCTTCATTGCTATACAAACAAACTCCATGTGCGGTAATTAAAGTAAACTCTAATTACCTTGTTCCCGCACATCGGCTTCGGCGATAGTCAACAACCTGCATATGGTGTAGTATCAGCGATAGACGCTGAGTATGCCGGGCCTGGACCCTAATGGTCACTTAGTCATTTTAACCATCTTATTATTAGATTGGTTTCATGCTTTACCATTTTACAGTTATAATCCATACTATAATATACATGTATAATATACATAATCATCCATCCAAATATTCATAAATATTCAACCATCCATCCAATCCAAACATCATTTAATACCACAAACCACAATTATATATCGAACGTAATCGAATAAATTCCAGGGTAATTAAATGTACAATCGTCGTAGCGTTCACCATCCATTGTTAATTTTATTTAATTTGGCCTTCAAGGCCCATCCATATCCAACTGATTACAGTATAATGTACAATGTACAATCGCCGTAGCGTACAGTTTCCATAGTTAATAATGTACAATGTACATTCGCCGTGGCGTACAGTTTTTATATTTAACTTATCTTAGCCTTGTAGGCTCCATCCAACCATGTTTAATTAATACCAGTAGGGTGTCATGTTAAGACAACCCGATAACCTCACCATGGACAGTAGTCCTCCCGTACACACAAAGGTGCTCATTTCGCTAGAGGTCCGGAGGCCCCTGACTATTCTCTTATGTCTTGTAAGACGTCCATAGAAAAGGCCGTAGCCACCTGACCCACGATCCAAATAGGGCTCGTATGGGTATACCTGGAGCGGAACCCAATCGGGAACCCCTCAGTGATCACAACTGCGCAACCAAGTAGTTCGTAAACTACCGGGATTCCTCACCTCAACTCAAACCATCTCTCTCTCATAATGTTTAAGATATGCTCTTAGTCTTATGGAGAATAATTATTAGTTAGCTGCCCAATGGGTCTCACGCATACCTATAAGTAATCTAGGTTATATTCATGTTCGAGATCCATGCTCTAGAGACCGACAATGTCGTGACTCGTCCCTAAGTATTTTACTTAGGTTACCATATACTTAATATTAATACTATGGTATTATATCAAGTGACTGTCATGTTATCACATTAACGTATATGTATGTTTATGTAAGTCGATCTATAGTCGACGTAGTGTTAGTCCCATAGGACACTCGTGCATAAATAAATAATGCAGTAACACTTAATCACATACATGTATCCACACACATAACATACAAGTTATATCAACCAAATCCGAGCCCAAGGAGTTTCCTTAGGACAACTCGGATCAAACCCCTTTACATACCGTTCACCAAGACCTAGGATGCGCAGTGTAGTCCACTAGCTCGTCAAGCGTCCTTGTCAGAAGTATGATCTAAACGGTATTAAAACTATAAGTCAGTCTCCATGACTAACTACATCCGGTACTTCCGAATAACAAGTAACCCCGACAGTTTATCCCCGGATTTCTACAGTTATTTGTTACGGGTTTCTCTAAATCGGTCGGCTTTGTTACTTAAAGCTCGTATGTCAAAATATTTCAACTGTTAAGTTTAATTCATTATATTTCTTTAATCTTATCCACCATTAAACTTAGGTATATAACCTATAGTTGCATGTACGCATGCATTATTATATTATATTGTATTATTTTTCCACCATTCATTATAATACATTGTATTATATAATCCATTATCTTAGCAAATAATATTTGCATTCAAAAACTCATAACTTATAGTTTATAAACTATTTCCATGTAATAACCACCACCATTATATTATATGGTTTCCAACCATATTATACATCCATCCTTATATACATTATTCTTGTATATGTATATATATTTACCACGTAGGTAAGTTCCATGAGTTTAATAAACTCTTATATTATATGTTACATTTTATCTTCTTATATTAGATGATTATTCCCATTAGTTGTATTATATTATACAAATTATATTAAGATTATATCCTAATATTATGTAACATTTTATGTTGTAATAATTACAACTCCTAAGGTTTATTCCATAAATACTTTAGTTTATAAATCTCATTTATTTATAGTTCGTCACATTATTTAATGTGAATATCCTTACTTATTTTAATTCCATCTAAACCATATAATTGTTATAACATTTATAACATTATAGACCTTAGTCTGAAATTCATTTTCCAACCTTTGTAATTCGGTACAACCCTTATTTTATTTAAATTCTATTTTGACCACATAACATTATGTAATGTTATACCATATACTAATATCATTTGATATGATATTTTTATTTCCTTTAACTTATAACCTATAGTTTTTATACAAAACTATTATATATTGCCGCATAGGCATATATATTAAACCTTATTCTTTTCCTTAAACTATAGTCTCCTTTATTTACAAAATCACCCCATTATTTATACCATGTTATATATACCATTTAATATAACATTTCTAACTTATAAAAGAGTATATCCTATGGTTATTTTATTTAATAACCGAACAGACCTCAATATATATTTTATATTTGCCATTTGGCCCAATTTATAACATATAGTTTAATAATTCATTAAAACTATATATTATACATATATCTTAATAAATACTCTTATATAATTCTAAAAATCACCAAATTTCACCAAAGGGTTATAATTACCCTTACTAACCCATATACTTTCGGTATTTATGTTCCACCACATATATTTCTCCAAAGTGTCATAATGACATAATAACTATATATTATACATATATAGTTTATCTTAATTCCAAAATCAACCCAATAAATTCCTAATAGCCCATGGGTGTTTATAATACCATTATACACCCTTTATTTTCGGCAATAACATATATACCACATATGTTATAAAATTGTTACAATAAAATACTTATCTTATTATATAACCTTAAATAAGTTATCTAACTTATTTAATTTGGTCAAAACCTACCATATGGTCAAGGTTGACCACCTTAATATTTCCTTGACCATTAATCTCCACAAATTACGGTTTATGCCCATATCTTTTCAGAAATTACCATTTAACCCAAAACTTTATATAATCTTATAATTTTTATATAAACTCATTTAAACCTCCAATTTTTGGCTATATCCTTTTATAGCCCCCAAATTTAATTTAATTACACCTAAGACCCCAATTACTTGCGGTAATAATTATATATCACCTAAACTTAAATAAAAGCTTATAAATGCATAAATAAAATGGCCTAAAGTACATGGCCTTATTACAAACATTAGCTTATAAAATAAATTACACATAAATGCCCATAAAAGCCTTAAACTCTCGGCCCTTACACATATATTTTCTTTATTTACCAATGTAACACCCCATCCAACAACAACACACTTAACAACAATCTGCAGCGGAAAATGTACTTCATCACATTACTTAACTCGTTGGTGTTACACGCCGTTAACCACCCACGTGGCTAACAAGGCTATTACATATACATTGTATCGGTCTGATGGGCTAGATTCCCGAGCGACTACACATTACTATCCCTTTCCATTAACAACTAAACATACACATACCTTCCAACTGTACCGAGTATTTACAAACTGATGCTGATAACAATTTCGGTCTTACTACACCTACTGTACATTTATAACTTAAATGATTACCCAGG
This sequence comes from Limonium bicolor, assembly GCA_023374045.1. Taxonomy (NCBI): domain Eukaryota; kingdom Viridiplantae; phylum Streptophyta; class Magnoliopsida; order Caryophyllales; family Plumbaginaceae; genus Limonium; species Limonium bicolor. Next base: position 42,513,116 of record CM041777.1, read on the forward strand.
TACAAACGACTACCCCATCCTACTCTCGAACGGCTCCCAGCTCCTTGTACCTGAAATAGGAAAAAGAAGAGAAAAGGGTGGGCCCCCAGGTGCTCAACACCTTTGCTGGCATGGTAATCCCGCAGCCCGTATGCTACCGGGCCACGCACAACTAATTGTCGTCTTAGCATGCGGTTGATTATATTTGAATCATGCATGTAAACTATAAACACACAACACATAACATTCCACCTCAATGGGCTCAACAAACAGATAACACATCCTTACTTGATAAGTCACTCATTGTGTTCATTAACCCTAGAGTGTTTCTCCTCTAATGGAGCTACTTCCTTAATAGACGACACTTACCCGTTAATCGGGTTATCCTTAAACGCCTCTTATCACAAACTGGGATTCATATCCATGATCCACATACTCCACATTTTACAACATATAACATACACCACATAACAACACTTTTCACGTTTCAACGTGCACATAACAACATCGCAATGGGAATTGCAGTACAACAACAACACATAACATAACGGGAACGGTTCTCTTAGGAACCGACCCAAACATAGTTAATTCACTGGTGAGCCTAGAGAATGATGTCACCCTCATGATAAACTCGTTATACAACACTCATTACCGTCCTAATAGTCGGACGAGTAACTTAAGTTAAGATGGTTCGGGTTTAGTGACCCGAACACACCACACAAACACATGTTCCCCCTAAACCGATCATAAGTCAGAATAGTTAAGCTTTGGAGTAAGCTAATGGGAGATCATAACCCGTGAGGGAAACAACCATAACAGAGAGGAGGGTAAGGCTAAAAAGGATACCCACTCCCAAACAACGCGCGACCGGAACAACCGGATTCCTCACCCCTGTTAGTACATACTTACTTTTAGATATTAGTTAGAGCCCCACTATGGAGTCTATCACATCCACACACCATACAGTATTACAACTGGGTTAACATACGAGGGAGGTCCTTACATACACACACAAATATCACACAATTAACACACGCATAGCCGTGGTTAGAACGTCCCATGGTTCGGGTCGTTTAATCCGAATACCGAACTCTCATGTGATCCTAGACTCAGTTAGCTAAGGTTTAACACTTTCGAGGTTAAATGGCATCGGAGTTGAACATGCCACATAAATGAATTACTATAAACTCATTACATGTTTTATCTTACAACGTGGCAAACATACAGAAAAACACATTGGCATACAAGCCGGTGTAATCCGGTTGGACACAGGTTGCAAGAAAACCATACCTGTCACCGGAGTCCACTATATCATGTCCACTTATGTTCCTCGAACAATTCACGAACAACTGGTAACATTAAAGTTGCTTCCATTAACATTGGGGGTAAATTGTTAAAGTCTAATGCTCATAAATTATCCCCGTTAACTAGTTAAATAACTTGACATTTTCAACTGGTTTTACTTCCACATTTTATTACAACTTTTCACTCACTTAATTATCTTTATAACTCCCCTAACGTGTCCTAAACAACCTTATAACATCATTACTTATCAATCCCCATCATTACACATCATTTTCATACCTTAAACAACATTTTTAGAGTGGTCCGGGACTTGGTCCTTACCTTAAGTCCCGGACCAACACTTAAGCAATTCTCGGCTAGTTTAAATAGGGTGGTCTGGGACCTTGTACTCATCCCAAGTCCCGGACCAAGACGGTCTTCTTACTCTCGGCCCTTTTTTGTGTATGGTCCGGGACATCATCCAATTCCTAGGTCCCGGACCACTGTAACAGAATTCCCAAATTGACATTCTCAAGTCTTGTTTCATCTATTTTCTTCATCCTTTGATTACCCAAACTCCACACATGATCTTAGGCATATTCTAATACCAAAATATCACTTTGATTCACCTTAAAACACTGTCCAACTTGTCACTCATTTTTCTTATAAATCTCTTAACACTTGTAACATTTCTCTTTTGGTTTTCTAAGTGGTATTTCACCTATAATGACCACTATACCAAGATGTTTCCTCTACACCCTAAACATCTAAGCATCAAGCATTTTCTCACTAACTAATTTCCTTGTTCACACCTTCTTAAAATTCCTTCTCATATCCTTACCTAAACATCATTCATTCCTTATACATCAACATTACCTAAACCTAAAACAAACTTCTCCAAGACTTTATTACATTCCAAAAACACCCATTGGATTTCTAGAACTTCAAGATAGCGCCTTTATCCTCGTAGCACTATATAACACCTTAATACATGTTTTCCTCCCTAGTAAAACATTTATTCATTCCTAACACTTCCTAGTTCACTAAAACTCATTTAAGCACTTAAAACTTCTTGTACATTATCCAAATTTTGCCATGGGTTCTCCTAGCATATTGTCATACCAAAACACATGTTTTTCACCATTAAACATTCAAGAACACCTAAATCCATCAAGAACCTTCTCACACACAAAACTTCACCAAATTACACTACATCACAATATAGTGCATAATCAAATTGCTTGGCACTTAGGCCCTTAAATAACATGGCTATTAGGCCCTTAAATTGCATAAACCATAAACACTGAATTTCCACATGTATATATTGCCTTTGACCTGCAAATACACCCAACAATACATATGCCCTTAATAAACTCCTTGAGAGCATTTTACTAGCTCATTTGCCATTGGCTCCTTAGGTATTTTATTAAGCAAATCAAGCTCATTTTTCCTAAGCATTTAAACTACATTGAGATAGTTTGTTTACCTCTTTTCTTCAAGATTTTTACTTGCACACTCTTGTTCTTCCTTGTTTGGAAATCGGCAAGAGTACTTGGCTACTTGTCAATGTTCTAATCAATACACAAGTAAAACCAATGAGCATTCAAGCTTCATGCTTAAACTCATTTACAAACCCTAGGTTATATATATTGTCTTTGCACATTAGGATAGTTGTTTTACCTTGGAAACAAAAGAGAGCTTGAATAAGCATCAAGAGAGGACTCCTCCTTGTCCTTTGAAGATTGAAATGGAGCTATGAAAGAACAAGAGAAGACACCATCAAAGGTGATTCTCGGTTACACACAAAAACAAGAGGAAATGTTGTTTTTCTTTGATTTTCCTTACCTTGAAGCAAAGGAGAATGACAAGGCATGAAAATATGAGCTCAAGCTCCTTCAATGGTGAATCTCCATGGCACCGAAATGGAGTTCTTGAAAGTTTGAAAAGAGAGAAGTGCAGAGCTTGGCCTAACTAAGACAAATATGGTCTTAGAATTTGATTTGGTATATGGAGCTAGAAGTTACTAGCCATGGAAGTTGGAGATGGCATTGTTGCTGTAGCTAAACCGATGAAGAGAGGAGGAAGAAGGGTTGGCTACGGTGGGAACAAGAGAGGAATGAGAGAATGTGAAGAAAGCTTGCTTTTGGAGATATTTAAACTAAAAGCAAATAGTAACTATGCTTTATTACTTTTCCTTGTTTATTTGATTGGTCAAGTGTGGTGAGTCACACATGAAAAACCGGCCCCCTTTACATGGATGATGCTAAAGTGTTATATTTTGGTTCAGTGTGAAATTTGAAGTTTTTTAAGCATAAATGTGACATGTGGGACCCAATGAACATGTCACATGTTTCATTGGGTCCCACAGATCACATTTAAGCTTAAAAAACTTCGAATTTGACATAAGATCAAAATATATCACTTTAGCATCATCCATGTAAAGTTTCATCAATTTCGGATAACGTTTAGGCATCTTTTGAATTGAACAAAAATTAGAAAAGTTGCTGGATATAAAATAGGGGAAACCACATGGGTGGGGAAAGTAATTTTTGAAACCACGTGGGTGGAATATGAAATTTCACCAAACGTCATGGGTGGGACATGTAATTTTTCCTAATACTTTATTATACCCATAAATTCATATATACTCTCTGTAACACCCCTACTACGACAACACATTACTTGGAATCGCAGCGGAAAATAAACAACTAAACAGTAACTAAACGAATGGTGCTACAATGCCGTCAACCACCCACGTGGCTAACAAGGCTGAATAAATACAATTGTACCGGTCTGATGATCAGACTCCCGAGCATAGAACTAATAACCATATATATACATCAACATTATACCGAGTGTTTACATAAATCCTTCACTGTATACTTCACTGTAAACCATCATAACAAGTATATAACACGCCACGGGAGCACAGGCGCAACCCGGGCAACATCCAAAAGTACTCCAAAAGTAAACTACTCTCTAGGATCTAGAGCCACTCTGCTTCTTCGATCCTCATCCTGCAGTATAAGAAATATGGATCCCCCGAGGGGGTCAGCAACCCTTGGCTGGCATGGTTAACGCGCAGCCCATCAACTACCGGAATGCGCGCAACTATTTGTCATGATGACATGGTATTTATTTTAAAACACACAATTCATACATATATAACATAACATGGGTATTGTACACATCATAACACACAACACACACATACAATTCCTTTTAGGAAGAGAACCAATACAGTTAGTCCCCATTAAGAGCCTAGAGAATGTTGCCACGCTCATACTTAGCTCGTTACATAACTCGTTACCGTCCGGTTAGATTGAACGGTTAACTTAACACAAGGTGCCTCGGATATAGTGATCCAAGCACACCGAAATAACACATAGTATGCCCCTGTGGCCCGACGTGAGTCAGTAAAATAGCCTTGGTTAAGCTAAAGGGAAGGTTAGAAACCAAATTGGAAACTTAACCATACAGAGAGAATCGAACCGGTTATGACATCGACTCCCATACTCACACGCGTGGCCGGAACAGACCGGACTCCTCACTTCCCCCGTTAGCCCTTGTTAGTAGTTCATCATCGAACTCAACAAATACTCCACAATAATAGGTCAAGTCTTGTTAGACACACACAAGGGAAGAGAGAGTCATACTTAACAACATAATAATATTTAACAACTGTAAACTCTTTACATGGTTTAATCTTACAAAGTCATAAACACACAGAAAACAAACAACACACAAGCCGGTGTAAACCGGTAGGCAACAGACTGCAAGAAAACCATACCTTGGTCCTTGCCTCGACTGATTTCCACCTTGAGAGAATCCTAAACACATTAGTAACGTCGGTTAATTAACGCACTAGTCCATTATTAACATTATCTACTCAACATTACTAGTTTATTTTTACTTTACACTTGTTACAACTTTTCATCCTTTTAATTGCCTTTAAAACCCACCTAACATGTCTTACATAACCTTATAATATCATTACTAACCAACTACCATTTTTAGATAACAATTTCCATCTTAAAACAATAATTTTTGGTCCATATAGTGGCCTGTCCGAACTTGTGTCCGAGCTTCCAAGTTCGGACGCAAGCCGTGACTTTAGACAGAAAACAGACACACGTCCGAACTTATGTCCGGACTTCGGAAGTTCGGACGTGAGCCGAGAAAAATCTAGACAGAAATCCGTGCGTCCGAACATGTGTCCGGACTTCCCAAGTTCGGACACAGTTCGAGGATAATCCTAAGGATGGGTGGGTACGTCCGAACATGTGTCCGGACTTCCCAAGTTCGGACACTGCTCGCGAGTGAAAATTCCTTTACTCAACAGGGCCTGTCCGAACTTCCACATTCGGACGAAAGTTCGGACAAGGCATTATTCTCCAATTTCTAAGCCTTTAAACACTTAACCAAATTTCTCCAAAGCCTCCAACACTTAAGTATCTTCTCCTTAAGTTTCTAAGTGGCATTCCTTGCCTATTCCAATCATTATTCCTAGATGTTTCTTCCACACAACATCATTACTTTAACATTGTTTCTTACAAACTAAAACTCCTTATGTCATCCTTGAAATCCCTTTTTCTAAGCTTACACTTTCTCCTTATTTTACCAAAGTTTGCCTAAGCCTTCATCTAAGTCCAAAATGACTTTGGTACATACTAAAACCTCAAGATCATGCCTAAGTCCTTATTACACTCTAGAACACTTCTTTCATCAAAATTCTTTTATAACATCTTGAATCCTTTATGCATTTCCTAAGCTTTCTAACTTACCAAACCTTATGTAAACACTTAGAACTTCTTGCTTCTTACCTAAATTTTGACATGGATTCCCCTAGAACATTACTAAGTCTAAACACTTTGTTTTCTCCATTAAACACACAAGAACATCTAGAACACTTTCTTACACAACTTCACCAAATTCACACTACATCACAATATAGTGCATAACTTAAATTGCATGGCACTTAGGCCCTTAAAATGCATGGCTCTTAGGCCCTTAAAGTGCTTAAATCTTAAACACTGAATTTCCACAATATATATGCCTTTAACCTGCGATTACATACAACAAGACATATGTTATTTTACTAGTCTCCTTGAGAACATTTACTAGGTCATTTACCATTTGCTCTTTAGGTAGTTTTAATAAGCAATTATAGGCTCATTTCTCCTAAGGCATTAAACAACATTAAGTTAGTAGAATTACCTCTTTTTCCAAAACACTTCCTTCTTGATTCCTTACAAAACCGTATGGTATTTTGATTCCTTGTCAAGTTCTAGACAATATACAAACATTATAATGAGTATTCAAGCTATAAGCTTTATCTCATTGTAAACCCTAATTTTACATTGTTTCAAAAACATTAATGTAGTTGTTTTACCTTGATCTTTGAAGAGAGTTTGAATATATAACAAGAGAGGACTCCACCTAGTCCATGAAGAGTTGAAATGAAGCTAGAACAAAGTCACACAAAGAGCTATATCAATGTGTATTTTCGGTCAAGGTAAGAACATGGAAGAAACATGATTTTTCTTTGAGGTTCCTTACCTAGAAGCAAAGGAGATCAACAATATGTCAAAAGACAAGCTCAAGCTCCTTCAATGGTGGAACACCTTGGCACCGAAATGGGGCTCTTGGAGTTTTGAGAAGATAGGAATGAGGAGCTTGATGAGAGGAAGAGATTGGTGGTCTTTGTTTTTGATTTGGACAAGTGAGCAAGATTTAACAAGAGATCAAAGTGGGAGTTCTAATGGTGGTAGTGGTATTACCGAGAGAGAGCAAAGAAGAGAGGTAGAAGATGGTGTTTGCAAACCGTGGGAATGAAGGAAAGAAATGAGAATGGGATAGGATTTGCTTTTAAGAAGATATTTATGCTTATAAAGTAAAAAGTAAGTTTACTTAGTTTGCTTTACTTACTTATTACATTAACTAGAGAGTGGTGAGTCACCACACATATAAAAACCGGCCCCCTTTATTAGTATGAGGGTATTTTAGTCTTGTTTGTCAATTTAATTACTTAATACAACATATGTTATAAACTAGCTTATAAAAAGCACTATTCACCTAAACAAGGCACTTAGAAGTGAAATTTTTGATTTCCCATTAATATAGCACCCAAATGTGATACTATATATACCCATGTATATTTAAGAGTAATGATGGACATTTGCCATACAAAACTCATTTACAAGACAATTTTTCAAAATGTGCTTTAAGACTCCTTAAAGCACATTTTGTGTTTAAACTTGTTTTCAAGCTTGGTTTCTTTGGTAATTGGTTTAATATGTTCATTAGTGTATAAATGAGGTCTTGGTAAGTTCATTAGGTCTTAACCAAGTTTATCACAAGCTTAGAGCACATTTTGGCTCTTATTGACTTTAAAGCACATTTTGTGTTTTCTTTAGTTTAAATTTATTTACTAAGGTTTATAAGACTCTTTTAGTCTTATTACACCATATTTGGGTGTTTAGACAACATAACTAGGTTTGGGGTATTTCACTCTCGGTTATTTTCTAAACTTTCCAATAATTACAAAATAACCCCAAAACTTTATAAAATGTTATTTTAACACTTAAACACTTATTTAAATTTACCAAAATTCATAATATTAATTCCTACCTTATATTATATCATAAATATACCAAATAGACCCTTAAGCTCTTGACTTTTATTATTTGTACACTAAACTTTACAAAATTTACATTTTAGCCACATAACTTTATAAACTAGCCATTTAAATACTTGTAGCTATTTTTAATACTCCCAAAATTTATAATATAAGCTAATATACTTATATTCTTCATAAATCACCAAATAGAACATTTTGTTCTCGGTTTTATTTTTGATTTACTATATAGTTTTAAAACTTGATTTAAACCTTATAATATGTACATATAAATCTATATAAGCCATATAACACTCCTAAAAATTAAGCTAATGACTTAGAATGATTATAAACTCAAAATAGAACATTTAATCCTTAGATATTTTGGCCTAGGTATATATGTATCATAAATTAATTTTATGACACAAATTTATACCTTAAGGTAATAATCTTACCTTATATGTTATAAATTATTTTCTTGACATTTTAATCCGTTGTATTTTGGCCTTAATATTACTAAGGCTTATACATAATTTTTATACCAAAGTTTGAAGCTTAAATCAAACTTAAACTTAATAAACCTTAATTATAGAAACTTACTCCTTAAATCAAGACAATTCTTGTACTTGATTTCTCCTTGAATTCCAAGCTCTTCAAATGCTATCTTGATGAAGAGAATTTGTCCTCCTTATGTAGATTTAGGAGATCCATGTGTTAGACTTCTAACAAGGATTTATAAATAAGATTTGGAGTAGTTTTACAAGAGTCTACCTTAGGTATTTAACAAGGTATTTTTGGTACACCTTGGGATGATTGTAGATCCAAATTTCCTTCATGAAATGATGAAGAGAATATAGATTTAGAAGCTTATAATTTTTGGTTATAGGTTAAGGAATTTACTTAAGATTTTCAACATGAAAATATACCTTAACTTGATCTTGTTGTTCCTTGTGTTGTTGTTGAATCTATGTAGCTCCTTGGAACACTTATGCTTGGCGAATTCTTGTAGGTTTGCTAGGATGATTCTTGCTTCAAGACTTAGGAGAATTAACTAGGAAATTACATAGAAATGGTGTTAGAGCATGGAGTTTTGAAGCTCTAAGGAATAAACTAGCAAATGAAAAAGAAAAGAGAGAGAATGGGACTTACCAAAATCGGTGGAAGGAGGGCAAACGAGTTAGGTTACCGTATGGTTCTTAAGAGAACGAAGGAAATTTTCATTTAACACAATAATGTCAAAGATGCTTGTCTTTTCCTTAGTTTATTAATTTGATTCTTGGCTCAATAAATGCCCATGTTTCATGCTAGACTTTCGACTGATTGGCAAGGGAATTGAAGACTTTGATTGCCAATTTGAACATGTAACACCCCGTCCTATAGCCAATCGTGGTTACCGTAACTTAACAACTTAATCTTAAACATCATAGCGGAATAACCTAACACCGGGACCTTGCCACGGTCTGATCAAAAGAATATACCGAACTTGAAGTATTTACAACGCTTATCCAAAAGATTGTACAACCATCCAAAACATTCACCAATCGAGTTCATAGTATCTCTGTTAACAACATAACTACTATCAGTATAATATCAACAGACGGGAGCACAAGCGCAACCCGTATTCAAAATAAAAGTCCCACCTAAGTCTACCCACTCCTACTCTCGTGGTGACTCTTCATAGGCCGCTTACCTGCAAAAGTAAAAACAGCCCCCCAAAGGGGGTCAGCAAGAATGCTGGTACGACCCTCTCATGGCCCCTAAGCTAACGGGGCTACGACGACTAATTGTCGATAGCATGGAAGTTGATTAGAATCACAATCATAATATGAAGTGCAATAAAAACAATGTTCCACAAATGAACATACATAGTTCACACACAAATGAACGACCTAAAGCGTTCTCTTAGTTGTGAGTTAGTGAGTAAACTCCTTAAAATCCAACTCCTCTTTTCCTCAGTCCATCTTATCTTACCTCAGTCAAAGCCTTATCTTAATCTTAGATTACAAACCGTTCTTTAAATAGAAGTGGTCGTACCTTATCTCAATGTTTACTTTGTCGGGTCAAAGCAACCCTAGCCAATGAGCTATTAACTCCATTGGTTGAATAAACAACTTATCTTATAATTTAGGATTTAGGTGATCCTACCGCACCATATTAACGCCTCCTACCTTGGACTGGAAATCCAATGTAGCTGAGCCGACGTTCGACCCTAGGCAACAAGTCCGAAGACAAGTCCTTAAGCGGAAGTCGGATCTGATTCAGATACCGACCCCCTTTCCTTAGCATGCATGACCAGAGTCAGTCCTGAGTTCCTCACTCCCCCCTTAGGTTCCAGTTAGTGAAAATCTTACAATCCGTGTGTTAGTTAAACCTTAACGGGTATTAACCAACTGTCACCAATATATAATTTCCTCTCCTTAACTCAGTAGGTACTAAACTTAGTTAGTAGCTAACCTCAAGTCTCGTGGGTTAGTGTAAGGAAAACACACACATAACGAGAGCAATAAAAACGGTTGCATGCTTTATCTTGTATTAGTCATAGCGAATAAACAGATAACACACAAGCCGAGGGACACCTCATTAGCAAGCAGGTCACAAGAAAGATTGTACCGTTCACCGTCGGCGATTGTTCGGTTTATCTCCTTCCAAGTCCCAATCCACAAGTCCTAAAACATTCATTCAGTTTTTAGGTTATTATTTAGCTCATCTTAACACAAACTACTTAACTTCCCCAGGCTCTATTATTTACCCATTGTTATTCACTAAGTTCTTATGGTTTTAACTTAAACTTTTAAGTACTTCATTTTCTCCTTATTTATTACATTTGTTCACCCACTTAGTACCCATTACATCCTCCAAACATGCCCTTAACAACTTTATAACATCAATATCTAACCATCCCCATCATTACCTAACATTTTCCAAGCTTAATTCACATTTTTATGGTGGTCCGGGACTTTGTCCTTACCTTAAGTCCCGGACCTATACTTGGTTAAACTCTCGGCTGATTTTATGTTGTGGTCCGGGACTTTATATGGGACTTAAGTCCCAGACCAATACAAGCTGAAATCCTCGGGTGGTTTTAATGGGGTGGTCCGGGACTTTACACTAGACTCAAGTCCCGGACCATAGTGCTGAAGCAACTCTCGGCCATATTTTTAGGTTGGTCCGGGACTTCACCTGGACTTAAGTCCCGGACCAGCTACAGATTCTACATTTTGCATTATTCTAAGTCTTGTTGCACTTGTCTCATCCATAAATCACCCAAACTTACACATGATCTTAGGCATATTCTAATACCAAAATAACCTCTTAAACTTGCCTAATTCATTCTCTAACCTTATAGCCCAATTTCTCACAAACCTTAACACTTGTACTATTTTCCTTAAGTTTTCTAAGTGGTATATCATACCTACAACCCAAATAGCAAAATATCATCTCATAAACAACCACCACTCTTAAGCATTATTCTCCACAACACCTCCTACATAAACTTTCTATTTTCCCCAAGTTATGTTGGATTCTCACAAGACATATTATCCTTTGTCTACTAAAACTTACACAAGATCATTCACACTCACTATACCCCTCTCTAGAGCACCAAACTTACTCTTTTGAATTCTAATTCCTTCAAGACAACTCCTAAGTCCTTTAAACCCTCAAGAATACTCTAGTTCACTTTCTTTCACCAATTTAAGCCCTAAGAATTCCTAGTACTTCTAGGTCATCAAATTCGTTTATACACCTAAAACTTCTTGTTTTCTCACAAATTTTGACATGGCTTCCTTTAGTAGTAATAATCCAAACACATGGTCTTACCATTAACAATCTTGGGCACCCAAATTCTTTCCACACATTCTTAACACTCATTCACCAAAACTACACTACATCACAATATAGTGCATAACCTTAAATGGCCTTGACATTAGGCCCTTAAATGACATAAGCTTAACATGAATTTCCACATATATTAGCCTTGACCTGCAATACACTAACAGGCTCCCATTGAATATAAATGCTCTTGTAATTCACCTTTGAATTGTCTAACTATTCATTCCATTTGCTCTTAATCACAACTTCTCAAATATAATCATTGTTTCTCCTAGGTTTTATAGCCCTTTCCTAATGTAAACTCTAAAGCTAAGTATCATATATCTAAATCCCATTCCCTTACCAATAACAAACCTTAAGGTAAGCAATTTATCTTGTTCTTTTACAAGCTTCTCAAACTTTCTTACTTAGGCTTCTCCTTGCACAATCTCGGTCACCAACCAAATTCTCCTTGCCAATGTTCTAATAAATATCCAATGATTCTAATGAGTGCTAGACAATGCACTAACCTTAAGGAACAAACCCTAGGTCAAAAATGTGTTTTAAGGTATTAAGATGAGTATTTTACCTTGAAGTCTTAAAGTAGGCTTGGATATGAATCAACAAGGACCTCCTCTATCCCTTGGAGAATATAAAACAAGGTAGAACAAGGCATAAAAATGGAGCCCCATGAGTGTGATTTTTCGGTAATGAAGAAAGGTGATGGAAACCTAGTTTTTCTTACATTTTCCTTACCTTAAGAGAATGGAGAAGCTAATGGAGTCTCCAAGCTTGTGTTTCCTCCTCTAATGGCGGTTTGGCTTGGCACCAAATCAAAGCTCTTGAAGTTTTGAAAAGATAGAAAGAAGGAGCTTGAGCTAACTAAGAAGAATATGTATTTTGTTTTGGTTTTGGAGCTAAGATGAGTGAGCTATGGTCAAAGCAAGGTGGAGCTAGCATGGAGGCTGAGTTTTACGTGAGGGAAGAAGAGAGGAGCAGCCAAAATCTGTGAGGAAGATGAAGAATGAAGAAAAGAGGAGAGAGGTAAGTAAATAAGAGATATCTATGTTAAAAGCAAATAGTAAAACCACTTACTTTTCCCTCTTCCTTTTACAAACTAGCTTTCTCATGTGTGACTCACACCCTTAGAAACCGGACACCTTATTAAACAAGGCTAGTCATGGTCTTGTTTGACCATTTAATTAAACTTAGTTGACTAAAGACTAAACTAGGCACTATTTGGCTACTATTCATAAACTAGTGCACATATTTGTGAAATTTTTGATTTCCCATTGATTTAGACTTCCTAATGTGATACTAAGTAGTACACAAGTTAATTAAGGAGTAATCATGGGCATTTAGCCACCTAAACCCCCCTTCTAAGACAATTTTTCAAAAATGTGCTTTAAGAGTCCTTAAAGCACAATTTGTGTTTTAACTTGTTTTTGAGCTTGGTTTTCTTTGGTAGCTGATTTAATATGACCATTAGGATATTAATAAGGTCTAAGAATGATATTTGGGTGCTCACCCAAGTTACTCCAAGCTTAGAGCACATTTTTGCCTAAATTGCTCTTATGGTGTTTCCTTGTGTTTTCTTTGATTAAAATTGTTTCTTAATATTTCTAAGGCATTATTTAGCCCTCTTATATCTTAGTTATCATCTAAACACCATATCTAGGTTTGTGGTATTTCAATCTACCCCCCTTAAAAGAACTTTGTCCCCAAAGTTCACATATATACTTAATCATTCACGGTACTCAAATTTCCTTAATCATAATACCACATCTTATATTCACATTCACACACCACAAGACTCAAAGGTCCACCACAAATACAATACATAAGTATTATACATATCTCAACTTACCACCAAAGTGTACTAACTTACACAATCATATCTTACACAAAACAAACAACGACAAACATGTTCGTTTATTAACTCAAAAGCGAGGAAGCTCTACCCCCCTTAAAAAGGGGTATGCCCCGTACCCTATACAGACAATCTAGTCGGTAAACAAAGAAGGGTACTTCGACCTCATTTTATCCTCTAATTCCCACGTGGCCTCTTCGACATCTTGGTTAGACCAGAGAACCTTCACCAGTCGTACTGACTTATGGCGAGTGTCCCTAGTCTTACTATCCAAGATCCTCTGAGGAATCTCCACGGATCTCATATTCGGTTCTAACGTCAACCTCTCAGGTTCTAACACATGGGAGGGGAAGTGCATGTATTTCTTTAGCTGTGAAACATGAAAAACATCATGCTCTTTACCCAGCTCAGCAGGTAAATTCAACCTGTAAGCAACTGGGCCCACCCGCTCCGTAATCTCATAAGGACCAACAAACTTCGGACTCAATTTGCCCTTCTGCCCATTTATGTTGATATATTTGTTATTTGTTGTATGGTTAGTGATTTCATTTTGGCTTTTCTTCAAGTTTCTTAAAAAAAATCAAATTTCTTTTCATCTTTTGAACACTGGGGATAGTGTTCCTGCCAAGTGTAGGGCAGGGACCCCCTTAAAAAAATAAGTTATAATAATATGCATAAGTTTTGCGTTTAATCAATGTTTTACTAAACTTTTTGCATGTTTTTTATTGAGATAAGATTAGGAATGACTAAATGCTTGTTCTCTCAAGAGGTAAGCTTTCTAATGACTCGTAGATTCCTGTTTTTAACTTCTTGATTCTTTTTATTTAACATGAGTATATGATCTTTCTCCTAATTCTTTCCTTTATGTACTTCTGGGTATTTGTTTCTTTTCTTTTCAAATTGTGAAAAATCTTTTGGGTGAAAATCTTAAAAAGGGTTTTTGTGAAAAAAAGAAAGAAGAAGAAGAAAAAGAAAAAAAGAAAGAAAAAATCTTCTTCCAAAGGAAAAGCATTATATTCCTTGAGGTTGCAAAAAGTGCCTCAAAATAAAAGTAAGAAACGAGAGTTTTTCCTTTTGTTTTTCTCCTAAATTCCCTGTTCTTCAAAGCAAAAAATTCATGGTTGATTCAGAAACTCTTGCAAAATAGGGCTGAGCAATAAAAACCATCGATGAGTGTCTTGGTCACATTCAGAAACTCTTGAAAAACAGAGGTGAATGATGGAAACCGGAAAAAGGAGAGAATACAAATCCCTTATTCAAAATAGCCCAAGAGTTTTTGGTCGGTTTTGAAAATCCTTTATTTTTGTACCCATTAGTTTCTGAATAGAATATGGATGATTAAGTGATACTTGTGAAATAGAGTCATATAGTTGGGAATATTTATCTAATTGTCATTCTAAAGTTTATCTGTTTTGTGCATAAGTAATTACTCCTTTCTAATCTAATTTTACTCGAGGACTAGCAAAAGGTAAGTGTAGGGCCTTGATAAGCCGCAGACTTATCATATTTTATGTACTAGCTTTAGGATTATATTTATATAAATAAGGTTAAGTAGTTAATATTTATGTTATATTATGTATTAAAGTGTATTATTTGTTCAGTCTTATGTTTTTATATGTTTTTCATGCAAGGAAACACTTTTGACCAAAATGCTGGACATAAGGCCGGTTAACTCCTGCACGGCACAAGCGTGGAGCAGAAAAAGGTGCTATGTCGGGTATGTTGTCGGGTACATCCTAGCCGGCACAAGTAAGAAGTTGCCTCAGTTCACCAGAAGTTAGCAGTACATGAAGAGGTTCCTTTTGATGAAGAGGTGCCTTTTGATGAAGAGGTGTCTTTTGATGAAGAGGTGTCTTTTGATGAATAGGTGTCTTTTGATGAAGAGGTGTCTCTTGGCAAAAAGGTGTCTTTTGGTGAAAAGGTGTCTCATGGTGAAAAGGTGTCTTATGGTGAAGAGGTGTCTTTTAGTTGGAAAGATGTCTTTTGGATGATAAGACACTATGGAAAGACATCATTTGGTGATGTGTCCTTCCATACCAATACAACTAGGGTAAAAGGTATCTTTTTGCTAAAGACATGTCTTGAAGGTGTATCTTTATGGAAAGACATCATTTAAGATATGTCTTTCCATAGAATCACTTCCAACACCTATAAATACCCTACCCATGTGGTCATTTGAGAACACACTTCAACATACCAAATCCACGCCATTCACTTCTATATTTCCGCCTCACTCCATTGTTGGTGTCCAAAGAAGTCTACGGATCAATCCACGCAAGAGAAGAAGAAGACCTTGTCGGGTTAAGGCTATTAACATCTCCTTCTCCCTCTTTGTATTCTCTTCTTGTAGTTGTGTGGATGGTGATGTAGAATTCTTTGTCTTCTCTGGTTAGAAATGGTTCTCTTTGTAAACACACTATGTTTATTCAATAAAAGATATAAGTTCAACTTGGAATTTTGTGTTTGTTGCAATTGGGATGAAATTGCTTCTTCTTCCATTTACTTCAAATTCTGACCTTGTTAAGGCAGAAAGGTTGAGGAATTCCAAGTGGTCTTTCTATTTGTCTTTTATAACTTAAAGGATGAAATTTAAGACTTAGAATTAACCATGTTATTCTCCCTTTTTCGGTTCATTGATTACCTAGATATTGTTAGTTTTCGATAATGATTTGGGAGTGCTTAGTTCGGCTTCAAACTGGAAGAGTAATTTGACATTTTGAGAATGCCGGATGGCATGCCGGGTACAAAACGTCCGGCACATTCAAGGTTCTTATTTTTGTCGTGTGCATCTTGTCTGACATAATATCCGGCAGTCTCAGGAGTTGGCTAATTCTTGATTTATTCTTTTCTTTGATGATCATTTGTGTTTTTATGACGATGCCATTTCAAATCTTGGGTAGATCCTTGTAAATACCATTTTAGATTAGGTTTTAGGTAGTTTTTCTTAATTTGTACCTACACACTTACTTTTCCCCCCTTGTTATAGAATAGGCTTTTGCCCGGATTAGGACTAGTTTTCTATAAGTCCCTTGGGTACGATTCTCTCGGTCGTAATATATTTACACTATACTCCGACCGGGTTTTTATTTGCTACCCGTAGTAGAGTTGTAGGTTTAGTTTATTATTTTATTATTTTTATATATAGTTTTATCCTACAATTTTCCGATTAGCAACCACTCACCATCTAATATTTAAACATGTAACTTGATGATTTATACTAGTATTTAGTATAAAATGGTTATCACATAAAGCTAAATAATTAGTTTACATAATTTAAAATAACTCAGCAACTCTATTTAGCATAAATAAATGGAAATTTTGAGTATGTGAATTGTTTTTAATGAAAACTAGAGTAATAAATGTATACTTTTAGTTGGAAGTGTATAGTAATCTTATACTTGTTGTATCACACATACTTCCCTCTCTAGGCGATGGTTCTTTCTCTAAAAAAAACCATCATCTTGTGACTTTCTTCCTTCCCATCATCCTTCCATGGTTCCATCCTCTTTGGCTGCGTTCGGCATGGTTGTTTGTGGTTGTTGGTCTGGCTGTTTTGTGGTTGTTTTATATGTGGCAGTATATTATTGGAGTAGAACGTAGGACCCACGTGGGTCCCACGTGGGGACCACCCCAAAATACCACACTAATGCGCTCACCGAACGGAGCCTTTGTTTCCTCTTTGTTTGTTGTGCACCTGCTAATTCTATTGTTGGCACTTGTCTCCTAACTTTGCATGCAATAGTTTACCCATTTAGTCTGGCACCCATACTTTGCGTGTTCTTCATCCAGTATTTCTTTCTTATCATTGCTCTGTGAATCATGCCTGGTTAGTGCTTTAGTTATTAATGAAATACCCCTAACCGTTAAATAATTAAATAAAGGTAAATAAATATTATCTAGGGGTTTATTAAACCCTGAGAAAATAATATAAACAGTTAGGCGTTAAAAACACACCTAAACTCCTTAAGGTCATAAACGGGCGTTAAGCCGGACCTTAAGCTAAACAAGTTATATAAGCTATAAACTTCATATGAAGTTAATCAAGGATCATTATATGACCCTTAGAACACAGGACCTCAGTTAGAACTGAGTAAAAATACAAAATGCCCGGGAGTCCCCTTAAGGGCCCGAAAGACCCGAAAGTCCCGGAAATATTTTATAAGATGAAATAAAGCATTACACTTCATTCCAAATACACATAACACTTTAATAAACATATACTCACATAATTAACTTCCTCAACATTCTGAAAATCTGGCATATCAGGGCTCAGAGCGTGTGGTCGTGCACTAACCACGTTTGCTTGTGGAGGAAGTTGATTCATCGCTATTTGCTCCACCACCTTCTGTAGAGCGCTAACCTTTGTAGATGTTTGAGCATTGCTCTCCAACAACTGCTCATGACTTTGCATAGTTTGTCGAATTTAGCATCGCCCTCTCCCACTTGATATAAACCAGCGGTACCGCCCCTGGTTCCACCTATGGCCCAATCCCTAATCTCTTCGCAAAGTGATTCAACTCCACTAAGGAATTGATCTCCAGGCTTATTCAATATGTCCGCACCAAGGGAGGATAGGATCATTGTTTTACATTGGTTGACCAATCCTTTGTAGAACAACTGAGATAGTTGTTCCTTGGTGAGGTCGTGGTGTGGACATGTGCCCAGCAACCCCTTGAATCTGTCCCAAGTCTCACAGATGTTCTCCGAGCTAGGTTGCCTGAAATTGTAAATCTCGGCTATCATCTCCAGGGTGCGACTTGGAGGCATGAACTTATCATAGAACTTGGTTGCCATGTCCTTCCATGTGGTAATGGTACTAAGGGTCAGACTGTGATACCATTTGCTGGCGTTCCCCGTAAGGCTATGGGGGAAGAGGGAAAGTCTGGCGTACTGGAGGACATTATTCATGGAGGTTAGGCTGTTTGTATGTTGTAGAAATTTGGTGATGTGGAGCAAGGCATCGTCCGGATTTGTACCGTCGAACATACCCAATTCCTTGATGCATCTGATTTGATGATATGGCTTAAGTTTTTATCATTCATCGTATTCGTTTTGTGGAAGGAGAGGGAGGTCGATTGCTGGCTTTTGGCCTTGGTTGGAAGGCCGGTTTATGTTGTGGACGGTCGGTGCTGCCATTTGTATGTTGTGCAGGTTTCTTCGTTGACGAATGGAGCGAAGGAGGGTTCTCTCAATCTCTGGGTCAAAGTTGGCTAAATTTTCAGGAATACTCGTTGACCGAAGAAGCATTCACCTTTTAAATATTCATGAGGAGCAAAACAACAAGTTATAATATTTTGTAGTAATAAATAATAAGGCAATGAATTCATTGAAAATACGAAAATTAAAAGAGAAACAAAATTTTGTGTATGTCGGGTTCAGTGTCGGGTCTTTCGTATCCGGCGCTGGACTTCCTCCAACAATGCCGGATGTATCATACCCGGCATTAGACCCGGCCTATTTGATCCGAAAGAAAAATAAGCGGATCAAAGCGTATGACGTGTCAGAAGGGAGAGATAATGAATGGTGCAACAAAAATATTATGAAGATTCGTAACACTTTTAAGATAATAAATAAATTTGAAAAAAAAACTTGAACGTGCCAGTCATGTTGTCGGACGCCTGGTATCCGGCAGTGGACTTCCTCCACTAATGCCGGATTGAATTAACCCGGTATATTACCCGGCACGTTCAACTTTATAAAGAAAAATAGATAAGACGAGAAAGAGAAAAGGAAGTTAACAATAAAGAGAAAAGGGAAGGAGTATTTATAAATAAATCAAGGATTCGAAGAAAGAAAAAATGCACAATAAAAGGTGAGATTAAATGCCGGATTGTGTGCCGGATAGATCCAGTCCGGTTTAGGACTTCCTCCAATATGCCAGACGTGTCATACCCGGCATAATGCACGACATGCTCAACCTGGAAAACAATTTAAAACAACTAATAAAAGAATAAGTAAATAAGAATGGTTGAATCTACCAGGCACCGGTTACCCGGCATCCAACCCGGCATATTCAACCGAAAAACAAAATAGAAAGTTTAAATGAAAGAATCAAAGAATAAAGAAATAAAGAATAGGGCGTTATACCGAATTTAGGACTTGGACTAATTCCAAGTCCCCGGCAATGGCGCCAATTTGCTAATCGAAAAATTGTAGGATAAAACTATATATAAAAAGAATAAAATAATAAACTAAACCTACAACTCTACTACAGGTAGCAAATAAAAACCCGGTCGGAGTATAGTGTAAATATATTACGACCGAGAGAATCGTACCCAAGGGACTTATAGAAAACTAGTCCTAATCCGGGCAAAAGCCTATTCTATAACAAGGGGGGAAAAGTAAGTGTGTAAGTACAAATTAAGAAAAACTACCTAAAACCTAATCTAAAATGGTATTTACAAGGATCTACCCAAGATTTGAAATGGCATCGTCATAAAAACACAAATGATCATCAAAGAAAAGAATAAATCAAGAATTAGCCAACTCCTGAGACTGCCGGATATTATGTCGGACAAGATGCACACGACAAAAATAAGAACCTTGAATGTGCCGGACGTTTTGTACCCGGCATGCCATCCGGCATTCTCAAAATGTCAAATTACTCTTCCAGTTCGAAGCCGAACTAAGCACTCCCAAATCATTATCTAAAACTAACAATATCTAGGTAATCAATGAACCGAAAAGGGGAGAATAACATGGTTAATTCTAAGTCTTAAATTTCATCCTTTAAGTTATAAAAGACAAATAGAAAGACCACTTGGAATTCCTCAACCTTTCTGCCTTAACAAGGTCAGAATTTGAAGTAAATGGAAGAAGAAGCAATTTCATCCCAATTGCAACAAACACAAAATTCCAAGTTGAACTTATATCTTTTATTGAATAAACATAGTGTGTTTACAAAGAGAACCATTTCTAACCAGAGAAGACAAAGAATTCTACATCACCATCCACACAACTACAAGAAGAGAATACAAAGAGGGAGAAGGAGATGTTAATAGCCTTAACCCGACAAGGTCTTCTTCTTCTCTTGCGTGGATTGATCCGTAGACTTCTTTGGACACCAACAATGGAGTGAGGCGGAAATATAGAAGTGAATGGCGTGGATTTGGTATGTTGAAGTGTGTTCTCAAATGACCACGTGGGTAGGGTATTTATAGGTGTTGGAAGTGATTCTATGGAAAGACATATCTTAAATGATGCATTTCCATAAAGATACACCTTCAAGACATGTCTTTAGCAAAAAGATACCTTTTACCCTAGTTGTATTGGTATGGAAGGACACATCACCAAATGATGTCTTTCCATAGTGTCTTCTCATCCAAAAGGCATCTTTCCAACTAAAAGACACCTCTTCACCATAAGATACCTTTTCACTATGAGACACCTTTTCACCAAAAGACACCTTTTTGCCAAGAGACACCTCTTCATCAAAAGACACCTATTCATCAAAAGACACCTCTTCATGTACTGCTAACTTCTGGTGAACTGAGGCAACTTCTTACTTGTGCCGGCTAGGATGTACCCGGCAACATACCCGGCATAGCACCTTTTTCTGCTCCACGCTTGTGTCGTGCAGGAGTTAACCGGCCTTATGTCCAGCATTTAGGTCAAAAGTGTTTCCTTGCATGAAAAACATATAAAAACATAAGATTGAACAAATAATACACTTTAATACATAATATAACATAAATATTAACTACTTAACCTTATTTAGATAAATATAATCCTAAATCTAGTACATAAAATATGATAAGTCTGTTGCTTATCAGTGGTATAGTGATTTTAAGAAAGAGTGGGAATATAGCTACCTAAACAAACTAAGGAATTCATTTTTTTTATAGAAAAACATTCAAATATTTCAATTAGAAAATTATATTTATGGTATGTTTGTAATTAAGGAATAACATTATATTTCATGTAATTGTAGCTATTACTATGTTTGTCTATTCAAGCTTACTAGTAACTCATCATAATTGCTATTCCAACGTGTATTATGTATTACAAAGCATTAACCAATTGAAGTACTAAATAATTATATTTAGAAATATACTTAATATTTTTGAATTATGATCTATGTTAGGTAATCATGAACTTGTTTTATTTGATATAAGTATTTATATTTCAACTAAATATATAGTAATTAGGTTTATGACCAATACAATTTTATTTAATTACTTGTTCAATATATTAGTTTAATGAATGAAATAAATTTGTTATGTTATTGTAAATGTAGTGTCAAATCAATAAAAACAAGTGAAAAATAAAACCAAAAGTTTAGTTAATTATAATAAAACAATAAAATATTTTATACTAATGATATAATTCTAATAACCAAACATGTTCTTATGGATGATGTCAGTTAAAAAGATAACCAAAATATGTCAAAAAAATATTAAATATTATTATGATCACAGGGATGTATTAACATACAAAAAACTTAATTTATAAAGACACTCATCTCGTTTAATAGCAAACTATGAACGATGGTTTTGCTAAAACATTAATTCTTAGCTACAGGTGGGTATAGCTATCGATAGCTACATCCTAAGTAAATTTTGTAATTTAAAAAAATTGAGAGGGGGGTATAAGAGTAAATTTTGTAATTTAGAAAAATTGGAAGGAGATATAAGGGTAAATTTGTAATTTAGAAAAATTAGGAGGGAGAGACAGAGGAGTAGGCGCGTGATTTGCATTTTTTTTATTTTTTTAATTTTTCCTTTATCACAATACAAAATTTAAATTGTTATAACTTTTAATATATAAGTCCAAAATGAAAAAAATTATATCATTATTCATCTAAATTCAAACTCTTCAAAACAAGACCAGTCATTGATATGTTTTGACAACTTTTTAAAAAATTATTTTTACATGTATACCATGATATTTTAATGTAGGGATGTATATACATATTTTAATGTGAGAATGTACATGTTTTAATGTGATGATGTACATGTTCAAATGTGAGAATGTACATGTTCTTTAATGAACATGTGTACATGTTCGTATGGCTATATGTACATGTTTGTATGACCGTTTGTACAAATGTTATTCCTTATATGTACAGATTTTAATCTAAGGATGTATATATTTAATGATTCGTACAGGTTTATATGACTATCTATATGTTTTTAATGCGAGGATGTACATGTTTTTACGTGAGAATGTACATGTTTTAGTGAACATTTGTATAGGTTTATATGACCATCTGTACAAGTTTTCTTTTACGTTTTGTGTACTATATATGTCAAAATAACTTTTTCTAAAATTGTCAAAATATATCCATGACTGGTCTTGTTTTGAAGAGCTTGAATTTAGGTGAACAATGATATGATTTTTTTTCATTTTGGACTTATATATTAAAAGTTACAACAATTTAAAGTTTTTATGATTATAAAAAAAGGCGCCACTGGATGTAGCCAATTTGGCTACAGTAGGATGTAGCCAAGACACGAAGTTGCTAAAATAAAGGAGGAGTTTTTTTTTATAAAAATGTTATTATGTGTTTTACTAGTTCATGAAATATTAACTTGAATGAAAAAACAAAATATCTTACAAGTTAATAAACTCGTTTAAAAACTCTCAATATGCCATCAAGTGTTTAAAAATTATTATTTTTTAAAAATAATACAAAAAATATAGATAATTGTGGAACCATATCAAACAATTTAACTCTTCTTCACTAAAGATTAATAAATTAACAAATTGATTGTAACTGTTTCTCATATTATATTTCAAAGTATTAAATAAGATGTAAGCATAAAAAATTGTAAATTAGTTAATGTAGGAAAATTACTACTACTTTTTTACTGCTTCATTAAACTTTTATTTTATTTGAATGGGGTGCTCAAAATTTAAAAATGTTAATATTTATTTAATATTAAATTTTTTCTAACTTTTATTCATTTTTATTGTTTTGTATTTTTATGTCTTTAAAAAATTTATATTTTTTTATAGTACTTTATCAATTTTATGCATTTTTATTTTTATAATAATTTGAATTTTTAAACATATAATTGACTTCTGACATTATATGAATTAAATATAATTACATCTCATATTTTTTCTATTTACAGTGACATTCATGAATTAATAAAAAATAAAAATAAAACCGCCATCCAACTGAATGAGTTGACACATATATGGGCTGCGCTCGACGTGAATTTAGCGGGTAGTTTTGTGGTAGTTTTGGTCTGGTTGTTTTGTGGTAGTTTTGTTGGTTGTTTTGTGCTGGTTGTTTTATGGCTGTTTTGAAAACTAGTGTTCGGCAGACGGCGGTTTCGTCTGTCTGTTTTGAATAAGTTAGTTTTGTGCGGTGCGTTTACAGTTTTCGTTATTACAATTAAAAATTTTATACTGGGTTGCTATTCGCAGTACAAAATTACTAATCACCGCAGTACAAAATTTTTTTAATTCATACTGACGTTGTACACATGTAATGATGTCGTGTTGTAACTTTTGTTTTTTTTAAATAATTGCTTGAGCGTAAAGAGTAAAAAACACTCTGAATGTTACAAAACATTATAAAACATTAAAAACACTCTGAATGTTACAAAACATTATAAACCCGTATTAATTGTGTCAATACGATTTTAATTGTGAATCCACATTGGTACATATTCAGAATGTCGTACTGAATTCATAGTTAAAAACGCCAATTTCGGGTGAAAAACGCTCTAATTGTAATAAAAGACGTTAAACCTGTTTTAATCGCATTTAAACTTTATAATTGTGACTCCACGTAAGTTAAAGACATTTTATGTTGTGTTTGACTAAATTACAAACATTGTTACATTTTCAGAACGTCGTACTGAAATCGCAGTTGAAAACGTCAATTTCGGGTAAAAACGCTCGTACTATATATTGCTTAACCTTCCTTGGATTATTCATTTCTCTTTTACTCACTCTCTCTCCTCTCTCTCTTCCTTAAGAACCTCTCTTCTGACTGTCGGAGCCGCCACCGGAGCCGCCGCCGGAGCCGCCACCCGCCGCCGCCAACCACCGCGGGACCACCGTCGGAATATTTTTCCGGTGAGTTTTTTTTAAAAAAAATTTTGCAACTTATAGATTTGGGTGTCCTAAGTATGAATTTGGTGTTAGTTTTTTGAAATTCAACATCATTTGAGCTAGATTTAGCATGCAAGATTCGATTTTTTCTTTTTAAAAAAAAAAAGTTCAGGCGAGGAGCACCGCTGCTCTACTCGCGCTAGGGCAAGCAGCGCCGCGGCTCTACCCTGCGCCCCGCGAGTACCGCCAGTGCTCAAATTGAAGACATGCGAGGAGCGTCGCCGCTCGTTTCGAAGACAGACGAGAAGGCCCGTGGCTCGCCCAGCTGTGCGCGCGCCCGACGCAGGAGACGAGGACCGCCGTTGCTCGACTCGGGTAGATGCGAGGAGTACCGCTGCTCGCCTGTGACGGAGAAGAGTACCAGCGCTACTCGATTTCGCCGGTGCAGAGGAGTTGTGCTACTCGATTTTGCCGGTACAGAGGAGCTACACTGCTCGATTCTGGGAGCAGAATACCCTATTTTTTTAATTCTAATATTGTGAATGAATTTGATATGTTTGAATTTGTTTTTTTAATTCTAATATTGTGAATGATTTTTAAATGTTTTAATTTGTTATTTTTTTGAATTCTAATTAATATTGTGAATGATTTATAAATGTTTAAAATTTTTTTGAATTGTAATATTGTGAATGATATGATTATAAATGTTTGAATTTTTATGTTATGAATGAGGAATATAACTGTGTGATATTCGTATGCAGTGATGGATCGACTGAAAAAAGCAGTGAAAATGTATACACGAAGAGGAAGAATAAAGACCGGGGTACGGAGCAGCCTATGACGGCCTCGTACCATCGTGGTGTACGTGCTCCTGGTGAAGGGCCGAGTAATCCTGCCCCCCACATGGAAGCAGCACGTCATTCATCATTCCACCCGGGTCAATCTTTCAACGACCCGGCGTTTCAAGTACCTGCACCACCAATGGTAGCGGAGGATGACTCGGCGGTGTTCGATATACCGAGGAGACGCATGCCAGTGGTGTCATCATCCAGTAGTGCTTGGTCTGACAGATCACTACACAGCGCTAGCTACAATATCTCGGGGGAAGCAAGCCACCAGACTGCTCTGTTAGAAGCTCAGACGTCAGGCGGTGGTAGTTCATCACGTCCACCACGCCCATCACCCGCCCGTGCTGATGAGGACCATGTGATGACTGAGTGTTCGCCACATGCTGATGACGGTGGTCGTGATGCTGATGATGAGGACTCACCCGACGTGGATGAGGAGCAGGATAATGAAGATGATGAAGTCATGGATAAGGAGGATGACACTGATGAGGAAGCAGCGCTAGCGATGGTTCCAGTCATTCCTACCTCTTGGAAGTTGACAGAGGTGCCAGTTCCTGGCGGTCCACTACTCACTAGTGTTATCACTAGCTTCAAGGGTCATGTAGTGCTTGACTTATGGACCTCGACTAAGGTATGTTCTCTATCTTCTCCTGTATTTGATCATTTAAATCATACAATGTTTTGTAAGTGTTGAATATTGGTCATTATATAGGATCGTGGGGTTTTGAGTTTCAAATCCCGTAGGGTGATGCTTACATGTTGGCCAAAAGATCAAGTTACCTGCAAAAGAGCAAGGAACATGCTTAAGTATTCTGGTATAGAGCACCTACATGATATTACGATGCCATACAACAATATGTCCCTCATCAGTGCTTTTATGGAGAGGTGGCAGCCTGATACAAACTCATTCCATATGTCGTTCGGTGAGATGACGATTACCCTGCATGATGTGTGGATGATACTGCAAATCCCCATCGTCGGTCGTCCATTGATAGGGGAGATGTCGAAGGAGGTAATGGCTGATTGTCTTGATTTTGGAGGAGATGTTGAGACTATGACAGAGACACTGTGGAATACCGGTGCTGTATCGATTGCGAGCTTGTTGCAGCACTGTAGGGATGAACCTGAAGACCCAATGAAGCAGGCATGTGGTTGGTTGTATCATTTGATCGGTACCACCATATTAACTGGAAAATCAAATGGTCGTCTGAGTCCACAGTTGTTCTCGTTAGTAGCTCCCATGAAGAAAGCTACCAAGCTTCGTAAATATGCATGGGGAGCTGGTACTCTTGCATGGTTATATCGCCAGCTTGGGATAGCCTCTCGTGCCGGCTCCAGTAGGATAGCTGGTTCTATGACGTTACTTGAGGTATGTGTCCTAATGTGCATCTAGTATATGATAACTCACTGAGTATTAATAAGTGGTACTGCTTAATCATTCTAGTGTTTTATATGCACAGTGCTGGATTTATGCGTACTTTCCTACATTAAGACCAGCGATTAGCCCAGACTGGCGCTCTAATGATGATAGACCTTGGGCTCTAAGATGGGTGAGTCTACCTCTCAAGTGCAGGATCATCGTTCACTGCAAGGCTATCGTGAGGCATCTAGATGCTCTGACTGCTCTAAATGTAAGTGTTTGTAGTTGCTAACACATTGAACCATTATTTTTTTGTCTTTCGTTGTTGGTTACATCTTACTATTTATGTTCATTGAAATTGATTGGTTGCCCTACGGTCGGGATAATGTTAATGTTCATGGAGGGCGCACATGGTATAGAGGTAACATACAGGTTATGGGGTTGAATGAGCCATACTTGCCTGGGCGTTGTCTGCGCCAATTTGGTTACATTCAGGGTATCCCTGAACCTCCTATTAGACCCAACCCAAGGTTTGAAAAAAGAGGAAAAACCCCACCCTACACCTGTGTATACCCCCCCCATGTATAGTTTGTGGGAAAACACTCCTAAACTGCTGGTTCCAGGGTATACGCCCACAAATGCGCGGTTGCATGCTTGCGACCCACTCTACCTAGATTGGTACACCAAGCATACACACCCGAAGATCCTAAACCCTGAGAGTTATCAGACCACCCTAGTTCATCGTCCAGATCCCTGTCTAGTAAGTCATATTTTCATACTACTTCATCACATATCACTTTTATTTTTTATGTGTACTTACCTGACCAAGTGTGTTACAGCTACTGTCTGAGGCAAGTGAGCTTGCACGCCCGTACTACCAAGAGAACA
This sequence comes from Limonium bicolor, assembly GCA_023374045.1. Taxonomy (NCBI): domain Eukaryota; kingdom Viridiplantae; phylum Streptophyta; class Magnoliopsida; order Caryophyllales; family Plumbaginaceae; genus Limonium; species Limonium bicolor. The sequence continues at coordinate 42,540,778 of CM041777.1, forward strand.
ATGCATGGGACTGGTCATACTATCGTCAGGGGATGCCAGAAGAAGAACAAAGGGCTGCAACTCATGGTCTTGAGGATGTGTTCAGCTCTTTATACATATGGGAAAGTTACCAGCGCCAGCATGGTGCACCCTAGTGGTTGTCATCTTGGATTTGGATGTAATAAACTTTAGTATCATCTTGGAACTATTTGTTGTCTTTCATTTTTACTTGGTGTGTTAGACGCTAGTACAATTTGTGTGGTTGTAGTTTTTTTCTGGTGGACTTGGTGATGGTGGAATTATTGCTGACAATGTTGGTGACCTTGTTGATGATTTGTTGGTTGATTTTGTGGAGGTTCTTAGAACCGGTGGAGATAAGAAAAACAGGGGAGACTATGCCAATTTTTTTCTAGAAATGCCTTTGTTTCTGTTGTGCTTGCTGCCTGAGAGAAAGAATTGTGAAATTTCAAAGGCCTTGGCAGAAGAAGAATTTGGTAGAATTTTGTGTCGTCACACAATGCATGGCTCCTTTCAAAGTTAACGATCAGTATTTGACAAATGTGCTTCTTAAGAAAGAAAAGTCCCCGAATTCAAATCCTATGAATCACATGATTGAAAGTGAATAACTATCTAACATGTACCAAAGATTGTATATGTCACGAGAAATGAAAATATATCAAAATGTAGAAATTCCTAAGAAAGAAAAGTCCCTAAGAAAGAAAAGTTAACGATCAGTATTTGACAAATGTGCTTCTTAAGATCAATGCAAATATGGGTGGTCTAAATTCTTTGTTGGTCGTTGAGTGTTCTCAGGAATGATAGTGTTGAAATGAAATATCTAACATGTACCAAAGATTGTATATGTCACGAGAAATGAAATATATCAAAATGTAGAAATTTCTAAGAAAGAAAAGTCCCCGAATTCAAATCCTATGAATCACATAATTGAAAGTGAATAACTATCTAACATGTACCAAAGATTGTATATGTCACGAGAAATGAAATATATCAAAATGTAGAAATTCCTAAGAAAGAAAAGTCCCCGAATTCAAATCCTATGAATCACATAATTGAAAGTGAATAACTATCTAACATGTACCAAAGATTGTATATGTCACGAGAAATGAAATATATCAAAATGTAGAAATTCCTAAGAAAGAAAAGTCCCCGAATTCAAATCCTATGAATCACATAATTGAAAGTGAATAACTATCTAACATGTACCAAAGATTGTATATGTCACGAGAAATGAAATATATCAAAATGTAGAAATTCCTAAGAAAGAAAAGTCCCTAAGAAAGAAAAGTTAACGATCAGTATTTGACAAATGTGCTTCTTAAGATCAATGCAAATCTGAGTGGTCTAAATTCTTTGTTGGTCGTTGAGTGTTCTCAGGAATGATAGTGTTGAAATGAAATATCTAACATGTACCAAAGATTGTATATGTCACGAGAAATGAAATATATCAAAATGTAGAAATTCCTAAGAAAGAAAAGTCCCCAAATTCAAATCCTATTAATCACATAATTGAGAAAGGGAAGTCTGAGCAGATTATTATATTTAGGGATGGTGTGAGTGAATCTCAGTTCAACCATGTTCTAAACATCAAGGTTGACCAAAATATTGAGGCTTGCAAATTTCTGGATGAAAGCTGGAACCCCAAGTTTGTGGTGGATGCCCTGATAATGTCCCTCCCTGTACTGTTATTGATAATACGGTGTGTCACGAGAAATGAAATATATCAAAATGTAGAAATTCCTAAGAAAGAAAAGTCCCCGAATTCAAATCTGATGAATCACATAATTAAAAGTGAATAACTATAACAACACGTTTATTCCACATCCAAACATCTACCAAAGATTATAAATCCCGAAAAGTATGACAACACGAGAACTAACAAGATCAATTACGCAATAACCAATAACCTAATTATTTCCTAACCTTTGTCTCTCTATTCCCTGTGCTATTACATTACGTCGCATCTCATAAATTGGTTCTTGGTGTTGAAAATCATCATCATCGGGCTCAATAGGATCATAAATAACAAGTAATGGAATATGAGCAATGAAATCATTATACTCCATGTAATTCTCCATCATCCGGCGAATTGATGTATCATTTCGTACATGAATAAAAGTCCACTCGTAGTCGCCCTCTAGCCCCAAATACACCATGGTTGTTATGTTTATTCTGCCGAGGAGGGACTGTAGTGCTCGAATTACTCGTCGTTGTAGATCACAGAGATTACTAGGATATGGCATGGTAACTTCTACGCGTCTGTGCCCCATTCTTCTATCAAATTGTGCTCCATGACGACCAAAAGTAGCTACATAATTAACGTGCAAACAGAAAGAAAACTCCATTTGATTTTGAGAGCGAAATGGGAATTAAGGTATGAAGAGTTCAAGCAAGATGTAATTAGACAGATTCTGAGAGCACAGGGTAAGGAATGAGTATGTTGGGACACTAATACCCTCTTTTATAATATTTGAGTAACGGTCACTGACATGTCCAACGGCTACTGAAAGAAAACAGGGTTATATCGTGAATTTTCCCTAAAAAGAATTCAGCCCCACTATTCAAATTAGATTCTAGCCGAAGGAAGCGTACCAAACACACCATGGAGAAGTTGATGATCCGGTACAAAGCGAATTCAAAGTTACCATAGGTAATTACTTTTGTCAGAAAAGGTACACGTACCAGGTCACTGTGCACGTATCAGGTTACCGTTTGCAGTACAAAGTGAATTCAAAGTTACCATAGGTAATTACTTTTGTCAGGAAAGGTACACGTACCAGGTCATTGTGCACGTACCAGGTTACCGTTTGCAGTACAAAGTGAATTCAAAGTTACCATAGGTAATTACTTTTGTCAGGAAAGATACACATACCAGGTCACTGTGCACATACCAGGTTACCGTTTGCAGCACAAAGTGAATTCAAAGTTACCATAGGTAATTACTTTTGTCAGGAAAGGTACACGGACCAGGTCACTGTGCACGTACCAGGTTACCGTTTGCAGTACAAAGTGAATTCAAAGTTACCACAGGTAATTACTTTTGTCAGGAAAGGTACACGTACCAGGTCACTGTGCACGTACCAGGTTACCGTTTGTAGTACAAAGTGAATTCAAAGTTACCACAGGTAATTACTTTTGTCAGAAAAGGTACACGTACCAGGTCACTGTGCACGTACCAGATTACCGTTTTCAGTACAAAATGAATTCAAAGTTACCATAGATAATTACTTTTGTCAGGAAAGGTACACGTACCAGGTCACTGTGCACGTACCAGGTTACCGTTTGCAGTACAAAGTGAATTCAAAGTTACCATAGGTAATTACTTTTGTCAGGAAAGGTACACATACCAGGTCACTGTGCACGTACCAGGTTACCGTTTGCAGTACAAAGTGAATTCAAAGTTACCATTGGTAATTACTTTTGTCAGGAAAGGTACACGTACCAGGTCACTGTGCAAATACCAGGTTACCGTTTGCAGTACAAAGTGAATTCAAAGTTACCATAGGTAATTACTTTTGTCAGGAAAGGTACACGTACCAGGTCACTATGCACGTACCAGGTTACTGTTTACAGTACAAAGTGAATTCAAAGTTTCCATAGGTAATTACTTTTGTCAGGAAAGGTACACGTACCAGGTCACTGTGCACGTACCAGGTTACCGTTTGCAGTACAAAGTGAATTCAAAGTTACCATAGGTAATTACTTTTGTCAGAAAAGGTACACGTACCAGGTCACTGTGCACGTACCAGGTTACCGTTTGTAGTACAAAGTGAATTCAAAGTTACCATAGGTAATTACTTTTGTCAGGAAAGGTACACGTACCAGGTCACTGTGCACGTACCAGGTTATCGTTTGCAGTACAAAGTGAATTCAAAGTTACCATAGGTAATTACTTTTGTCAGGAAAGGTACACGTACCAGGTCACTGTGCACGTACCAGGTTACCGTTTGAAGTACAAAGTGAATTCAAAGTTACCATAGATAATTACTTTTGTCAGGAAAGGTACACGTACCAGGTTACCGTTTGCAGTACAAAGTGAATTCAAAGTTACCATAAGTAATTACTTTTGTCAGGAAAGGTACACGTACCAGGTCACTGTGCACGTACCAGGTTACCGTTTGCTGTACAAAGTAAATTCAAAGTTACCACAGGTAATTACTTTTGTCAGGAAAGGTACACATACCAGGTCACTGTGCACGTACCAGGTTACCGTTTGCAGTACAAAGTGAATTCAAAGTTACCATAGGTAATTACTTTTGTCAGGAAAGGTACACGTACCAGGTCACTGTGCACGTACCAGGTTACCGTTTGCAGTACAAAGTGAATTCAAAGTTACCATAGGTAATTACTTTTGTCAGGAAAGGTACACGTACCAGGTCACTGTGCACGTACCAGGTTACCGTTTGCAGTACAAAGTGAATTCAAAGTTACCATAGGTAATTACTTTTGTCAGGAAAGGTACACGTACCAGATCACTGTGCACGTACCAGGTTACCGTTTGCAGTACAAAGTGAATTCAAAGTTACCATAGGTAATTACTTTTGTCAGGAAAGGTACACGTACCAGGTCACTGTGCACATACCAGGTTACCGTTTGCAGTACAAAGTGAATTCAAAGTTACCATAGGTAATTACTTTTGTCAGGAAAGGTACACGTACCAGGTCACTGTGCACGTACCAGGTTACCGTTTGCAGTACAAAGTGAATTCAAAGTTACCATAGGTAATTACTTTTGTCAGAAAAGGTACACGTACCAGGTCACTGTGCACGTACCAGGTTACCGTTTGCAGTACAAAGTGAATTCAAAGTTACCATAGGTAATTACTTTTGTCAGGAAAGGTACACATACCAGGTCACTGTGCACGTACCAGGTTACCGTTTGCAGTACTTGTAACTTTATGGCTAATTCATGACCAACCTCTATATAAGGGATGCCTCCTCCATTTCATCTTCACACACTCACTCTCCATATTCTCGACGCTCTCTATCTCCTCACTCTCTTCCAAAAATAATTTCGTAAAACTGTGCAAGCTCTCTAAACATGAGTCAATCTTCAGATTCCGATCATGAGTATGTTCCAATATCAAGCCCAGTAAGTATTTAGTTTATTTTCTTTGTAAATCATATTCACACTAATATTTCATATTTCAATATTCATCTAACATTCTCTCGACCCTTATTGCAGGAAAGTGACTCAACCACTGATTCAGATTAGGATGAATTTGATGAAGGCATTCCAGATCATAATGCAAAGATGGATGACTACATGCAACAGATGTATAATCAACCTCCGGTGGTGGATACAGGTTACTTATTTCAAACAAACCAGACCTTTAGGAGTAAAGAAGAAGCGAAAGCTTGGGTAGATAGTGTTGGCCATCCCAACCATATCTACACCATAATTCAATGTTCTCGGTCGGGCCAAGATTTCCACATAACATGCGAGAGGTATTGGAAACCACGAAGGACATCACGACCTGGTGTCATCAACCGGCGCAGATCATCTGGTTCAAAGAAATTTGGTTGTCCTTTTCAAATTAAGGGGTATTACACAAGCTACGGGTGTTTCTTGCAAGTGGGTCACGAATGGCATAACCATGATCTCGCTGAGTGGGCAGAGGGTCATTTTGTGGGAAAACGCCTGACTGAGGCGGAGGAGATTATGATCGATCAGAGAAGTAGAGTCGGTGTGCCACCCTGTGCAATTTATTCAGAGCTCACAACAATCAACCCAGAAACGTCAGCAACAAGGAAAGACATATACAACCGGATACAAAAAACAAAACTAGTAAAGAGAGATGGTCGATCTATGGTGCAGACTCTGCAGAGTGAGCTAGACAAAAACAACTACTACTACGATTACACTACAGAACCAAGTAAGTCAACTCAGTATGTCTCAAATAACTTCAATCCTTTAGGTTTCATATTAATTTGATAGATAACATGATTATATTTCACAATTTAGGGGATCAAACACGACTTGGGTCCATCTTCTTTGCACACCCTACCTCTAGATTACTGCTCCATGCTTTCCCGTATGTCATAGGCATTGATGCTACCTATAAAACAAACATAGCAAAAATGCCTTTGGTCCAGTTCATCGGGATGACGAGTATAGGCAAAAACTTCAGCATTGCCTTCGCCTTTCTTGTATCAGAATCAACAGACATGTATGTGTGGGCACTTCAACAATTAAGGGACCTCCTCGGGCGGACTACAACCTCTACATTTATCACCGACTGATGTCTGGCCCTGATGAATGCCTTAGAAGAGGTATTTTCTGAATCTCATCATCTACTATGTCGGTGGCACATAAGTAGGAACGTTCAGGGGAAAGCCGAGACTTATATGGGTGATAGAGGAAGGGCGGCGGCTGCAGTCCGAATGTGGACTTGGGTTGTCTACTCGAGCACAGAGCAGGACTACAATGAGAGGTACAAAAATTTCAAGAATACATATCGAAGCTACCCACGTTTCATTACGTATGTTGCATCAGTCTGGGAGAAATACAAGGAAAAATTTGTGGAGGCTTGGGTCAAGAATGTGTTGCACTTCAGCAACATAACGAAAAATAGGTAAAATTGTTAATCTTGTAATGTTTAAGATAATACAGTCATTGTTATAGATCTATAAAACTTACTTAAACATTTGATAGGGTGGAGAGCGCACATTCTTCTCTAAAGGCAAGATTAAGGAGTGCTAGACACACTTTGGATGTAATCTTTCCAAAGATTAACGATCATGTGAATACAAGCATCCGGGAGTTAAAAAAGGATTTTGAGGCAGCCAGGACAAAACACAGAAGAGAGCACATGAGGGTTCCAATTGCTGACCTGATCGGGAAGGTTAGTACCCTTTGCTTAGATGAGCTAGTCAAGGAGCTTGGAAGGGCGAATTATGTGCAAATGGACAACTCACTCTGTGGATGTGACAAGGTAACCTCTCATGGATTACCTTGCGCTTGTAAATTAAACTACATGCTGGATAGTGGTATACTATGCTTGAAGAGGGATATACATCGTTTCTGGTATACCCTAAGCTGGGAGAAACATGAATCGACAATTGATATGGTATCCTACAAGGAGGAAGAACAGAATAGATGGCGAGATATAGCTTCTGAGGTAGCACAGTTAGATGATCCTACTCTGATGGTGAAATACCCCTAAATTAATTTAAATTAATTTAAATTAATTTAGGGGATTTCTCTTATTAAACCTTTAATAATACTATTAAGTATTAAATTATTATATGGAATTATGAATATTAAATTATTATATGGAATTATGAATATTAAATTATTATATGGAATTATGAATATTAAATTATTATATGGAATTATGAATAGTAAATTATTATATGGGATGTGAAATTTATTTAGGGGTTTTCTCCTATTTAACCCTAATTATTATACATTATTATATAGTATTATGAATTTAATAATAAGATTTATAAGTCAATAAATCTTGGGAAAATTATTAAACACTCCAAATATATTATAAAGATTTTAGGAAGTGTTGGAACATTGTTTTGAAACATAAAGTCAATATAAAATTCTAGAAACCTTAAAGCTTATTAAGCCTTGCTAGAGTTGACTTTTTGAGAATGGTCAAACCAGGTCATGAAACCTATACCAATAAATAGGTTATGAAAAACCATGAAGATCGATAAAAAGAACGTCAAAAACGGATCATCCTAGCCAAAGTTATGCTAGATTGAAGTTTTGAATCAAAATTTTAAGAGATGCCACGTGTCACTCTGTAATGAGTCGCCCACACTTAGCCGATTTCTTCCCTGATTTTCGTAACCGAATTCCCTTACTTTGCCTTAACTTTAGACGGCTGTAACTTTCACATCCCTCAATATTTTTCCATGCCGTCTTCACCATTCTCTTCTCCTACAATTCCTCTTTCCAACCATTACTCACACATACCCTAATTCAGTATACATCAGCCGTAAATTCGATCCAAAGTAGCCACCTTGCAAATCCGAAACTGCAGTTTTCCAGTTTCTCTTCGAATTCAGGTAACTTCGACTAGCCATAACTTCTTCGTTTATCAGCCAAATTCGATGTTCTTTAGCTCGTTTTAAAGAGCTCTAATTCCTCTAAAACTTTCGTGTTTATGGTCTAAGCTAATTCTCAACGGATTGGGAGGGAAAGGTGTCTAAAGTTTCGGTCTTGCCAGCACATAAAATAATACCGAAACAGAGAGGTAAACTCGTGATTTGCGACTTCGATTTCTTTCTGTGTGATACGAGTTAGGATTAGTTCTTGCTATCATTGTGTAGAGCTATGTTTCTTCTTTCTAATGAGCCCAAGAACATGGCCTAATTCGATCTAGAACTTAACTTATAGATCTGCAAAGTGAGCTCCTCGAAAACATTCAAGTTCGAGTTTTTACCCAGTTTCCGAATTGGGATTCACCAAATTCGCACAATCCGGTGAGTCTCCGATCAAATTTCTCCGTTGTTGCTGTTCGTAATGGTATTTCCGATCTAACCCATGTGTTAATTTAGTCAATTTCGTATTAGATTAGGAGAATTTGTAAGAATTGTAATCGATTTTAATTCTGAAACCGAACTAACCCTAACATTCGAATTGATTTCGAATCTTGGTGTATACTGTATTAAAATTGGGGAAATTGGTACCAATAGAACCGAAATTTGATTACGAATCCATAGAAACAAAAATCACTCGATTTCGTTCTGTAGATTGTGAGGAATCGTCGATTTAGTACTCGCCCCCCTTATCGAACTCGCTGATGAACTAGGAGTACAGGAGCCGTCGATTTCGTTTTAAAGGATTTGAACGGCCAAGATTAGATCTGGCGATTATAAGTTGTTAATGTTTCTATAAAAATTCAGTAAATAGTCTTAACTTGTTGGGTTAATTTAAATATCTTCCCGAATGTATTTTGACTTGAAATTTTAACCATAGATTCCTTATTTTATCTAGTTTATTGTGATGTAAATTATTATGGTTTTGGAGTTTTTAAAAATAAGTTATGATTTTTACAAGTTACGGGTTTTCTGGAATTATTTGGCTAAATTAAAAAGATATTTTTATGAAATAAAAATTTTATAATATGTCTAAAATGTTATAGTTACTGTATATTAAGTTTGGGAATTTTTGGGCAACGGGAAAAGGTTTTAAAAATTGTGTTTGTGAGTTTTTCATAAGAATAACTTATAATATATAGTTTTTAATGTAATCAAAAATTAAATTATAGTTGATTAATGAACTTTATAGGTTGGGGAAAATATATTAAGACTAATTAACATTTAATACAGTATGTTTATAAATATTTTGGGTATTAACTTTAAGTGAAGTAAAAAAATTGTTACATATATTTATATATATTTATATGAGAGAAATAAATAGAAACTATAAAATCAAGGAATTTAACTAAACTACATTTTATTTATTATATATAATATGGAAGCTAATATGTTTAACTAAAACTAAGGGAAATACTCTATTTTATAAACCATAAATCAGTTGGATATGTCTAAAAGATATTAATATAATTAAATACAATAGAATTTCTTAAAGAATGTTCTGGATAAATCTTAATATATGTGGGTATATATATATATATTATGTATATAAATACAATAAAAATAGATAAAGGAAATAACATTCCTTGTGAGAAAAAATAGGAAGGATATATATATATACGATAAATAAATAAATAAAAGGAATAAAATACCTTATAGAAAAATAATATGAAGGAATTAATGAGTTAAACTACACCTCTACATGATACTAATAAAAGAATATTATATGAGGTGGTATTAATTTATGGTTATAGGTTGAGTTTTTAGTTATCTTTGAATTTCTAAGATTTATATAAACAGTATTTAAATATACGTACATATTTAGTCAATGACCACAATGTAAATCTATAATTTGGTTAAGAAATTAATAAGTTGAAATTTAGGAATATTTGGAATTAGTTTACATAAAGTGTTACACAAATAGATCTTATTATATAATTAATAATAAAATGAATGAAATACTTTTACATTTAAATGTTCTTATTATATAAACAATAATAAAGTAAATGAGTTACTTTTACGTCTAAATGTGAAGAGGATAAATAAGTCTGGATTTAATCATTTCTTAATATTTATAGTATTGAGTAATAACTTAATATTTTGAGACAAAATCATTAAAAGGGATTATGGTATAAGACTATATTAAACAATGATTAGGAAATTACTCTAAATAATAATCCTTAAGTTTCTTAGAATTAGTTAGCCATATAAAATACATTTATTACTAATATTCAAGATGTGAGTTTATAAATAAGTGTTGTACTTAATAGTTAAAGATTTACTAAAAGGTTTATAAATAGAAATTAGATACTTAAAATCTTTAAACCTTTAATTAGATGAAATTAGGTTACATAAGAGATTATATTGATTTACCTTTTGACACTAGAAATATTAATGTGTCATTTGAATATAAGGTATGGGGATTTTTTCAGAATATATTATCTTATTAAATAGTTAACAGTTTCACTTACGATCCATAATTTAATTCTTTGATAAATTCTACCTTATGTAGATATATTGTCCATCCTAAATACAATAAAGGAAATTAATTTATTAAGTTATTCTTTTGAAACTTTAGGTTTGTAAACAATATAAAATGTATTTAAGACTTGAGTTTAACGAAGTTTAATATAAAAGGATTATACATGGTCTATAGAGAGAATGTGTGTAAAAGTAAAACAGTTAGGGAATTAAGTGTAAGTAAGGATACATAAAAAGGGTTATCTTAAAACACCTTATTATAAAGTTATGGTTAAGTAAATAATATACCTTGTGGATACTAAATGTGAGAGTTCGATAAGTTTGAGTTAACTATAATATGGTTATTTCAAGATGAAAAGTAATTTAACAACTTATGACAAGATTAATAGATGGTTGTAATTAAAGGCCATTCTGAACTAAAGATAAGATAATTGAGTTTATTAGCTCAAATAAGTTATACTAAAATGCATCTACAACACTACGATTTCAGTATACAGGATGTAGATCATAATTAAGTTAAGGGGGAAAACTTAGTTATAATGGATTATCTAGTAGATATTGATAAAGATACATAGTCAATAAATTGTGAAATAATAGTATAGTATTCTAAGATAAACTCATCATTGGTCATAACACGATGTATGTCCTAAAGTAAGAATAAAAGTATCGAGCTTAAGAATTGTTATTGAAATTCTAAGATTGATTGAATAACGTATAATGCACTTATGTTATAAAGGTCTTTAATGTGAGAATTATGGTTAGGTATGGGTAAAGTGGATAAGGGTGGAACAATTAACAAGTGTTAATAAAATACATTCCTTGGTCTTTCAACCTTGAGTTATACAACATTCTAAGACAAGTCAAAGGTTATTCACAGCATTTAAGTGAGGGCTTAAAAGACAATTGAGACTTTGAAATAAGAGTAAGGAGTTTATTTAAGTGTAGCATAGGCTACAAGTGTTTGATGATAGACTACTTTTAATATTCTTCAGAGTAATGTTGATTGTTTGCGCAAGTTGATTAGAACTGCTACAACGTTACCCAGGTACGATTTCTCGTACTCAGCTTGTTGTGTTTTGGACTCTATGGAATGTTTTGTACGATTTCTCGTACTCCGATATTTTTGATGATTGACTTGTGGATGTTTTGGAAACGCTAACTGACTTTAAGAGGAACTTCTAAAAAAGGAAATGGTTGTGTGACTGACTCAGCTTGTGTGACTAACTGAGCCTTGGATGTGGAACTCACTTGGGTATTGGTTTCTTCTACTTGGTTGCCCGTTAGACATTGGCTGCTTAGGGTTTACGCTTCTGCACTCTGTAGGACTGAGTGTTTTGGTATTGCTCTGGGTAGTTGGTGATTTAGCGGGATTTTTGGAAAAGGTCAATCTTGGAAATCTTTCTTTCGACGTGCGCGCGTCTTTAATGTGAACAGTAGGGGGCTGTATATCCCTCGCCCATAGGGGCATTGATATTAAACAGTAAAGGGCTGTATATCCCTTGTCCCGAGAGGACGTAGTTAACAGTAAGGGGCTGTATATCCCCTGTCCTTAATGGACGTTCTTGGCGGTGGGGGCCATCTCTCCCAGTTGGTTTCATTCCATTCTTGAGTTGCTGGTTTTGGTTTCTCTCATTCATTCCTAGTCCTCGTGACTACATGGGTCTTTCTACTCCAACTTGGAAATGGATCTAACATAAGTAATGATTGTTCACTAATTCTTGGTGTGGTGTTATTTACTAACTTTACTCTTCTGTTATTTGTCTCCTTTGAAATGTTATGTTTGACTTGGTGTTTTAAAAGGGTGTTTTGTTTCGCTATTTTGTTAAGTGCTGTTTTCAAGTTATTGTTTATTCTCAAGTTATATTAAAGTTTTGTTTTGGAGAATTGTACCAGTTCCATTCCAGGGAACTGACCCGCCCCTTTTGGGGTGGGCTGCTTGGTTTCATCTTGCAGGTACGAATTGATTTACAGGTGGCCACGAAGAGAATGAGCGTTTGGGATGGGACTAGGTTTTGTGGAGAGTTAATGTGTTTAATTTATTATGTTTGTGTTAAGTTTTTCTCGAGTTCAGACCGTAGCTTTTGTAAGTTATAAGTTGTAATTGGTGAGGGTTGGTGCCGGGTGTTTGGAACCCGATGGTCTGTACGCCCTTCGTATTTTTATTTCCGCTTTAAATACGCTAAATAGGGGTGTTACAGAAATTGGTATCAGAGCGTAGTTACGCTCTGAACCCGAGAAAACAAGCCGAGTGAAATACTTAGATTATAGGTGCACTTAAAACTGGGGAACGGGGTAGAATTGGGAAGTGAGGATTCCAGTAAGGCACGACTCCTAACCCTTGCTTGGATTGTGAACGATTCCTTATACACTTTTCTTTTATGAATATCTGTAGAGAATGGTGTGCTATTGTTTGTTCGAACATAAACTACGATAGAATATATAGGTTGGAATATCATCTATTAAGTACGATAAGATTTTGGTTGAGATAAACCAAATATTAAGCTATTTTTCAAAAGCATACTATGGAGAATCATTGCCAAAAATGCAATCCTTTAAAAGCTAGTACAATTCTTAGAATTTTAAAGAATACTTTTTTGAAAACAGTATACAAATAGAACTTTAATAACTAAATTAGTATTGATATTATGTGAAGTACTTCAACTCCTTTAAAGTTTTAAATAAATCTCAGATGCTTGGAACAAATTTACCTAAAGGTAATGTTTGGATAAATCTTAAGTCTAGAAAATTATTAAGTTAACAACACTAGTAGCATACACCCGAACATAAAACACATTAAAACTCTATGTTAACTTTAGAAAGAAAAACATAAACCTAACACCCTACGGGAAGTGCCTGGTGCGACGAACTCTAGGCTGAAAGTAGTGGGGGTGCACACCCACTTCTAGAAGTTTAGGGGCTAGACAAGCCTTGTCATCTAACTGTAATAATCTTCTACGCAGGTGATGGATTGTGTTGAACTTGAGGGGAAGTGGTGGTAAGACGTTACCATCATGAAATCTTGAGCTAGGCATATTTCATTGCTAACCACAATGAACAAATCAATATTTGTATCTTAGGATCCGGTATTAAAACTCATAAATGTAAAGGGTTTATTGAGTTAAATCTTTGGTGAAAATACCTAATATGGAGGAAGGGGATTAAGTTTGGGTACTCCAAGATACAACATCTACCCCTGGCTGGAAAAAAAAAATCAATAAAAGAAGTTACTTAAAGATTGAGTGAAGAGAAGAGTAATACTAAACTAAGTATCATTGATCCTTAAATACTTGAGCATTGAGCATCTTAAAAAAAAAAAAAAAGTGAGAGTTACTTAAAGATTGAAAATCCTCATGTTACTTGGAAGTTTAACATTATACTGTATAAAATTTTAAAAGACACACTAAGAGTGATATTTACAAAAGCCACCATTATCTAAGGGAATACTAAGATTTATAATCAGGAGAATACTTACATAGAACAAACCTTAAGAAAAATAATTACCAAGAGTGAGTGAGTTTTCATTGACTAGCTCATTTGACCTAAAATTTTATACAGAGTCCCTACCTTAAAAATATATATATATATAATGTATAAATTTTAAGATAAAGGAATCAGATTTTGGATGAACTTCCTAAAATTCTGCCTTGGGTGAAGTTATATAATAAGTAAATTTTATAAAAACACTGAATGAATCATCTAAAATACGATAATTGATATATAAAAACAATTGAAACTTGAAAAGTCACAGAAAATATTTATCTTATAAAGTTTAAACATATGGTTGACTAATAAACCCTTGAAGATGATTTTGGAAGATTATTAAGGATTATTAAATGATCTGAACTATTATTATAAACTACTCAAATACGTTACACCTGGTTATAGCTTGGTAATATAATTGATATGATAAATGATCATATATGGACATATAATTCGTATCCGTCACTAAATGAATGGATAATAATCATAAGGTAAAATTTTATAACCACCAAGGAAATACAAATACATAACAATCAAGAGATACATATATATGTAACGATCATGGATAAAATCAACGGTGCAGTAAAATTCACAACAATGCTTGTTAATAAGGTGTTGAATTCTTTGAATGTGCCATTAGTAGCGGTACGAGGGCGTACCTTAGCTCTTTTAAGGGGGATATGCTGGCATACTCCTCCTTCGTTATCTCATCCGGATTATGCCTCGTTGCATTATTAGCAAAGGGAGAACAGTATTAGCAGAATGAGAGGTGTTTGTATGTGCTTGTTTTTGCATTATGACTCAGTATGTGACTTTTGATTTTCATCATGTTATATCTTGGTATACCCTGATTCAGTTTGATTTTTGAGTAATCTTGAGTGGAATGTTGTTATGGAAGTGGATGGAAATAAAGGATTGGTTTGGTATGGAACTTCATTGGAACTTTTATTGTCTCAGCACACCCGAAGCGGTGTGAGTGCTTATTAGTTGATTTTTAAACTTCGAGGCGAAGTTTCTTTTAAGGGGGATATGCTGAAATACCCCTAAATTAATTTAAATTAATTTAAATTAATTTAGGGGATTTCTCTTATTAAACCTTTAATAATACTATTAAGTATTAATATTATTATGGAATTATGAATATTAAATTATTATATGGAATTATGAATATTAAATTATTATATGGAATTATGAATATTAAATTATTATATGGAATTATGAATAGAAATTATTATATGGGATGTGAAATTTATTTAGGGGTTTCTCCTATTTAACCCTAATTATTATACATTATTATAGTATTATGAATTTAATAATAAGATTTATAAGTCAATAAATCTTGGGAAAATTATTAAACACTCCAAATATATTATAAAGATTTTAGGAAGTGTTGGAACATTGTTTTGAAACATAAAAGTCAATATAAAATTCTAGAAACCTTAAAGCTTATTAAGCCTTGCTAGAGTTGACTTTTTGAGAATGGTCAAACCAGGTCATGAAACCTATACCAATAAATAGGTTATGAAAAACCATGAAGATCGATAAAAAGAACGTCAAAAACGGATCATCCTAGCCAAAGTTATGCTAGATTGAAGTTTTGAATCAAAATTTTAAGAGATGCCACGTGTCACTCTGTAATGAGTCGCCCACACTTAGCCGATTTCTTCCCTGATTTTCGTAACCGAATTCCCTTACTTTTCCCTAACTTTAGACGGCTGTAACTTCACATCCCTCAATATTTTCCATGCCGTCTTCACCATTCTCTTCTCCTACAATTCCTCTTTCCAACCATTACTCACACATACCCTAATTCAGTATACATCAGCCGGAAATTCGATCCAAAGTAGCCACCTTGCAAATCCGAAACTGCAGTTTTCCAGTTTCTCTTCGAATTCAGGTAACTTCGACTAGCCATAACTTCTTCGTTTATCAGCCAAATTCCATGTTCTTTAGCTCGTTTTAAAGAGCTCTAATTCCTCTAAAACTTTCGTGTTTATGGTCTAAGCTAACTCTCAACGGATTGGGAGGGAAAGGTGTCTAAAGTTTCGGTCTTGCCAGCACATAAAATAATACCGAAACAGAGAGGTAAACTCGTGATTTGCGACTTCGATTTCTTTCTGTGTGATACGAGTTAGGATTAGTTCTTGCTATCATTGTGTAGAGCTATGTTTCTTCTTTCTAATGAGCCCAAGAACATGGCCTAATTCGATCTAGAACTTAACTTATAGATCTGCAAAGTGAGCTCCTCGAAAACATTCAAGTTCGAGTTTTTACCCAGTTTCCGAATTGGGATTCACCAAATTCGCACAATCCGGTGAGTCTCCGATCAAATTTCTCCGTTGTTGCTGTTCGTAATGGTATTTCCGATCTAACCCATGTGTTAATTTAGTCAATTTCGTATTAGATTAGGAGAATTTGTAAGAATTGTAATCGATTTTAATTCTGAAACCGAACTAACCCTAACATTCGAATTGATTTCGAATCTTGGTGTATACTGTATTAAAATTGGGGAAATTGGTACCAATAGAACCGAAATTGATTACGAATCCATAGAAACAAAAATCACTCGATTTCGTTCTGTAGATTGTGAGGAATCGTCGATTTAGTACTCGCCCCCCTTATCGAACTCGCTGATGAACTAGGAGTACAGGAGCCGTCGATTTCGTTTTAAAGGATTTGAACGGCCAAGATTAGATCTGGCGATTATAAGTTACTAAATGTTTCTATAAAAATTCAGTAAATAGTCTTAACTTGTTGGGTTAATTTAAATATCTTCCCGAATGTATTTGACTTGAAATTTTAACCATAGATTCCTTATTTATCTAGTTTATTGTGATGTAAATTATTATGGTTTTGGAGTTTTTAAAATAAGTTATGATTTTTACAAGTTACGGGTTTTCTGGAATTATTTGGCTAAATTAAAAAGATATTTTTATGAAATAAAAATTTTATAATATGTCTAAAATGTTATAGTTACTGTATATTAAGTTTGGGAATTTTTGGGCAACGGGAAAAGTTTTAAAAATTGTGTTTGTGAGTTTTTCATAAGAATAACTTATAATATAAGTTTTTAATGTAATCAAAAATTAAATTATAGTTGATTAATGAACTTTATAGGTTGGGGAAAATATATAAGACTAATTAACATTTAATACAGTATGTTTATAAAATTTTGGGTATTAACTTTAAGTGAAGTAAAAAAATTGTTACATATATTTTATATATATATTTATATGAGAGAAATAAATAGAAACCTATATTAAATCAAGGAATTTAACTAAACTACATTTTATATTATATATAATATGGAAGCTAATATGTTTAACTAAAACTAAGGGAAATACTTTATTTTATAAACCATAAATCAGTTGTAGATATGTCTAAAAGATATTAATATAATTAAATACAATAGAATTTCTTAAAGAATGTTCTGGATAAATCTTGATATATGTGGGTATATATTATATATATGTGTATATAAATACAATAAAAATAGATAAAGGAAATAACATTCCTTGTGAGAAATATAATAGGAAGGATATATATATATATACGATAAAAATAAATAAAAGAATAAAATACCTTATAGAAAATTATGAAGGAATTAATGAGTTAAACTACACCTCTACATGATACTAATAAAAGAATATTATATGAGGTGGTATTAATTTATGGTTATAGGTTGAGTTTTAGTTATCTTTGAATTTCTAAGATTTATATAAACAGTATTTAAATATACGTACATATTTAGTCAATGACCACAATGTAAATCTATAATTTGGTTAAGAAATTAATAAGTTGAAATTTAGGAATATTTGGAATTAGTTTACATAAAGTGTTACACAAATAGATCTTATTATATAATTAATAATAAAATGAATGAAATACTTTTACATTTAAATGTTCTTATTATATAAACAATAATAAAGTAAATGAGTTACTTTACGTCTAAATGTGAAGAGGATAAATAAGTCTGGATTTAATCATTTCTTAATATTTATAGTATTGAGTAATAACTTAATATTTTGAGACAAAATCATTAAAAGGGATTATGGTATAAGACTATATTAAACAATGATTAGGAAATTACTCTAATAATAATCCTTAAGTTTCTTAGAATTAGTTAGCCATATAAAATACATTTATTACTAATATTCAAGATGTGAGTTTATAAATAAGTGTTGTACTTAATAGTTAAAGATTTACTAAAAGGTTTATAAATAGAAATTAGATACTTAAAATCTTTAAACCTTTAATTAGATGAAATTAGGTTACATAAGAGATATTGATTTACCTTTTGACACTAGAAATATTAATGTGTCATTTGAATATAAGGTATGGGGATTTTTTCAGAATATATTATCTTATTAAATAGTTAACAGTTTCACTTACGATCCATAATTTAATTCTTTGATAAATTCTACCTTATGTAGATATATTGTCCATCCTAAATACAATAAAGGAAATTAATTTATTAAGTTATTCTTTTGAAACTTTAGGTTTGTAAACAATATAAAATGTATTTAAGACTTGAGTTTAACGAAGTTTAATATAAAAGGATTATACATGGTCTATAGAGAGAATGTGTGTAAAAGTAAAACAGTTAGGGAATTAAGTGTAAGTAAGGATAAAAAGGGTTATCTTAAAACACCTTATTAAAAGTTATGGTTAAGTAAATAATATACCTTGTGGATACTAAATGTGAGAGTTCGATAAGTTTGAGTTAACTATAATATGGTTTTTCAAGATGAAAAGTAATTTAACAACTTATGACAAGATTGATAGATGGTTGTAATTAAAGGCCATTCTGAACTAAAGATAAGATAATTGAGTTTATTAGCTCAAATAAGTTATACTAAAATGCATCTACAACACTACGATTTCAGTATACAGGATGTAGATCATAATTAAGTTAAGGGGGAAAACTTAGTTATAATGGATTATCTAGTAGATATTGATAAAGATACATAGTCAATAAATTGTGAAATAATAGTATAGTATTCTAAGATAAACTCATCATTGGTCATAACACGATGTATGTCCTAAAGTAAGAATAAAAGTATCGAGCTTAAGAATTGTTATTGAAATTCTAAGATTGATTGAATAACGTATAATGCACTTATGTTAAAGGTCTTTAATGTGAGAATTATGGTTAGGTATGGGTAAAGTGGATAAGGGTGGAACAATTAACAAGTGTTAATAAAATACATTCCTTGGTCTTTCAACCTTGAGTTATACAACATTCTAAGACAAGTCAAAGGTTATTCACAGCATTTAAGTGAGGGCTTAAAAGACAATTGAGACTTTGAAATAAGAGTAAGGAGTTATTTAAGTGTAGCATAGGCTACAAGTGTTTGATGATAGACTACTTTTAATATTCTTCAGAGTAATGTTGATTGTTTGCGCAAGTTGATTAGAACTGCTACAACGTTACCCAGGTACGATTTCTCGTACTCAGCTTGTTGTGTTTTGGACTCTATGGAATGTTTTGTACGATTTCTCGTACTCCGATATTTTTGATGATTGACTTGTGGGATGTTTTGGAAAACGCTAACTGACTTTAAGAGGAATTTCTAAAAAGGAAATGGTTGTGTGACTGACTCAGCTTGTGTGACTAACTGAGCCTTGGATGTGGAACTCACTTGGGTATTGGTTTCTTCTACTTGGTTGCCCGTTAGACATTGGCTGCTTAGGGTTTACGCTTCTGCACTCTGTAGGACTGAGTGTTTTGGTATTGCTCTGGGTAGTTGGTGATTTAGCGGGATTTTTGGAAAAGGTCAATCTTGGAAATCTTTCTTTCGACGTGCGCGCGTCTTTAATGTGAACAGTAGGGGGCTGTATATCCCTCGCCCATATGGGCATTGATATTAAACAGTAAAGGGCTGTATATCCCTTGTCCCGAGAGGACGTAGTTAACAGTAAGGGGCTGTATACCCTGTCCTTAATGGACGTTCTTGGCGGTGGGGGCCATCTCTCCCAGTTGGTTTCATTCCATTCTTGAGTTGCTGGTTTGGTTCTCTTCATTCATTCCTAGTCCTCGTGACTACATGGGTCTTTCTACTCCAACTTGGAAATGGATCTAACATAAGTAATGATTGTTCACTAACTCTTGGTGTGGTGTTATTTACTAACTTTACTCTTCTGTTATTTGTCTCCTTTGAAATGTTATGTTTGACTTGGTGTTTTAAAAGGGTGTTTTGTTTTGCTATTTTGGTTAAGTGCTGTTTTCAAGTTATTGTTTATTCTCAAGTTATATTAAAGTTTTGTTTTGGAGAATTGTACCAGTTCCATTCCAGGGAACTGACCCGCCCCTTTTGGGGTGGGCTGCTTGGTTTCATCTTGCAGGTACGAATTGATTTACAGGTGGCCACGAAGAGAATGAGCGTTTGGGATGGGACTAGGTTTTATGGAGAGTTAATGTGTTTAAATTCTATTATGTTTGTGTTAAGTTTTTCTCGAGTTCAGACCGTAGCTTTTGTAAGTTATAAGTTGTAATTGGTGAGGGTTGGTGCCGGGTGTTTGGAACCCGATGGTCTGTACGCCCTTCGTATTTTTATTTCCGCTTTAAATACGCTAAATAGGGGTGTTACAGATGGCGAAATGTTACAGTCAAATCCAAAACTTCCTTCACCCAGATATTGTGTGCCAATTAGGAGAGCCATTGGAACAGTTTGGGATTGGCAGACCTACCGGGCCCTCAAGACCAAACCGACGGGAACCTTCGTCTTGGGAGCGTAATCGACCAAGGGCAGGCCAGTCAGAAGGAGCGCCATCAAATAGAAGATCACGTAATAGAGGATCATCAAATCCGAGTCGATTCCTGCCCCTAGACAACTTCCCATACTACCAAAATTTCAACCCCAACCTATATCAATATATAACTGGGTATATTGATGTTCGTGGAGATGGGAATTGTGGTTCCAGGGTCATTGCTGATTACCTATATTCAAATGAAGAGAGGTGGAAAGATGTCCGTAGAACATTGTACAATCACATGAAAAATACAGAACTGGCGAATGGACTATACAAGGCCATTTTTAACGAAGGACCGTACAACGGCATGTTAAGAGCGCTTCGTTGGAATTCAGGAGAGCCAGCACCTCCAGAGAAATGGATGACCACGGAAATGGGGTTGGCGATCGCGACAAAGTACACTTCGATAGTAGTTTTCTACTCTATAGTCTGGGGGGGGTATGGCAAGTGCCACATACCTTCCGCTCGATAATTATACCGATCGTGATAGCCCAAGAGGAGAGATCCACATAAGAATTTGCCCCCAGGGTCATTTCGTAAGGTTCGGCATGGTTGATGACTCCCCACTCCCCCTTGTCTATCCGTAGTGGTTCTTTTATAGAGATCCAAACACTGTCGGACCTTGGATTCATCAAATACAATATAAGTTAGATAGTTGGATCAACGTTGTAACTTAGTTTTTCTTTAACTTAGTTGTTGTAACTTAGTATTTCTTTAACTTAGTTGTTGTAACTTAGTTTTTCTTTAACTTAGTTGTAGTAACTTAGTTTTTCTATAAATTAGTTGTTGTAACTTAGTTTTCTTTAACTTAGTTGTTGTTTTAATCATATTGGCTTAAATTTGGTTATTCAATTGTCTATTATTTCAAAAAAAAGTGTCTCCCCGTAACATTCAAACTTATTCAAATAAGTTTGGTGAAAAAATAAATTTGTACTACAAATAGTAAAGTATTTTGCTATTCGCAGTACAAATTAATTTTAAGTCAAATTAATAATATAAACACATAAAAATGTAATCCAACACTTTTTTTTACAAAAAAAGGTTCCTGTATTGATTCGAACAAAAAAGTAACTAGTAAAATTCGCTACTAATCAACTACAAACTACTTCGGTGACACATTATTACATGTGTACAATGTCAATATGAATTAAAAAAATTTTGTACTGCGGTGATTAGTAATTTTGTACTGCGAATAGCAACCCCCAATTTTATATTACATTTTAAAATAATTTTTTGTTAATAAAGTTAAAATATATGTAGATATTCAATTATAGCCTTTATAATTATTATTCATTATTAATATTTTAGTGACAATTAATTTATAATATGTATACATATTAATTTATAAATAATTTTTTTACATATATTTAAAAAATAAAGAAATAAACCATTGTATTTAGAGTAAATATATTAGATGTTATATATAAAAATAAAATTTTACGGATTATATATTAGTATTTAATATAACATTTCAAATGTATTAATACATAAGATTATTTTAATTTTTAATCAAAAAAATAATATTATTGAAATGAAAAAGAAATTTTTTATAATAATAAAATACTTGATTGTAAGCGAATATATATATAGCTATCACTTATTTTTTTATATATTGTTTAATTGTTGATAAAATATTTATTTTAAACATATATTTGTAGTTAAAACAATATATTCCATTCAATAAAATATTATTTAATGAAATTCAAAAACATAAATTTAAATTTAATACTGTCAAGAAATGAAAAATAACGTATATTTACATATAAAATTATTCTTTAATTATTAAGCACGGTATAAAATATATAATAACTTTTATATACTAACAAACCAAAATAGTTTGTACAAACAGTTTTGTAATTAATTATTACTTAGCAAGTTGAATACTTATAATTGATTTTTCTGAAATATACTATAAATAGTTTGTACTCTAATAATTTTGATATAACTGAAAGTTTAGATCGTAATTTTTATTAGTTTACTATTTTCCTTGTAGAATATTTTATTAGAATTGATAGATAGTAATGGTTTTAAGTGACTATTTATGCATATCTAAATAAACAATTTAGAAAAACACTACTAGTTTAAAACTATTATTCTGTATTATTTTCATTAATTTATAATTTAGTATACCAATCTTTATTAAAAAACTAAAAATATAAAAGGGAAAAACTAATTTATAATATATTAAACTATATATTTCAATTTTAATTTAATTTTGTGTCAAATTTGATACTCCCTCCGTTCAACAATATCTGTCGTTTTTAAAACTTGCACACTTATTAAGAAAAGTAGAAAAAAGACGCATGTACCCCTACTTTTTACTTTTCTATCTAAATAATATTTATTTTTGTGTTGAATAGTAGGGTTAGAAATGAAAAAATATATATCAAAAAGCTAGAATGACAGATATTGTTGAACAAGAATCCCACCCTAAAACGACAGATATTAATTAACGGAGGGAGTATTACCGTTCATTAATATCTGTCGTTTTAGGGGGTGACTCTTGTTCAAAAATATCTGTCATTTTAGCTTTTTGACACACTCCCTTCCACTTTTACCCCTACTATTCAATATAAAAGTAATTATTAGCTAAATGGAAAAGTAAAAAGTAGGGGCACATGCGTC
This sequence comes from Limonium bicolor, assembly GCA_023374045.1. Lineage (NCBI taxonomy): Eukaryota > Viridiplantae > Streptophyta > Magnoliopsida > Caryophyllales > Plumbaginaceae > Limonium > Limonium bicolor. The sequence goes on from CM041777.1 coordinate 42,564,168, forward strand.
ATTGTCCTACTTTTCTTAATAAGTGTGCAAATTTCTAAAATGACAGATATTGTTGAACGGAGGGAGTATCATTTTTAAAATGTAATTATAAATATTGAAAATTTAAATTAATTTATTAAAATTAATTTTTAATAAATTAATTAATATTATTAAAATATTTTCGCCCCTTAATTACAGTTTTCTGGCTCCGCTTCTGTTTACGGTATTCATTATATTTGCAGCATAAATTGTTGGTTGTTTTGTGCTGGTATATTTGTGACTGTTTTGAAAATTGGTGTTCGGTGATGACAATTTAATATTTTTTTATCAAAAATGTCAAACTCAACAATGCCACATTTATGGGCGCGTTCGCTGAGTGCGAATTATTTGGGCACACCATACGATGACCTTTATAACCAGATGTCATTTAGTTATTGACCAACACTTCTAACTTTACTTCTCTCCTCTCATCTTGGTTTCCGTGTCTACTCACAAAAATATTAGCTTAACCAAAAAGCTTCAAATACCTGCGTTTCAAATTTGATTAATCTTCTTATCGAACGTATAGGCTCTGTTCGGCATGGCTGTTTTGGCAGCATAAATGCAACAGGAATGCGCTGACATAAATGCAGCATATTTGATGGCAGGAATGTGCTGGCATAAATGTAGCTGTTTTGAAAACTGTTGTTTGGCAGTGCAGCATATATGCAGCATGTTTGGTTAAGTTAGTTATATGTAGTGCGTTTACCGTTTTCGTATTACAATTATAATTTATTATATTACACTACGTAACTTTATTTTGTTAATAAAAATAAATAAAAAAATTCACAAACAATAAAAAATTTATTTCTATTATTTAAGCAAAACATGTAACTCCTAAACAATATATTTTTATTATCTAAATTTTATAATTCTTACAAATAAAAACATAAAAAAAGAGAAAAAGCGTTTCAAATTTTCTGATAATGTTATGTGAATTTATTTAGATAATATTTTTGTAACTTTGTATGTTAATAAATTTATATGCATTCATATTTCTATATACTATTTTAATATTTTAATTTATATATCAACAAGTGTGTTTTTTAATTTTATTAATCTATGTGGTATTACAAATAATATATTATAGATTTGTATTATAAATGTGATTTTTTGTAAATTTGGCTAAAGATGTAGTACTATTTTTTATAAATTATTTAAAGCATTATGTAATTTATTATAAATAAAGTAACTTGTAAAAAAAATTCTTTTTTTTTAAATCAATAGTCACAGTAATTGCATTATGAAGTGAGTAAAGAAACGGAAGTGAAAGCACGAAAACGAAAAAATAGCATTTGCTGCGGGCATTTATGCTGACATTTATGCTGTCATTTATGCTGCCATTTATGCTGACATTTATGCTGTTTTAGGCGAACATCAAAGCGAGGAAACGAACTTCTATCTCACTCTTTCGCCCTTTCTTTCTCGGTCGGCGTTTTCCACTCAAAATCTGGACCGCGAAACTGGCTTTTACATTTTCCTCTTTGCCGCCCTCTTTGTAGTTAGTCTCCTCTCTGTCCCCTTCTTCCTCCCTCTCCTTCGACGCTTACGAAAACCCTACTGCTTCTCTTCCGAACAAATTTGTCAATTTCAGATCTATGTATTAACCAACACTCTCTCAGCGTCATTTATAACTGCCCCTCCTAAACAGCCGCTCATTCTTTGTTTCTTTTCTTTCATTTAATTTCCTTTCCTTTCCTTTCCCAAATTGAATTAAATGTCGCCCTTTCTTGGATTCTAAACTCTGTCTGGGTTCTGAATCCGTGCCCTACTCGGGAAGAGGTAAAGATAGGATTTGCGTCTCTTCAAATTCCCACATCCACGTCCATTCGTCGTCCTGATCCTATTAGAAAAATGGAATCTTTCTTCTCCTATTTCAGTTTTTAAACTACACCGGTTTGCCGAGTCCAACCTGTCTTTGATTGAAAGACGTCCGCATGTTTCAGATTATTACCTTTGTCACTGATTGATAGTTTGAAAGAATTGGATTTTGCTGTTTGGATGCCAATAATAACTCTGGCGCTTCAATTGGCAGCTTTCATTCAGTCCGAAGAAGTCGTTTTTTTATGGGAGAAGGAGAAGTTTGTTCGGTTTCAATTGAAGAATTAAAAAATGAGAAGACGAATTCTAGGTCAGACTTAAAGCGTGACCCTACTTTTGTGGTAAGTGATCCTCACGAAGACGCTTCTCCCTGTAAGAAGCAAGCAAAGGATCTCTTAAATGATGTCGCGAGCTCCGAAGTCTCAGACCCTATTATTTCTCCTAGGGAGAAAGAAATTACGTCTGCCTCGCTACCTGCTACTAATGTCAGTAAAGCGAGAGATTTAGGTGTATGTAGCAATGACAACCAGTTGGTTGATTGCGGTGAAATAAGCTCCAGTGGCTCCGCTCGTACAACAAGCACTGAGCATTCGAGTAATGGGGATAGTAGGAATAGTAGTAGGAATAGTAATGTTTCTGGTGATGTATGTGTTGAGGGGTCTGTTTCTCATGTTATTTTGGAACTTCCAAAGCCCGCAAGTGTTACGGGGATCAGGAAGATTACTTTCAAGTTTAGCAATAAAAGGAAAGAGGAAGAGCATATCAGCAGACTTTCAGATAGGGAGGAACAGGCTCAACAACCTTTACCTAATGAAGTTGAATCAAGGTTGGAGATCAGAGAACATGAAGCCGGATTGAAAGATGCTATAGTCCTTAGCTCAAGGAGTATTAAGGAATTGAAGATGTCTAAGAAGATTTCATTGGACAGCAACCCAACAACTGTCAAGAAGTTGCTGTCAACTGGGATTTTGGAAGGAGCTAGAGTGAAGTATCTCACTACATCTCGTGATGTTAGTTTTGCCGCTATGTGATTATATCTCTAAATTCATACTTAATTTTTATCTGTACAACATTCCTAATTCCAGAATTTACTTGTTTAAATCAAACAGAAAGAGATACCTGGAATTGTTCAAGGTTGTGGGTATCTATGTGGCTGTTCTAAGTGCAACTATAAGCGGGTAAGTTCATCACTGTAATGGAATAATTCTAATCACCAAGAAGTAAATTATGTTTTTACCGTTATGAGAAAATAGTGAATTCTTTTGATCCCTGGATTCTGATGACAGGTCCTCAGTGCCTATGAGTTTGAGCAGCATGCTGGTGGTTCAAAAACTAGACACCCGAACAATCACATACTCTTGGAGAATGGTAGGCCAATCTATGGTATCATAGAGGCGTTGAAGAATTCTCCTCCTGGCTTACTGGAAAGCGTTGTTAAAGATGTTGCTGGCTCATCTTTCAATGAGTCTTCTTTTCATGCTTGGAAAGGTGATAGTTTTTGTTGATGTGCGTTGTGGCTAGTTTTTGAGATTTTTCATCCCTAGGTTTAACTTTTGCATATTTTTTCTGCAGCAAGTCTTGAGACTACCGATGGGTTGATCTCAGCAGATGAGAAGCTTCAAAAGCCACCTTCTATATTGACTCAACCACATTTGAGGTACTGCAATTTTTTCTGTAGTCTTCAGCTGTTCCAAGTTGGTTGAACACAGATCTCAAGAATGTTCTGTACAAACTGGTAACAGCCTTTGGAATGAAATGTGTGGATGATATTAATATTTGGAAATGTAGTAGAAGTAGAATTGGACGCTTGACTGAACAAAGGATCCAGCTTGGCTTTTGCAACTCTATGCAACAGCATGCTGCATTTCATTGAAAATTAACTGATGATATTTGAGTTTATTCTGTGGTCACTCAGTGTCTTGATTACAAGTTTGGTTCAGACAATTCATTATGTACCTTCATGGACTAAGGCACTGAATCAACTGAATGATAATATAGTATTTGGGCTACAACATTTGGTAGGCTCCTGTTGATTCTAACCTACTATCTTCCTTTGGTAATGCCTATCTCCCCCGAACCTTTCACTGCCTAGTATGAGTGGTAACTGTTGGAAAGTGTGGTATCTGTAGGGCAAGTGGGTGAGGATCTTTTGCTTTTCTGTTTCTTATTGTTATTAAATGGCACCTATGGCTTTGGAATCTTGGCTATCATCTGACTACACATGTGCTTTGAAAACTGATATAGAAAAACTGCCCTTCAAAAGTTTTGCTACTGCTGCCGCACCTTCCATTAGAGTCTCTTCATTGCATTTTCTTTGTTTGGCCTTTATTAGTTTGGGTGGAGTTGATTATAGGATAGGTATAAGCCTCCCCCTTTCTCAAACTTGGAAGAATATTCAAGTACAGGGTGAGATAAAGGGGATTGCCAAGAGGAGTTGGACTGGTGACTCTGGAATCGTTTTCGTGGTCTTGTATATGTTTAGTTGCAGTATTATGTTTTGCACCCACGATCAAAATTTCATTTAATCTGACAGTTTCACTGAAATATAGAACACAATTTTCATCAACTTCTTGACAATAGCTTCTATTTGACTTCCATTGCTTCACTGCTCATATCTTTCATACTTCTCATGTGTTTTCTGTAACTTTGAATCTGAATGTTATCGCCTGACTTATCCAGATGCATGAATAAGGAAGTGGAGGGGAACTCTTGTACCAAGTCCACCATATGTGCTAGGCGAAGTGGAGAACAATTGAACTGTATGATGAAAAGGTGGACATCTTTATTTGCTACCATTTTTCTTTTGTTCTCATGTGTTGGGGTGGGAGAGAATAGGGGTTCTATTACATTTTCAGTCAAATCAAACCATCAAAAACTACTCCTGTACCAATTCTATAGAATGCTTGTACCTTCCTGATTTCCTATTATTTCTTAGAGTACTTAATTTTGGACTTCTCACTCTCATTCAGGTCTGCAAATCTTGCAGCACCACAAAAGAAGACCGGTGAACCTAGTGCTAAGAGAAGGTCTAATAACTCAAATTCTCTTCTACTTCATGTGTTTAGATGATTTTTTCTCTTCAAATGAGGATTCCTTTTATTTAGGTGAAATGTGAATCGTTGATACAGGGATAATGATCTTCATCGTCTACTTTTCATGCCAAATGGACTTCCTGATGGGGCTGAGTTGGATTATTATGCTAAAGGCCAGGTATTCAAGGCTAAAATCAACCCTAGTATTTGGGCGTATTCATTGTCTGAATATCCAATACAGTTTTGATTGTTTGTTTGGGAGAATGAGGGCCTTGACATTAAGTTGGTGCAAATTTCTGCTTCTTTCTCAGAGAATTCTTCGGGGTATTAAGCAAGGAAATGGGATACTATGTGGTCACTGCAACCGTGAGGTAATTTTATCTTCTGGCTGAACCATGAAATCCTATATTATGTAAGGTATTGAATGAGCTTGTCATCTGAATTTGCATTCTTCTTTTTTCTTCATCTTTTTGGTGACAGATTAGTCCATCACAGTTTGAAGCTCACGCAGGATGGTCTGCAAGGCGTCAACCGTGAGTTATTTCTGAGTTTTCGGGGTTATGTCAGGGTGGATCTTTTGATTTCTATTGAACTTTCTCTACTTTTATTGATTTTCAGATACCGTCACATCTATACTTCTAATGGGCTTACACTTCATGACATCGCTATCTCACTATCCAATGGACAAAGCCTTGCCACTGGTCACAGTGATGATATGTGTACAGTCTGTGGCAATGGAGGACAGCTGACTCTTTGTAGTAGATGCCCCAGGGCTTATCACTCAGGTAAATACACTACAGGGTGTCTCATGTTTTTGGCTAAAAGCTGTTTCTGTTCATATCATTTGTATACTCTTCCCTGACTGAAGTTTAGTGCTGAGCGGTTGAAGAGTCTCTTATATGTTGTGGGATACACATTTGTTATCAATGTACTGTTATACTAGGATTAGACTTGGGATTATATTATTCAGGAATGGGTGTGGTGTTGTTGCTTGGTGTTGTGGATTTAGTCTCAATGAAGTTTCTATTTGTTTGGGATTATTATGTTATTTTATTTATGTCTTTGTGATACGAGAGTACAAGAACTTCCTGTTGTCTGTGGCTATCCAATCATTTGATTCTCACCAGCTGATGGAAACACTTCTGAGTTTGGTGATATGGCTGCGTTATGAGTGTCAGTATATAGAAACGTCAAATTAGTAATGGGGCTGGAATTTCTTTTGTTGCCTGTATTTCGTGGTGAGCTTCTCGCATCCATAGGGTTGCTGACAGGATTGCAGCTGGGTGGTTAATGGTTCAGTTTGTGGTGAGTTATAGAATAGGAATCTCTTTTTGGGGGGTAAAGGAGAATCTAATTAGGATGCTGTGATGTCTCTTCTTGAAATTTATGAAATGGTGCAATTTTTCCATGTCTGGGGAGCCTGGAGGCACACTTTAAGTGAATTAGGTACTGACTAACGCTTCAATTCCTCTCATGTGAACCTGAAATTTTAGCTGAGTTCCCCTTGCATGATTATTTTGCTACTTTATTTAGCTAGGGGTTATCTATAACTTTTATTTGTTCTTCTGCAGCCTGTCTGGGATCAGAGATCGTTGCTGATGGTGACTGGTGTTGCCCTGACTGTGTTAGTAAAGCTTCATCTGGCAGTAGTGCGATGCCAATAATCATAAGGCTGACTCGACTTGTCAAAGAACAAGAATATGAAAAAGATGGCTGCGCTATTTGTAGGTCTGTATCATTCTTATCCTTCTTCAGTTTTTGGGGTGTGTAATTAACTTCATCCTGGTCATATGGGAAAGTCTTGGTTGCATGTTCGCTACTGAAGGGTGAACATTTGGTAGCGTGACAAGAAGTTGGGGCCTTTAATATTTCTTTATGATTGTGTTACGGTCTTTTAGGGATGATTGGATAAAGATTTGGATACAAAATTATTCCCGAAGATGCTGTTGCTGATACATTATTGATCTTGGATCATGTTTTTTTTTTTTAATTTCCGCCTTCTGTGACCATGTGTATGCTCCTCAAATTTGCTTTTGCTGAGACTTTTTGGGGCTTACACAAATGTTTAAGGTCTTACTAGCAAACAATGATGCACATAAACATTGACTGGATGTGTGTTCTGTTATAACAGAAATGTTTTGGAAACACAAAACACATGTAGGTTATACAGGTGTACATGTGTAAGGTTGGACATTTGATGATTGAAAAGAAATGACTGGGATTTAAAGCTTTTGAAACATAGTTTTCGCGTCAAGTTATAATTAAATTCAATGTTATGGTAACCACTTGATTTTTTGATTGGTGGATAACAACTTTCTTTTTCTTTTTCTTTTTGCGTCTCCGGTTTCTATGTTTTCTTAATGGTGTTTTATCTGTCCCACTACCTATCTCTGGCTTTGTAAATCATATATGTCAAATGACATGGTTGGTCTATATATGTATCTTGTCATGGTTTTGAGGGTTACTTCTTGTACGTGTATATTTTTTTGTTTTAATTTCCTGGCTAATTAAGCTTTATATTTTTCAACATTTTGGACAGGTCCCAGGATTTCAGTTCAGGAACATTTGATGATCGCACAGTCATTATTTGTGACCAAGTATGAAGCTTGTCCATTCGTGCTAGAATACTGCCATCTGTTTTTTTTTATCTCTTATACAGTTATTTCCAGGTAGCTAATGTTACTCTTAATAAAATTCAGTGTGAGAAGGAATTCCATGTGAGCTGTTTGAGAGACAATGGTTGCTGTGATTTGAAGGTAACAAATGATCAATTCTAATCTCTCTCTCTCTCTCTCTCCTTGAGGGAATGTTCGGTGTAAAGCATTACTAAATTTGAAGCATTTGTTGCAGGAACTTCCTGACGGTGATTGGTTCTGCTGTGAAGATTGCTGTCGGATTCATGCTGCTTTACGGGATCAGTCATCTAAGAACCCAGAGATGATACCTCCTTCTGTATTGAGAATCCTACAGATGAAGAGTTCAAGCGATGCTCCTGAAAATGATGTGCATTGGCTCATTGTAAAAGGAAGTAAGCGCAGAGAAGAGCACCTGCCGCTGCTTTCAAAGGCTGCTGCAATATTCCGTGTAAGTCATTTTGGTCATATTATGCTGTCTCCTTCAACTTAGACTTCATTTCTCTATGGAGCTGTTGCTGAATGGTTGGCGTTTGTACTTAAATTGCTCCTTTCTGAACTTGGGTGTATTGAGTTGCAGTGTCACAAGACACACTGTACTAATTGAAGTGTATGGCACAGTTCTAAAGATAAGCATATTTGGAGAAAAGTATCCCTACATTTGGACTTGTTATGTGGTTCTACTAGTCTTTGTACTTTGATTATGACTAATTCTTTGTAGATTTGGGTACTCTTTACGGTGCAACTTTTGGGAAGACCCTGGTTTCTGTAATACATTATCTCACCTATGGATGTATGTATTACAAATATCATTAGTATCATGGTCTCTATATGTTGTATAGTCTTGAATTTGTTTTTTGTTTTGTGACAGTAACAAATAGAGGAGGGTATGGTCTTGCTTGTGTACTATGAGGTCTGTGAACTTATAACGTTTATCCCCTTGCTAGACTCTGTTTTCCAACCAAGAAGTGTACCATTGCTGTGTTAAATAACTTATTGACACCTTTCCATGCTTTTACTTGTGCAGTCCACCTCCAAAGGATGTCTTGTTTGCTACTATACTCTGTCGCTTCCTTTTCTGCTTCCTTTGAAGAGTCACTTGATTTTCTTTTCCTCTAACTGGACATAACTTTGAGTTCTTCCAGTTTATGCGACCTTACAGTTCTCATGGATAACTTTTTCATACCATTTTCTTTTGTGGCTCAGGAACAATTTAATCCCATCATTTCAGCTTCTGGGCGTGACCTTATTCCTGTTATGGTTCATGGGTGAGTTCTCTGTTTCACAGCATATATGTGCTAACTTGTTATTATCTGTAATCTTTTATCCACACGTCTTTTGCTGCAAGTTGACTTTGATACACTGGAACAGTTACATGTTCATATTCTGATCATCTATGAAAATGGTCTATACTCATTAGAGAGTTCTGGATCTTTCCTTTTCCCTGGTTATCTGTTGTGTCGTTTATCTCCTTTTTGTTGCTAGTTGCTAATCCAGATTTATGAACTTTCTGACAACAAGACTTTATTTAATATTTTCAGGAGAAATATATGTGGTCAGGAGTTTGGTGGGATGTATACCATACTGCTGCTTGTTAAGTAAGTGCTTTGAATATAAGCTGTTTCACTTTCTTGATTCAATCCAAAGAGTAGAGATTATATAGTGGGGGGAAATTATGCTAGATTGTAAGTTCATTCATCACATTGTTCTATCTAGGGAGAGTATAACGAGAAATGTAGTGATGGGCAAGATATTGTTGGACGTGGTGTTATTAGGGTAGATTTTGTGTTTCTCCCAATTTTCATGTCATGTACTTATGCTTTAGCTTTTGGTGTTGGCTTGTGCAGATCAGAGGTTGTAACTGCCGGACTTCTAAGAGTCTTTGGTAAAGAAGTTGCGGAGCTTCCTCTAGTGGCTACATCCAAGGGAAATACTAAAAGAGTGAGGAAGTCATAGTATTTGATTTTGATTACTTACACCTTGTCACTGTTTCATTTGCTGTCGTGCTCATGTTGGTCAACAAATGGCTTGTTTTAGGGATATTTTCAAGCACTGTTCGCTTGCATTGAGAGGCTGCTGTCCTTGTTGAATGTGAAAAACCTTGTACTCCCTGCTTCTGAGGATGCCAAAGACATTTGGACTGCGAAGTTTGGTTTTAAGAACATGGCCCAGGAACAAGTATGTGTTGCTTTCTTGATATTCTTGACTAAGTTGTAATTCTTGTAGTTTTGATTTTTTGCATTGCGTATATTCTGTTGGGGTTTATGGGTTATTTCTTTTCTATGGATCGAGTATATGAATACTACTTTGAGCTAAAAGCTTAAGAAGTTTGACGTGTGGCTCTAGGTACTTGGTAATGGAATGTGTAATAGATCACACTTTACCGTGGGTTTGCACAATCACTAATAGGATAATGGAATGATGCGTACATCTGGACATATGCTAACAATAGTTGTCATTGTGTAGTTTGCCAAGTACCAGCAGAGCTACCAGCTTGCAGTGTTCAGCGGCACAACATGGCTGGAAAAGGCTGTGGATTGTAAGATGGAGGAGTAACTGTATAATTCCGTTTCTTATCTCATATCAAGATATAAATTGAGGAGTTAATGGCCAATAAGAACTGCTCAGGTTATTACTCCTGCGGCTGGGCAAGAAGGAAGGGGTGAAGAGGAGGATAAAGTTGTTAAAGACCATGTGACCTCTTTGAAGGCTTACTATTACCTGTGCCTGTTTTTTGCGTTTTAGAGAATCAATGCATGAATTTTTGGTCGGAGCGGTATCTTGTACTCCTAGTATTTTCTAGCCGTTCATTAAATATGGAGGTACCCGACGATTTTGCAGATTGTACAGCGCTGTTACCTGACCCTGCTAGTAGTTGCCACCCTGCTTGTAATTCGGCAACAAGAAAGAGTTGCTTGTAGTTTGGTGCTTTTCTTCTTTGTTTTCTTGAACTTGGTATCCTATTCTTTGGTTTTAGACAGGATTAGTGACAAGTTGAAGTAGAAAACTAGCTATGCCTTGATAGCGTCGAGGTGTATGATCTGGAATGACTATTCAGATAGATGAAAAACCTGAGTGGTAGGCTTCATGCTTTGCTCGGAGTTTCTAATAAGTTCTGTATTGTTTGATTGAGACTTCTGGATTTCAGTTGTACGTGAAATAATATTTTGAGAAAAGAGTTCACACGGGTTTGGTGTTTAATATCTGCCTCAGCAAGTAGGAACCTTTGTGCCGCTGACTTGCCATTTGTGTATTTGGTTTTCTGAATCCCATTTGAAGTATAATGCTGAACAGTCAGTCAGCGTGGCCGCCAGAAGAGTGAAGTGGTGATTATGTGGTAGTCCTAGTCACTTATTTGACTTGCTGATTGGATTGTTTATATGGTATGTAAATGAAGAAAATGTATGAACTTTGAAATATTATAACGTGTAAATATATGTTTGGGAAATTTTATCAAATCACTGAGTTTTTGCTTAATTCATGATATATCACTGTGTTTCTATAATTATACAGGATAACACTGAGTTTTTACTTATTTCACCAGATAACACTGTTACATATTTCGTTAACTTTTCTGTTAATATCCCTAGAAAAAATATTAAACTATCCTATTATTAGTTAAATTAAGGTGGTCTCTTATTTATCAGTATGACAGTTCATTGTGAGGGAATTAATAACATGAGTATTTTGTCATTTTCTAGAAAAAATAACAAAGAAGTTAACAGAATATGGGATAAAGTGTTATCTGGTGAAATAAGTAAAAATTCAATGTTATCCTGTGTAATTTTAAAAACACAGTGGTATATCGTGAATTAAGCAAAAACTGAATGGTATTTGGTGAAATTTCTCTATATGTTTATAATTAATTTTTTTTTGTGGGTCATACAAATTCAAGCTTTCAACAAAATAAGATAGCTATGAATATATTTGACAAGTTTATAAGTGTTAGTAATTACATGTATATATTTGGATATATTAGTGATATTAAAATATATAAAACAAAAGTAATCATTCATTATCTATTATGAAATTGTTGTCTAGAAAAATATACATTCACCTTACATTGTTTAAAATAGATCATAAAGCCACAATATACATCACATGAACATTTGTCTTGAAGTTAGTGTGTCAAAAGAATACTTGATTTATTATTTATTATTTGTTAGTTAATGAATTATATTATTAATTTAGGAAATTTCATGAAATGTCGCTATATTTTTGGCTAATTCATGAAATGCCATTAAAAAAAAAAAGTCACGAAATGTTACTATATTTTCTAAAAAGTTCATAAAATGTCACTATAGATGAAAAAAGACAAAAATACCCCTACTAGTTAACAAATTACTTTTAAAGTTCACAATATGCCCTTAAGTGTTAAAAATTAACAAAAATATCAAAATAAAATAAAAATATAAAAAAATTATAAATAATTAAAAAAATTGTAAATAATATAAAAATTTAAAAATGAAAATATCATCAAATATTAAAAAATTAAATATTTTCTTTTTAAAATTTATTCAATACCATAAAAATAATATTGAGTTCTAAACAAATAATTTATACCAATTTTTCTACCTATATAGTACCATAATTTATACCAATTAAGTACCATAATTGTTATCATATATTTTTAATTAGGGGGTTGTTATTCGCAGTACAAAATTACTAATCACCGCAGTACAAATTTTTTTTAATTCATATTGACGTTGTACACATGTAATAATGTGTCGCTGTGTTTTTTTTTTCGAAAAATGATATTTGAAAGTAAATTTACCGAAGTAGTTTGTAGTTGATTAGTAGCGAATTTTACTAGTTACTTTTTTGTTCGAATCAATACAGGAACCTTTTTTTGTAAAAAAAAGTGTTGGATTACATTTTTATGTGTTTATATTATTAATTCGACTTAAATTTAATTTGTACTGCGAATAGCAAAATACTTTACTATTTGCAGTACAATTTTTTTTCACCAAATCAATACGAGTAAAACAAAAACTAAGTTAAAGAAAAACTAAGTTACAACAACTAATTTATAGAAAAACTAAGTTACAACAACTAAGTTACAACAACTAAGTTAAAGAAAGACTAAGTTACAACAACTAAGTTAAAGAAAAACTAAGTACGATGTTGATCCAACTATCTAACCTAGATTGTATTTGATGAATCCAAGGTCCGACAGTGTTTGGATCTCTATAAACGAACCACTGCGGATAGACAGGGGGGAGTGGGGAGTCATCAACCATGCATAACCTTATGAAATGACCCTGGGGGCAAATTCCTATGTGGATCTCTCCTCTTGGGCTATCACGATCGGTATAATTATCGAGCGGAAGGTATGTGGCACTTGCCATACCCCCAAAGACAGTAGAGTAGAAAACTACTATCGAAGTGTAATTTGTTGCGATCGCCAACCCCATTTCCGTGGTCATCCATTTCTCTGGAGGTGCTGGCTGTCCTAAATTCCAATGAAGCGCTCTTAACATGCCGTTGTACGGTCCTTCGTTAAAAATGGCCTTGTATAGTTGATTCGCCGGTGCTGTATTCTTCATGTGATTGTCCAATGCTCTACGGACATCTTTCCACCTCTCTTCGTTTGAATATAGGTAGTCGGCAATGACCCTGAAACCACAATTCCCATCTCCACGAACATCAATATACCCAGTCATATATTGATATAGGTTGGGGTTGAAATTCTGGTAGTATGGGAAGTTGTCTAGGGACAGGAATCGACTCGGATTTGATGATCCTCTATTACGTGATCTTCTATTTGATGGCGCTCCTTCTGACTGGCCTGCCCTTGGTCGGTTACGCTCCCAAGACGAAGGTTCCCGTCGGTTTGGTCTTGAGGGCCCGGTAGGTCTGCCAATCCCAACCTGTTCCAATGGCTCTCCTAATTGGCACACCATATCTGGGTGAAGGAAGTTTTGGATTTGACTATAACATTTCGCCATCAGAGTAGGATCATCTAACTGTGCTACCTCAGAAGCTATGTCTCGCCATCTATTATGTTCTTCCTCCATGTAGGATACCATATCAATTGTCGATTCATGTTTCTCCCAGCTTAGGGTATACCAGAAACGATGTATATCCCTCTTCGAGCATAGTATACCACTATCCAGAATGTAGTTTAATTTACAAGCGCAAGGTAATCCATGAGAGGTTACCTTGTCACATCCACAGAGTGAGCTGTCCATTTGCACATAACACGCCCTTCCAAGCTCCTTGACTAGCTTATCTAAGCAAAGGGTACTGACCTTCCCGATCAGGTCAGCAATTGGAACCCTCATGTGCTCTCTTCTGTGTTTTGTCCTGGCTGCCTCAAAATCCTTTTTTAACTCCCGGATGCTTGTATTCACATGATCGTTAATCTTTGGAAAGATTACATCCAAAGTGTGTATAACACTCCTTAATCTCGCCTTTAGAGAATAATGTGCGCTCTCCACCCTATCAAATGTTTAAGTAAGTTTTATAGATCTATAACAATGACTGTATTATCTTAAACATTACAAGATTAACAATTTTACCTATTTTTCGTTGTGTTGCCGAAGTGCAACACATTCTTGACCCAAGCCTCCACAAATTTTTCCTTGTATTTCTCCCAGACTGATGCAACATACGTAATGAAACGTGGGTAGCTTCGGTATGTATTCTTGAAATTTTCGTACCTCTCGTTGTAGTCCTGCTCTGTGCTCGAGTAGACAACCGAAGTCCACATTCGGACTGCAACCGCCACCCTTCCTCTGTCACCCATATAAGTCTCGGCTTTCCCCTGAACGTTCCTACTTATGTGCCACCGACATAGTAGATGATGAGATTCAGGAAATACCTCTTCTAAGGCATTCATCAGGGCCAGACATATGTCGGTGATAAATGTAGAGGTTGTAGTCCGCCCGAGGAGGTCCTTTAATTGTTGAAGTGCCCACACATACATGTCTGTTGATTTTGATACAAGAAAGGCGAAGGCAATGCTGAAGTTTTTGCCTATACTCGTCATCCCGATGAACTGAACCAAAGACATTTTTGCTATGTTTGTTTTATAGGTAGCATCAATGCCTATGACATACGGGAAAGCATGGAGCAGTAATCTAGAGGTAGGGTGTGCAAAGAAGATGGACCCAAGTCGTGTTTGATCCCCTAAATTGTGAAATATAATCATGTTAACTATCAAATTAATATGAAACCTAAATGATTGAAGTTATTTGAGACATACTGAGTTGACTTACTTGGTTATGTAGTGTAATTGTAGTAGTAGTTGTTTTTGTCTAGCTCACTCAGCAGAGTCTGCACCATAGATCGACCATCTCTCTTTACTAGTTTTTTTTTGTATCCGGTTGTATATGTCTTTCCTTGTTGCTGACGTTTCTGGGTTGATTGTTGTGAGCTCTGAATAAATTGCACAGGGTGGCACACCGACTCTGCTTCTCTGATCGATCATAATCTCCTCCGCCTCAATCAGGCGTTTTCCCACAAAATGACCCTCTGCCCACTCAGCGAGATCATGGTTATGCCATCCGTTACCCACTTGCAAGAAACACCCGTAGCTTGTGTAATACCCCTTAATTCGAAAAGGACAACCACATTTCTTTGAACCAGATGATCTGCGCCGGTTGATGACGCCAGGTCGTGATGTCCTTCGTGGTTTCCAATACCTCTCGCATGTTATGTGGAAATCTTGGCCTGACCGAGAACTTTGAATCATGGTGTAGATATGGTTGGGATGACCAACACTATCTACCCAAGCTTTCGCTTCTTCTTTACTCCTAAAGGCCTGGTTTGTTTGAAATAAGTAACCTGTGTCCACCACAAGAGGTCGATTATACATCTGTTGCATGTAGTCATCCATCTCTGTATTATGATCTGGAACACCTTCATCAAATTCATCCCAATCTGAATCAGTGGTTGAGTCACTTTCCTACAATAAGGGTCGAGAGAATGTTAGATGAATATTGAAATATGAAATATTAGTGCGAATATGATTTACAAAGACAATAAACTAAATACTTACTGGGCTTGATACTGGAACATACTCATGATCGGAATCTGAAGATTGACTCATGTTTAGAGAGCTTGCACAGTTTTACAAAATTATTTTTGGAAGAGAGTGAGGAGATAGAGAGCTTCGAGAATATGGAGAGTGAGTGTGTGAAGATGAAATGGAGGAGGCATCCCTTATATAGAGGTTGGTCATAAACTAGCCACAAGGTTACAAGTACTGCAAACGGTAACCTGGTTCGTGCATAGTGACCTGGTACGTGTACCTTTTCTGACAAAAGTAATTACCTATGGTAACTTTGAATTCACTTTGTACTGCAAACGGTAACATGGTACGTGCACAGTGACCTGGTACGTGTACCTTTTCTAACAAAAGTAATTACCTATGGTAACTTTGAATTCACTTTGTATTGCAAACGGTAACCTGGTACGTGCACAGTGACCTGGTACGTGTACCTTTTCTGACAAAAGTAATTACCTATGGTAACTTTGAATTCACTTTGTACTGCAAACGGTAACCTGGTACGTGCACAATGACCTGGTACGTGTACCTTTTCTGACAAAAGTAATTACCTATGGTAACTTTGAATTCACTTTGTACTGCAAACGGTAACATGGTACGTGCACAGTGACCTGGTACGTGTACCTTTTCTGACAAAAGTAGTTACCTATGGTAACTTTGAATTCACATTGTACTGCAAACGGTAACCTGGTACGTGCACAGTGACCTGGTACGTGTACCTTTTCTGACAAAAGTATTACCTATGGTAACTTTGAATTCACTTTGTACTGCAAACGGTAACCTGGTACGTGCACAGTGACCTGGTACGTGTACCTTTTCTGACAAAAGTAGTTTCCTATGGTAACTTTGAATTCACTTTGTACTGCAAACGGTAACCTGGTACGTGCACAGTGACCTGGTACGTGTACCTTTTCTGACAAAAGTAATTACCTATGGTAACTTTGAATTCACTTTGTACTGCAAACGGTAACCTGGTACGTGCACAGTGACCTGGTACGTGTACCTTTTCTCAAAAGTAATTACCTATGGTAACTTTGAATTCACTTTGTACTGCAAACGGTAACCTGGTACGTGCACAGTGACCTGGTACGTGTACCTTTCTGACAAAAGTAATTACCTATGGTAACTTTGAATTCACTTTGTACTGCAAACGGTAACCTGGTACGTGCACAGTGACCTGGTACGTGTACCTTTCCTGACAAAAGTAATTACCTATGGTAACTTTGAATTCACTTTGTACTGCAAACGGTAACCTGGTACGTGCACAGTGACCTGGTACGTGTACCTTTCCTGATAAAAGTAATTACCTATGGTAACTTTGAATTCACTTTGTACTGCAAACGGTAACCTGGTACGTGCACAGTGACCTAGTACGTGTACCTTTCCTGACAAAAGTAATTACCTTTGGTAACTTTGAATTCACTTTGTACTGCAAACGGTAACCTGGTACGTGCACAGTGACCTGGTACGTGTACCTTTCCTGACAAAAGTAATTACCTATGGTAACTTTGAATTCACTTTGTACTGCAAACGGTAACCTGGTACGTGCACAGTGACCTGGTACGTGTACCTTTCCTGACAAAAGTAATTACCTATGGTAACTTTGATTTCACTTTGTACTGCAAACGGTAACCTGGTACGTGCACAGTGACCTGGTACGTGTACCTTTTCTGACAAAAGTAATTACCTATGGTAACTTTGAATTCACTTTGTACTGCAAACGGTAACCTGGTACGTGCACAGTGACCTGGTACGTGTACCTTTCCTAACAAAAGTAATTACCTATGATGACTTTGAATTCACTTTGTACTGCAAACGGTAACCTGGTACGTGCACAGTGTCCTGGTACGTGTACCTTTCCTGACAAAAGTAATTACCTATGGTAACTTTGAATTCATTTTGTACTGCAAACGGTAACCTGGTACGTGCACAGTGACCTGGTACGTGTACCTTTCCTGACAAAAGTAATTACCTATGGTAACTTTGAATTCACTTTGTACTGCAAACGGTAACCTGGTACGTGCACAGTGACCTGGTACGTGTACCTTTCCTGATAAAAGTAATTACCTATGGTAACTTTGAATTCACTTTGTACTGCAAACGGTAACCTGGTACGTGCACAGTGACCTAGTACGTGTACCTTTCCTGACAAAAGTAATTACCTTTGGTATCTTTGAATTCACTTTGTGCTGCAAACGGTAACCTGGTACATGCACAGTGACCTGGTACGTGTACCTTTCCTGACAAAAGTAATTACCTATGGTAACTTTGAATTCACTTTGTACTGCAAACGGTAACCTGGTACGTGCACAGTGACCTGGTACGTGTACCTTTTCTGACAAAAGTAATTACCTATGGTAACTTTGAATTCACTTTGTACTGCAAACGGTAACCTAGTACGTGCACAGTGACCTGGTACGTGTACCTTTCCTGACAAAAGTAATTACCTATGGTAACTTTGAATTCACTTTGTACTGCAAACGGTAACCTGGTACGTGCACAGTGACCTGGTACGTGTACCTTTCCTGACAAAAGTAATTACCTATGGTAACTTTGAATTCACTTTGTACCGGATCATCAACTTCTCCATGGTGTGTTTGGTACGCTTTCTTCGCCTAGAATCTAATTTGAATAGTGGGGGTGAATTCTTTTTAGGGAAAATTCACGATATAACCCTGTTTTCTTTCAGTAGCCGTTGAACTAGCCGTTGGACATGTCAGTGACCGTTACTCAAATATTATAAAAGAGGGTACTAGTGTCCCAACATACTCATTCCTTACCCCGTGCTCTGAAACGCTGTCTAATTACATCTTGCTTGAACTCTTCATACCTTAATTCCCATTTCGCTCTCGCAATCAAATGGAGTTTCCTTTCTGTTTGCACGTTAATTATGTAGCTACTTTTGGTCGTCATGGAGCACAATTTGATAGAAGAATGGGGCACAGGCGCGTAGAAGTTACTATGCCATATCCTAGTAATCTCCGTGATCTACAACGATGAGTAATTCGAGCACTACAGTCCCTCCTCGGTAGAATAAACATAACAACCATGGTGTATTTGGGGCTGGAGGGAGACTACGAGTGGACTTTTATTCATGTACGAAATGATACATCAGTTCGCCGGATGATGGAGAATTACATGGAGTATAATGATTTCATCGCTCATATTCCATTACTTGTTATTTATGATCCTATTGAGCCCATGATGATGATTTTCAACACCAAGAACCAATTTATGAAATGCGACGTAATGTAGTAGCACAGGGAATAGAGAGACAAAGGTTAGGAAATAATTAGGTTATTGGTTATTGCGTAATTGATCTTGTTAGTTCTCGTGTTGTCATACTTTTCGGGATTTATAATCTTCGGTAGATGTTTGGATGTGGAATAAACGTGTTGTTATAGTTATTCACTTTTAATTATGTGATTCATAAGATTTGAATTCGGGGACTTATCTTTCTTAGGAATTTCTACATTTTGATATATTTCATTTCTCGTGACACACCATATTATCAATAACAGTACTGGGAGGGACATTATCAGGGCATCCACCACAAACTTGGGGTTCCAGATTTCATCCAGAAATTTGCAAGCCTAAATATTTTGGTCAAGCTTGATGTTTAGAACATGGTTGAACTGAGATTGACTCACACCATCCCTAAATATAATAATCTGCTCAAGCTTCCTTTTCTCAATTATGTGATTCATAGGATTTGAATTCGGGGACTTTTCTTTCTTAGGTATTTCTACTGAAATACCCCTAAATTTCAAAATACATAATTATATAGTTTATATGTATATCATATATATTACAAGTATATTATATAGTTTATAAGTACGTTATGTTATTTACAAGCACATTATATAGTTTATAAGTACGTTATGTTATTTACAAGCACATTATATAGTATTTAATAAAGGTGGTTCGTATTAATAAATAATCCATTTTGAAAATAAGTCGGTTATGATTTTGATGTCATAATATGATCCATGTGTATGTTCTATTATTTTAGTGTATTTATTTATTTATAATAATGATAGTGTTGATTTTATTACATACACTTAATAAGTTAGTTTTACCATATGTCAGTGACATCTTTTGGTATTTTCTGAAATACCACTAAATTTTAAATACATTTATTTTCTAGTTTACAAATATATTATATAGTTTGCGAGCATATTATACAGTATTTAATAATAACAATGCGTTTAATAAAATAATATGTTTTAAAACTATGGTAGTGGTGATTTTTATCTTCGTATTAATGATCCTTGTATTTCTCTAGCTAACTTGGTATATTTATTAATTAAAAATAGAGTAATAATAATAATGATATGATTCAAAGAGTAATGTTGATTTAAAATACATCTATTATATAGTTTATAAGTATATTAGTTCACGAGCATAATATATAGTTTATGGTATTATACTAAAATTTACGAGCATAGTATATAGTATTTAATAAAGATAATCTGTGTTAATAAAATAACATGTCTTAAAATAGGTCGATTGTAATTTTTATGTCATAATAATGATCCTCATGTTTTTTATTAATATGGTACTTTTGTTTATTAAAAATGAAATTATAATAAATATTTAAAGGCTATGATTGATTTTTAATTTAACTTTTGTTACTTACTTTAATACTATAATTGTTGTTACTTAATTTAAGAGGTCAGTTTCATCTTTTCATATTTTCTAACTCTATTTACTAAGTCGGTTTTATCTTTCCATATTTTCTTATTTTAGTTAATAAGTTAGTTTTGTCCTTGCGTATTTCCCGACTCTATATATTACGTCGGTTATGCCTATCCATATTTCCTTAATTTGTTTAATAGATAAGTTTATCTTTACGTATTCCCTAACCTTTAGTTTTCAATTATTCAATTAAACTGTTTAAGTATCTTCATTAATAAATAAATTTATATTCCTTCTGGTTCGCATTCCCACTTTTTAGACTTCCTGGTCAGCTATAAGGGTTGTGATCCTACTCATTTTCATCAGCCAATCTAGTCTCTTATCTTTCCCATCTCCCTCTTGTCATCTCTTTTTTGCATTCTTCTATGAGCCAGACAACAAGATATTGCTTCTGCATTTCCTCTTTATTTACTCTTCGCTCCACATACATACATATATATATATTTACGTCACTCATCCCTACCTTACCAGCGCATATGTAGGCACAAACAAAAGGAAAAAACAAATGCCCTTGTTACTTTCCATACACACGCATAACAAAAAAAAAATAGTAAAAAGATCCAGCATATCAACTCACACACAAAGGGAAAAGTAGAGATGGAGAGATAAGTCAATTTTCTTCCTATGTAATCCGCGGTGCATAGGTAGCAGAGCTCTGAATTTGTGAAAGACAATCTATATTTGTGCTTGGTTTTGTGAATCGTTCTAAAAATCAAGTAAGTTACGTCACTATTTTTATTATATTATTAATGAATTTTCAACGTGGATTGAATTTTGTGTGTGATCATTGTTTGAGATTGAAGTGTTAAGTGTTAGTGATAATTTCATTTTCTTATGTGAGTGATTTATTTTGTAATGGATATCAGTGGTTATTTAAATATATTTTCTAAAAGAGATTGATGGAAAATTGTTATGAGTTTATTTATGAGATTAACTGATATTGTTGTGAAATCGTTAACTAAATGATTTTGTGAAAATTGAATCATTTATTCAATAAGGATGATATCATAATTTATTTATGGTGAAATATGTGGATTTTGATGAGATTATATGGTAAAGAATAATAACGAATAAAAAAATTTTTAAGAGGAGAAAACCATGGTGCATGTGTGTAACACCCCTAATCCTAAACCTGTAATGACGTCATAACTCGTAGCATAATAAATAGCAAATCGCAGCGGAAAATAAAACTAACTACCTTGGTGTTACACGCCGTTACTCACCCTTGTGAGTAACAAGGCATCCATCCAACAACCTTAGCTCTACACGCTGTGATGAATAGATACTGAGCACCCCTATTTATTACAAACCAAATCCAACTAAACGAGCAACTAACTGAAATACAACAATCTCTTTATTACAATTCAAAATAAACCAAAGGTGTTGCTGCAACACATCAGCTACCCCCGTGTCCCGCACTCCGGCTTGAGTCTTCTTCAAAAACCTGGAATGTTTGACCCATTGAAGGGCTCAGCAATCGAAATGCTGGTATGCTAAATGTGATCTTAAGCCATCTAGATTCCTTTAGTCGTTTTAGCCATCTTGATATTAGATTCTTTACATGAAACACCGGTTTACAATAACAACAGTAATAACTGTAAACATTAAACAATTCACAAGACAGTTCACCTGCAAACACCAGTGTACAATAGTACACAACACTAATAACCACACAACAATAATCCATAGCAGTAGCCAATAAGCACACATTAACAATCCATAACAAAACACCAAAACAAGATACGCGTATTAGACTGTACTTGTTAGTTAGCCACCTGGCCCTTATCCTTTAAACCAATCATTTAACATTTTCCAATTAATTTCCACTTTAGGCGTCATGTTAAGACAACCCTTAATAACTTATTAATGGACAGTAGTCCCCTGTGTTCCATTGGAACTGTTACCAGTGACCCTAGGCCCTGGTTTATTGACCGATCCGGTCGAACCTGTGCACCAAACGGCAGTGCCCTCCGCCATCCCCGAATGTGGCTGATGGATTTCCTTGAGTGACTCTCCATTGAAGTCTCTCGTAGTGATCACAATGCGCAACCAGAATGTCAGAACAGTCTGGATTCCTCTCTTATAAGTTAGCCCTTTTTATCAGTGACATAATAACCAATCCTTGAGTTTAAGACTATAATAGTTGACCATCAGTTAGGTTCAATAATACCTAAAGGTCAGTTAGTCTTTTTCCAGTTTAGATGTATAAACTTCTAGTCATAAGACGTTCGCGTAAAAATACAACGCAACAATGTTGAGCAATACAGTATATAATATCATACACATAAAATCACAGATATCGCTCTTAAACAATTAACACATAATGTCTGGACCTTAGGATAATCCTTAGGACATTCAGACCACACAATTAACATACCGTTCACCGTGACAACGGCCAGCTTGACAGTTCACGCTCTAGTAACCTTTCCCGTACGCTGTTATTTATACATATAATAACGGGTAATATTAATACGACTGTCCACTAAATATTACAGTACTGTCTCTACAGAGTTTATTCTCGTTGTATAATAACTCTGTATGTTATTTATTTTCCCCCTGTTACTTTAACAGTAATTCTAGATAACCTAGCAGTTCATCATTTTATGTGGAGTTCACATGTGATGATGAATTTCCATTATACGGTATATCCTTATCTCACTATTTATATACTCATAATTATTTCCACTTACTTATATCATATAATTTGGTTAGTTATATAACCACCTTTATTTGATAAACTTTATATACTCCAAATATATCACATTACATATTACTAGTACTCCTTCCTTATTAAATTACAATACCAACCTTATTAATTCGGTATTCATCTATTATACCCAATAACTTAATAAATTATTAAATAACCACATATAGTTTTTGGTAGTTATAATCTGAACCCATTAACTTTTACAATTTACCAAACAACCATATACTATTATAATTTACTAAATACCCATATTATTTTTCAGAATTTGTAAAACAATTATATTAACTTCTATAAATTGCCAAAAACCTTATAACTTTTATGATTCATTAATTACCCACATTAACCTTTTTAATTTACTAACTTGCCACTTAATATTTCGGTAATTCCAAAATGGGTATTCTAATTTTTATAAATTACCAAATGACCTCATTAATTTTCGGTCTTGACATATTGAAATACCCCGAACTTAAATATAGGGATTAAAATTAATCTAATATGTATTTAAGGGCCTAAGGGTACCTAATTAATGCTAGTAAGGAAAAATAAATCCAAAAGAATAAATAAACTCTTAAAAAGCGGAAAACGCTAAATAAGCGTGTTAAATAACCATAGGAGGTATGAGACCTCGGTTAGAGTATTACATGGATTCTAAGGTTTAATAAGACCCTAAATAATATATGGGAACAACCCCCGAGAAAACGGATCCAAATAATGAATTAAAACGCTAATAAGCTTTAGAGCACGTTTTTTGAGAAAACCGAAAACGTGACTTAAGTGGTCAAACAAACCCGTAAAATTATAAGTCATTAAATAAATTATTAAGCATTTATGAAAGCTTAATAACCAATAAAAATAAAGAAACGAGAAAATTCTGGAAACCGGACCCGGTAGTGAATAGTGCCTAAACCGGGTAAAATAACGAGCGTTTTCTGTAAAAGACGAAAAACACTACAACTAGTATAACTATAGGGGGGCCGGCTTTTTATCTGCTAGTTAACCCCTCACACACTAGCTAACTAATTAAAGAGGCAAAAAGCAAAAAGTGAGAAAAGTAAAAGGTACCTCACATACTCTCTCCTCTCATTTCTCTTCTCTCTCCCCATTTCTTTCTTCCCCATCGTACCCTCTCTTCCTCCTCCCTCCTTGCTGCGATTTTGAGCTCCCCACTACAACAATGGAAGCTCCCTCTTCTTCTCCATGCTCTACCTCCATGTGAGCTCCAAATGTAAAAATAATTACATATTTGAACTCCCCTCATTCTCCTCTACATTTCCCTCTTTTCAAAATTCGAAAAGGATGAGTTCATCTCCATGGGTTTCCCCATTTGAAGAGAAAAGCACACCATTATGGAGCTTGGAGTCTCCTCTTTCTAACAAGGTAAAAATCTACATGAAAAACTCATGTTTTCTTCACCTTCCTTCATAACCGATTTTTGCCCCATTTGTAATGCTCTATTTTTCTCTCTCTTTGAAGCATATATCAACCTTGCAATGGTGGTGGATTCACCTTCTTGAACCAAGGGCTAAAACCCCTTCTAAAACTCTCCAAAGGTAAACCCTAGAAATTTCATTTCAAACACTTCAATGAATTGGCATTATTTAAGGGTTAGTATTAATGGTAGTGTTTTGTGTTCATTGGGTGATGGGAATGGAGTTGTTCAACTCCATTCCCCACATGGCCGATTTGGGCAAGAAAGGAAGAAGGAGGAAAGAGAGAGAAAGAAGGAATTATAAGCTCAAGGTAAGAGCTCTTTACTAATGTTAAATTTTAGTGCATTAGAGTAATGGGAATGGGTAACATCTAAAGAACCCAAATAATGATAGTAATGTAATTGTGGAAGTTGAGTAATTGTGCAATAGTATGTGATGGTAGGCTGGAGCCAAATGGTTGTGTATGAGTATTAGTATTGATGTTTGATGGAGTTGGTGTATTGGGAAGGATTTATATTTGTATTGATTGTGGTAGGACCCTTGTAAGGGTGTGGCTAGATTAGGAATGAATTTGGTGAGAATTGGTATGTGTGGCCAAGTAAGAAAAGTAGATGAATTATGGCAAATTTTGGTAGGAATATGTGCATTTGTGAATGACTTGGTCAATGGGAGGACCAAGGTGTGATTGGGGATTGTAGGGATGTCTAATGACCATGGAATGATATTTGAAGTATGGGAGTATTAGGATGCAAAATCTGTAGCAAAGAGTGCAAGGAATGCCTTGAAAAACTAGGAAAACTAGAGTATAAGACTTGGTAAAGTAGTAATGTTGGAACTCGGGTATAGAAGGTGCAAATTGCTTGGAATGAATTGTCATGGTGAGATGAGGTATTTAGGATGCTATAGGTGGCATTGGTTGAGAAGTAATGGATGGTAGAATGGAGTTTAAAAATCTGTGCATTGAAGGATGAAAAACTGTTGTAAGTGTGAAGGGAAGTGATGGAATTGTGTAAGTTGATTGATGGATTTTGGTAAGGAGTTGGTGGATGAACTAGGCATTTGGAGGGCCTAGGTAGTGTTGTAAACATGTGGGATTATATGTAGGAATAATAGGGAAGAGAGATGGTAGAAATTTGGAATTTGAAACAAGTTGAAAAACTCATAGAAATTCAATACTTAACTAGTCCGGGTTTGCAAACCAGTACACAAACCCGGACTAGCATGAAAACTCGACAGA
The DNA here is from genome assembly GCA_023374045.1 of Limonium bicolor. Lineage (NCBI taxonomy): Eukaryota > Viridiplantae > Streptophyta > Magnoliopsida > Caryophyllales > Plumbaginaceae > Limonium > Limonium bicolor. The sequence goes on from CM041777.1 coordinate 42,589,755, forward strand.
AAGGTTTTACAAAGGGATGGTCCGGGTTTGCAAACCAAGACACTAACCCGGACCACCCCAAAATACACCGAGAGATTTGCAAAGGAATGGTTCGGTTTGCAAACAAACCACCCTAACCCGGACCACAAAATTCCACCCGAGAGGTCTCCAATTGCATGGTCCGGGTTTGTAACCTTCCCTAAACCCGGACCAACACAAACTTAACCAGAGAAACTTGACTTCCAGTACTGGTCCGGGTTTGTATCCCGGAAACAAACCCGGACCACACCAAATGTGTACAGAATGTATTTAAGCAAGTTAAGGATGGGTGATGATGGGTATGATGGTAAGATAATTAAGACATTATTAAGATGTTTAAAGGTCATTAAGGCCATAAACAAGCTAGGAATAATTTTAAGTAAGTAACTTAAGTAAATGTATTTAAGTAATAATGGAATAGTAAGTATAAACCGGGAGACAGTAAGGGAAGTAACGAGTAAGGTTAGTTATGGATAATTAACCACCCAATTGTATGTATGTCATAGGATTCGACTAGTTGAACACCGAAGGGAGTCGGTGAGTTCCAAAGTCAACGGTGAAAGGTATGATTTCTTCATGCCCTGTATCCTAATCTGGTTACCCCGATTTGTGTGCTTATTTGATCACCTAATAAGATAAATGCATGAATCGGATTATATTGCACTTACTCGTGCTTGTTTACATTGTTCTTGGCATTTGTCTTGAACAATAGTTTGTATAATTCATGAAATATATGAATGATGATGACTTGTATTCGAATCTTGTATTGTACTTAAGTATTGTATCGTATTTTGTATAAATGGGTATTGAGCATAGTAATGGTGTATGTGGCTTGTATGAATGACTTCTGCTAATTCCTAACTACCTAACTCCTAACTTAAGTGAGTAAACTGGAATGAGTAGAAGTCCGATATAGCTTCGGCCACGCGTGAGGATGCGGAGTCACAAGAGGTTTGCTGCAATTCCTGACTCTTAAACTGGTCCGCGGCCCAAATCCCTTAAATGGGTAGCATCCCGGATTGGTGAGTCAAGTAAATCCCGGAGGTGGGACGGAGTAGTCCCCAGGGCCGGTGGTCCCGACGACTTAACATGAGTAAGAGTAAGAGTAAGTATGTATGAGTATGAGTATGAGTATGAGTATGTATGCGTATGTATGAAGTAACGAGTAAAAGAGTAATCTCCACCCGATTAACCCGGGTGGACCAATGAAGCTAACAAGTATTGTATATTGTGTATGGAATGTGTATGTGTACTTTGGAAAAAGGTAAGTATGTATTGGATGGGTTATGTTGTACTTCTTGTATGTAATGAAGTGTATGTATGTGTGTATGTCTTGCGTAATGTATTGTAATATTGTGTATAAGAGCATGTATGCATGTATGTTTGAATGAAAATGAACTGCATGTATTCGACCAAGTGGTCGGCATACCCTCACTAGTATGCGGGGTATGCGGTTATCATGCGCAGCGAAAGCTGACCCCCTAGGGGGAACATTTTTAGTGTGCAGGTACCCGAAGCGGATGTGGTCAAGGTAAGAGACCGGCGACACACCCTTGTACCTAGAAAGTAAGTAGTTGTGAGGAATGGGTAGATGTAGACTCTTAGTGAGTATGTATGAACTTGGAAGAGACATTACAATTGTATAAGGATCCTAGTAGACTCGGTTAAGTATATTGTATTGTATGGATTATGGAGGAGTAAGTATTGAATGGAGCATTGTTGTATTTGTTGATGAATGGAGTATGTATTATTGATGTGTAGTACTCGGGATTCCGGTCCATCAGACCGATGCTGTATGTAGAAGAAGTAGCCTTGTTAGTCACGTGGGTGACTAACGGCATTGTATCACCCACTGTATGTAAGTATGTATCCGCTGCGTGTATCTGATGTGTAAGGAGATTGGACGGTAAGCAATGTATTAATGGTAGGGGTGTTACAAAAAGTGGTATCAGAGCGAAGTATCGCTCTGATGACTGGAAATACCGAGTCTAGGAAATACCGAGTTAGGAATTAGAAGCTTAGGGCTAAGGGCTGAGTGTTAGCATTAGAGATATGCTAGTTAGGAACTACCGGTGAGTACCGGATACCTACAATACCAGACCCGCCCTCCGCATCCCCCTTGTATAACTTGGGAAAGGACGCCAGAGAGAGGAAAAGCCCTCTCATACTCGGGAAAACCCGATCTGGCAGTAATGGGTTATTCCTACAAGAAGAAAGAACCGGACATATCGTAGATTCCCAGAAATGGAAGACCCGGGGAGGGACCCCGGTTGAACCACAACACCCGCACTTAATAGCGGTAGGATGAGCACTCCAACCACGAGGAGGCTGCGACTTACAACAGCATGGGGCGACGTGCTTAGCAGTCGCGAAACCTAGCTAGTCAACCAACAGCAGGAAAGAAGCACTAACCGTGCAACGGAATGGAAAAGGGAGCAACAACGGAACCCGAGACACAAGTCTACGGGATAGTGATACTTGAATAATACCACCAACGGTATGCTAGCTGACTAAGGACATAGTCGGAAGCGGTTAACTCCAAAACTACGGCGCCATTAAGGTTGCAATACCTGGCCGGTATAGCTCAGACAACTGCAAGAACGACCATGAGATATAATCCAATAGGACTACAAGAGTGGTGCCTAAACGATGTAGGCTCAGTAACCACCACGAATGTATGGGAACGAGTCACAAGGAACAACACTAGACCAAATAGAACGGGAATCTCCACGGAATGGAGAAGTACCCAGATCTACGACAGCCACGTCTAGACCACCAAGAAGCTACTAAAAGATCGAGTATACGAATTATAGATCGATAAGATCGAGGGAAGAGTCAACAAGACTATCAAGTACCAGTGAAAACCATACCGTGACCGGTGTAGGTTTACCCAAAAACCACCAATACCACGCACTTGCCACGGCAAGTGCAACAAGGACAGGAACATACAGAGGAACCCTAACACGCCACAAGTACATAGTAATGTGCTGTGACCATAATGAAACAACCACATGATCACACTGCAAACGATTTATTTGGTGTATTAAAAACTAAGAAATAATCCTAGAATTCAATAATTCAAAAGATCGTCAGGTTGCAAAAATCCCGGTCGAAATAGTATAGTAATTAAAGAAGCGACCGGGGTGTCAATCCATGGGACTTGATAAGTAAGTCTAGCCTTAGGTAATGGTTAAATCAAAAAGGGGGTTTTGTTTTGGTTTTGGGTTTCACAAATAGATAACAAGAAAGTAAATAGCAGATAAATTAAAGTGATAGTTTTGGGAGTGTGAACGGTACTCTAGGTTCAGGGAGTTGTTTCACTAGCTAGGTTCTGCATATTCTACTGCTTAAGTGGAGACTTGGATCGGCTTGTAATTCTCAATTATCTATTCTGTATTAAGTCTTAATTCCAGATAGCTCATCTAGACAGGGCATGTAGTTCTAGTCTAGACCTAGCAAGTATATCTAGATGGTTTTATCGCACAGAATTACTAGTCTGGTTTTAATCCGGACTAAAGCTCCTAGTGACTAAAGTAATCTATCCGATTGCAATTATCACAGGTAACAGGTTAATAGGACCGTCAATGCTAATCACCTTATCTGATCATAACATGATTCGAGGGCTTATATTAAATTCATGACGTTTATTAAAAGCACTTAAAAGCATTAACCTGAACAATCCAAATTGTCTCAACAAGCAGCAAAATAATGCAGAGTTTAACTAATTACAACATCCCTTCCCCTAGAGTAAATCCTCTTAGCTAGACATAGCGATTATAATAATAAATGAGAGAGAGTTAGAAGAAATCATCTGTTACGAAGATCTTCTTGCTCGCTCCGTCCTTTGTCCTTGCGCTATCCTGGCTTGAAGGTTGATCTTGGTGATAATGGAGTGAATTGGGTGAAATGGGGCGAAAATGGAAGTTTTGGTGAGTTTTGTGAGGTGTCCGGATCAACAGGGTCGGACACGATCCGGACAAGGGTCGGACACGATCCGGACAAGGGTCGGACACGGCTAAATTCTGTGAAAAAGATGCGGAATGTGTTTGTGGGTGAGCGCGAGTGATTACGGGGGGATTTTAGCGAGGATGAAGATGAACTGGGCTGAATCGTGAATGAGATGTGCAGAGTATGGAGAGGTTTTATGAATGGAGATGGATGTATGTGAGTGAACGATGCAGTTTTGTGGAGGAAGCTGATGAATGGAGATGGAGTAGTAGAGAGGAGAGGAGACTGTGAAGTCAGGTACGATTTGAAATGAAGGCAGGAGATGGTTTATATAGGAATAGGATTCAGACATGTATTGGTGGAAGTTTGGTAAACAGGGTGAGTGGGTAACTGATTGACGCCTTGATTTGAGGATGGAGCGTAGTTAATAAATGCGCCGCTCGCCTGTCTTGTTAATGCGCCGTCTAATAATTCGCCGAAAGTGTGACGTCCGGATCGTGTCCGGATCCAGACGTGACACAGTTTTAGATCTGAAACGCGAACTCTCGGATCTGGAATTTTAGTCATGTCCGGATTGCGTCCGGCCCAATCAGATCCGGACAAGAGATGTCCGGCTTTGTGTCCGGCCAAACTGATCCGGACAAGACCATTGTTTTGTCTCTTCTCCTGATTTGTTCCCCGTTTGTTGTGTTGTAATCCTTATGATGTATAATCTTTATTTCCTGGGTTTTTCCTGCATTTAACATATATAACACATCAGTTCTTATCAAAGCATCAATCTTAGGAAAAACACGTAATAAGTGGGAAACATTGCCTGAATCGCTACAAATTATAAGGTATTTAAACCCTAAAAAGCCTATATGTTTCACACTTATCAACTTCCTCACACTTAAGCTTTTGCTTGTCCTCAAGCAAAATAGGAATAAGAATATCTCTAAAACCGTCAAATAATCTCAAATTTTAAACAAGTGCAGAGCGAAATCAAACAAAGTGATAAATGAAAGATAATCTTGCTCTCTAGAGGTAGGTTTTCACAAACAGTGAAGCAAACGATTTTGTAAAAGCATAGAGAAACTAGATTGTAGAAACAAGTTAACTTAGCTTGAGACTTTCCACCATTTTCATTCCTCTAACCTTTGGATGACAAGGGGTGTGAAGTAATGCCTTATTCCGCAATACCTTTCAACACCATGTACTCGTGATCAAAAACAAACTGCAATGAATTTTTCTTTCACATGCAAAAATATTCTTCTTCCAAGAATTATATACAAAACAAACGAAATATTGTGAATTGCAGAGTTTATCTTTCCCGTAACCCAGACTTTTCTCTCTATCCATGTAACGTGTTGGGCCAACTATCCCAGATCACGGGACCTTAGGTAGTATAGGTGATAGGCACCCTTAAGACTTAATAACCGGATAGACGAGGCCTGCTATTGTTAGGAAAAAAAATTTGATCAGTGGAGTACCTTGCCTTACCCTTTTCATTCCAAACATTCACTTCATTTCCAAAATCCCAAGCTAAAATAATCTGGTTTCCACAATTAGCCAATCTGCCAGATTTTTGAAAAAAGAAGAGTATTTTAAATAAAACTATTTTTATACAAACCTCATCAAACAAAAAGATTCCTACGGTTTTCACTTTGGTTTAACAACACTCGGTGTGCACAGGCATTAGAGAAGCAAAAAGCAAGTGTGGCATTAAAGCACAATTAGCATGTTTTTAGGGAAAGGTCTCTCCTTCCTCACACTTAAGATGAGCAATGTCCTCATTGGTCAAAGAAGAAAAACAGAGAAAAGAGCTTTCAACAAAACATGCTATACTCATAATAGATGCATATGCCATAATTAACCCTCAACGCAACAAATGTGGAACATCAAATAAGTGAAATTATGAACAGAGACTCCCCTGGTGTTATGGATTGAGGAAGATGTTGAAATACCCCGACCTTAAATATGGCGATTTAATTATCCTAATAGGTATTTAAGAGCCATAATGGTTAAGAAATATTCGTAAGGAAATAAATCCAAAAGAAATAAAGAAACCGCTTAAAAAGCCAAAACGCTAAATAAGCGTTAAATAACCATAGGAGGTATGAGACCTCGGTTGGCGTACTATATGGTTCTAAAGGCTTAATTAAGTCTAAATAAATTTAGGGAACAAATCCTGAAGAAAACGGATCCTTAAAATGGATTAAAAACACTAATGAACATTAAGGCGGCGTTTTCCGAGGTAACCGGGAAAACGTGACTTTAAGCGGGTCAAATAGACTCGTAACGTTTTGGTCACTAAATAATCATTAATAAATATTGTGAAGCTTTAGAGCCAAAATCAATAAAACGAGAAATTAGTAAAAAAACTGTCAAAATGGGAAGTTGTGGGGTAGAAACACAAATAACCAAAACTTATGTCCACTTTTAAAATAAAATGTAAACTGTTTGTTGTGTGTGGGCTGTCATCCGATGGACTCCCCCTCCCTCTCTCACACTCCCTCACACTCTCTTCTTATTTACAAACAAACAAACTATTAAAAAGCAAAAAGTAAAACACTAAAGTAACTCCCTCTCTCACACTCTCTCTCCAATTCCCTCATTCTCCTCACAACACTCACGTACTCACCCATCTCCCTCACCTCTCTATTTCTCCTTCCGCCTCCATGCGACATCAATGGAGAACAACATCAAACCCACACAAACCTATCTCTCTCCTCTTGTTACCCTAATCAAACCTTCTCCAAAAATTATAAAAACTACACCATTGGATCCTCTCAGCAAGAGGAACATTTCCCTCTTTTCAAAATCGAAACGGAGAACTTTCGTTTTTATGGGTATACCCATTTGGAGCTTCAAGACCACCATTGGAACCACCTCATCTCCTTGTTCTTGTGAGGTAAAAATCTTCTTGAACTCCATCATTTTTCTAGCCTTAAGGGCAAAACGAAATCTGGAGCTAAACCTTTTGTTTTCTTCTTTGAATGCTAGCCGATTTTGGCATTTTTGGAGAGTGGGAAAGGTTGTCCTTGAGCTATCCCAAACAGCACTTGTGCCCTTACAAGGTAAAGAAATTCCTAAACCCTAGAAAATGTACCTTAAAAGCTTTAAGATAATTTAAGGGCTAGTATATTAATTATACTTGTTTTGTATGCTTTGGGGTGATGGGAATGGAGTTTGGCAACTCCATTCCCCACAAAACCGATTTGTGCAAGAAAGAGGAGAGGAGAAGTGGAAAAGGAATGAAGGAATTGTAAGCTCAAGGTAAGAGATCTTTCTTGAATGGTAAATTTAATGCATTAGAGTAATGGGAATGGGTAAACCAATTTAAAGAAACCAAAATAATGTATTCGAATTGTAGTTGTGAAAGTTTGGGTATTTGTGAAACAAGTATGTGGATTGAGGCCTTAGAGCCAAAGAATTGTGTATGTATTGATATTGTGTTTTGAGGAAATAATGAGGTATTGAGATTGCTTTGTACTGCTGTAGGACCCTTGTATGGGTGTGGCTAGAATAGGAATGATTTTGATGATAATGGGTATGTTTGGATAAGTAGAATTGTAGGTGAGCTATGGCGAAATTTGGATAGGAATTGTGTATTTAGGAATGACTTGGTGAATGGGAGAACCAAGGTGTATATTGGATGAGTAGATATGTTTAGTAGTGATGAAGAGTAGTTTAGTATGAGAAACAAGAAGTGTAAAATCTGTAGCAAAGTGTATGGAAATGCATTGGAAAAGTTAGGAAAAATTAGTGCGTAAGAATTGGTAAAAGAGTGTTGGACTTGGGTATAGATATTGTAGTTGCTTGGAAATGAATTGGAATGGTAAGGTGGCATTGGAACAAAGTGCAAAATGCAAAGAGGAGTGTAGGAATGCACAAGTGTGCAAGTATGAGAATGAGAATGGAAATTTGTAGAATTTGAACAAGAAGTTGAGTAAGTATTGGACCATGGATTTAAGGAGTTTTAGTGAGTGTTTAAGTGTGTTTAAACATAGGAAACATGTGAAAGTTTTGGAATGATTAGGGGTGGATTAAGGGTTGATTTGGGGTTGAAAAATCATCCTAGTAGCAGTTTTTAGCAGGGTCCGGGACCTAGGGTAGTACCAAGTCCCGGACCGCACTTAAAATCAGTTCGAGAGTCACCCTAGCAGGTGGTCCGGGACCTAGGTCCAGGACCAAGTCCCGGACCAACAATAAAAATACGCCGTAAGTGATTTCAGTGCATGGTCCGGGACCTTGGGTCCGGACCAATCCCACCACCTATAAAAGCTTGTAAAATTGATTTTTGGGGTTCTAACCATGGGGCGTTGATGGGTAATGGTTTTAGAAGTTGTTAAGGCCTTGTTTGGTGACCTTTAAAGGCCCTAAGAAGTGTAAACAAGTTTGAGAAGTAATTAAGAAAGTTGTAAGTATATGAACATTAAGTTAAACCGAAACAACGGGACAACGGGGTAAGTACGGGAGTAGTAATATGTATGTATTGTAATGCTTAGTATTAATTGAACCATTTGGCATGTAGTCATTGGTTCAAGAATAAGACTCAAGGGACAAGTAAGGACTAAGGAACGAGGAGACACCGGTAAAGTAGATTTCGGGAAAAGGTATGATTTCTTCATGCCCTGTATCCTAATCTGGTTACCCCGATTTGTGTGCTTATTTGACCACCTAAATAAGATAAATGCATGAATCGGACTATGTTGCACTTACCTGTGCTTGACTTATGTTGTGCTTGATATTTATTGTCTTGAGCACTAGTTTGTATAATTCATGAAATATTGAATTATGATGAATGGTATTCGAACCTCGTATTGTACTTGTGTAATGTATTGTACCTCGTATGTATGTGTATATGTGTATTGTATTATTGTGGCTTGGATGTTGACTTGTGCTAATTCCTAACTATCTAACTCCTAACTTAAGTGAGTAAATTGGAATGAGTACAAGTCCGATATAGCTTCGGCCACGCGTGAGGATGCGGAGTCACAAGAGGTTGGCTGCAATTCCTGACTCTTAAACTGGTCCGCGGCCCAAATCCCTTAAATGGGTAGCATCCCGGATTAACGAGTCAAGTAAATCCCGGAGGTGGGACGGTGTAGTCCCCATGGCCGGAGGTCCCGACGACTTAACTTGAGTAAGAGTAAGTAAGTATGGATCCGTAAGTAAGTATGAGTATGAGTATGTATGTGTATGAAGTAACGAGTAAAAGAGTAATCTCCACCCGATTAACCCGGGTGGACCAATGAAGCTAACAAGAATTGTATATTGTGTATGTAATGAGTATGTGTATTTCGGAAGAAGGTAAGTATGTATTGGATGGTTTATTGTATTCCTTGTATGTAATGTAGTGTATGTATGTATGCCTTGCGTAAGTATTGTTGTATTGTGTATAAGAGCATGTATGCATGTATCTTTGAATGAAATCAACCGCATGTATTCGACCAAGTGGTCGGCGTACCCTCACTAGTACGCGGGGTATGCGGTTATCATGCTCGGCGAAAGCTGACCCCTTCGGGGGACATTTTTTAGTGTGCAGGTACCCGAAGCGAATGTGGTCAAGGCACGAGACCGGTGACTACATTGGATAGTAGTAGCAGAATGTAGAGGTGTATTAACTAGCACACCCCTTGTATTTAGAAAGTAATGTAGTAGTGAGGAATGGGTAGTAAGTAGTCTCTTAGTGAGTATGTATGAACTGGAAGAGGTATTATACTTGTATAAGGAACCTAGTAAACTCGGTATGTAGATTATACTGTATTGTACTTGGAGTATTGTATTGAATGAAGATTGTAGTAGTATTTGGTAAACGGAGAACGTATTGTAGACTTGTAGTACTCGGGATTCCGGTCCATCAGACCGATGCTGTATGTAGAAGTAGTAGCCTTGTTAGTCACGTGGGTGACTAACGGCATTGTATCACCCATTGTATGTAAGCATATATCCGCTGCGTGTATCTGATATGTAAGGAAATTGGACGGTAAGCACTGTATTAATGGTAGGGGTGTTACAAAAAGTGGTATCAGAGCGAAGTATCGCTCTGATGACTGGAAATACCGAGTTTAGGAATACCGAGTTAGGAATTAGAAGCTTAGGGCTAAGGGCTGAGTGTTAGCATTAGAGAGATGCTAGTTAGGAACTACCGGTGAGTACCGGATACCTACAATACCAGACCTGCCCTCCACTAACCCTATTGTATAACTTGGGAAAGGACGCCAGAGAGAAGAAAAGCCTTCTCATACTCGGGAAAACCCGATCTGGCAGTGGTGAAGCAATCACACAGTAAACAAGAACCGACACGTAGTAGATTCCAAGAAATGGAAGACCCGGAGATGAATCCCGGTTGAACAATAATGCCCGCACTTAATAGCAGGGGAATAAGCACTCCAACCACAAGGAGGCTACAACTTACAACAGCATGGGGCGACATGCTTAGCAGTCGCAGAACCTAGCTAAACAACCAGCAGCAGGAAAGAAGCACTAACTGTGTAATGAAATGGAAGGAGGAGTAATAACAGCACCCGAGACACAAGTCTACGGGATGGTAATACTTGAACCACCAACGGCATGCTAGCTGGCTAAGACATAGTCAGAAGCGATTAACTCCAAAACACAACGCCAAAGGCTTACAATACCTGGCCAGACAGCTACACAGCTACAAAAACATCCAATATATCAATAGGACTACAAGAGTAGTGCCTAAACAAGGAAGGCTCAGTAACCACCCACAGATGAGTGGGAACGAGCCAAGGAACGACACTAAACCAAATAGTGGGAATCTCCAAATGGAGAAGTACCCAGATCTACGACGTCATGTCTAGACCACCAGAAGCTACCTAAAGGATCGAGTATACCAATTGTAGATTGACAAGATCAAGGGAAGCAACAAGACTAACAACACAATGGAAACCACGATCGGTATGGGTTACTCAAAACCACCAGTACCACGCACTTGCCACGGCAAGTGCAGTAACAACAGAATATGTAAAGGAACACTAACACGTCACAAGTACATAGTAAGTACGGTGACCGTAATGAAACAACCACAGGATCACACATCCTAACAACCAGACGTATGGAACCTTGGAAGGCTTAACGGCCGACCACTGTACTTAGAACATACCAGTCAGCGAGAGCTAGACTTGGCCAAGACCTCAATGGCTGCCATGAGAGACTTCTTTAACACCGAACATATTTTAAAACCAAAATTTTCTTTCAAACCACAACCTTCTTTTAAAACCTTGGATTTTAAAACCAACCCAGAATTACGGTGAGTATCATAGAGTGATACAAGAGGAGTTGACAATAGAATACTTCACCTAGGCGTGTGACGAACACTACAGTGTACCCAATTACGGGATGTGGGACAACCGCACTCCGAAGGAGCTTGTGGGCCTGACATATAGTTAGGTAAGTGGTAACGTATCAACATGGTACCCCACGTATGTATACATGTAGTGTACGAAACACGGGAAGTAGTCAACTCCGTTCTACGGACCATGAGTAAATTTTAACCAGAAACTGGACACCACAGACAATCAAGGAGAAGGAAACTCAGTTAAGGCACAAGTATAAGGAACTCAGAGAATCCATCTGAAGATAAGGAGTGAGAAAGATGCAAAAAACAGACTAGTAAGTATAGACATTGGATATGTCTCAAATAATTCAAGCGATTACCTGACAGCTGGATGGGATACCCAGCCTAAACATAGTAAGGCGAATGCCTAACGTGAACCTAACAATGCTCAACAAACGGGGCGGAGTTCCCAAGAGCAACCCCAAGATTACCACAAGTATAATCCATCATCGAAGAGGATATCAAACCTAGTCTTAAGCACTAGGAGCAAGTGTAAACAGCCTACCCAAGAACGGGAGACGTTACAGCCCTAAAAGGGACAACTCAAGTACGATACCACAGGACGGTACAGTGGACAACATATCATAAACTTTAGCCGGATGTAACGGCATAATTTAACAACACCCAAGAGCAATCCTTGAAGGGTGACTGGATTAACAACAGTCAAACAAAGCGTCAAGATAAGAATACAGGAGCTGGAACGAACACTCGGTTAAGACACCGAAGGGATTTCACGTAATAGGAAATACCCTAAGCTACAAGGAAGCACCGATCAGCATCGGATTGCTTAAAGAGTCTCCTATGAACGGAAGCGTGATGTCACGACTTGCCATGGAGCCCAAAATATCTCCATCCTATGATGGTATACAAGGAGTGCAAACATGTAAAAGCAGCTTGCAAAGAGCATAGCTCGCAGCAATACGTCTTAAAAGCCATCAACCAACTATGTTATGTAAACCTTGATGGTTGCATAACCCACACCATTTGAGAGCAAGACTTGCAAGAGACATTATCTCATACAACAAGAAATCAACAACTGGACCATCAGTTCAAACCCAACATCCTGAGTGGCTTGGAGTAATGGCCACCTCAGTGCCACTGTCACTAGAGCATCAGTCTAGTATACAGTTGACAAGCTTTTAATCACCTTCATGCCTCCTGTAGCAATGATAACACAGAGGCATAGAAATCATAATAGTGCCAACATTGGCCTAGCCCACACTTGGACACTGCGAGAAACCCGAGGAAAGGTACCTCTTGTTAACCAAAGACCACCGATGTGGTGGAGATGTGAGCCCTTAGTAAAGGCTTCCATCTACTATAACAATAAAACCTACGCAATAGATATTGCCAAGGGGTGATGGGATAAGGAAATGAGATTTCCAAACCATTATGACTTAAGGAGTAAAGCATACCCCATATGCACCTAAGCATGTGTGAACCACTGTATAAACACCAACATGGTAAACCTCGTCACGAGACCTATGAGTGGAAGCATACCCCTCAACAAGAACCTTCACTTGTCAGGGATAGAATACTCTCCAATTGGAGAACGGGACCAGAAAACCCTCGAAGTTTCGTGGGATGTCCCGGTGATGCACATACGAGTAGAACTACACAGCTGGAGCCTATAACCAACGCTCAGCACGGGAAGACAGTAATTGTCAAAAACAATCAATGAGAGTGCACATTGCACACCAAGAATGACCAACGCTCAAGAGAGCTTATAACCTGATAAACTACTTTATCCTTGGTCAACCAAGATAATTAGTAAATGGTATCATAAATGATGAAAATAATGTGAGGTAAACCAACCTACACATGAAACCTAAACTGAAATAAAACATCCCCACAACGGGAATATAATAGTATTGCGGTATGCTACAACCACCGTCATACACACGAACATTGGAAACCCCAGGGTATTCATACCATAAGAGAATGGTGCCAATGACAATGTCACTAAGTAAAGAGGAACTACCACAGTAACAGAGACAGTAAGAACAATGTTGTACAATGAGTAAGAATACGGTGCGCAACAAGCGACCGATATGAGGAAGTAGCAGATAATAACACGGAGTATAAGTACGAGACGACAGGCATAAATATTCTTTCCAATCACATAAGTGACTTACTGTCAAGCGTTTACGCCTCTGCACTCTGTATGACTGAGTGTTTTGGTATTGCACTTGTGCAACTAATGATCTAATGGGATGGCTAGGGATATGGAGAATGTAAACCGTAGTAAAACCTTTCTTGTCACCAACAAACATGGCATAAACCAGTTAAGCAACCTTAGCAACAAACCGTGCGGCCTAAGGCCAAAGAAGCACGAAGAGTGTAAAGCACACTAGCAATCACAAGATGTAAATTCCATTGGAATAAAGGTGAAAGGAGACTTAAGAAAGTCACTAGGACCGACGCATATCAATGCAAGGTCATACAAGTAAAGAATACTTGTACTGAACCAGAAGAACTGGTGTAATCCAGAAGCTATTGACAACAGAGGAAGCACTATAACTAAATAGTGGCTTAGCCTCGCCAACAATAAGTTGGAAGAACTTAGCGAATAATCGTGAGAGTACGGATAGTATGTATAATAGATTACCAGGAAGCTGGTTATAATCTAAACTCGTTGAGTTTAAAGGCGGTAAAAGAATACCACACTTGTTTGTAAACCTTATTCCCACAAAAAGGGATAAAAGGCGATGAGTAACACATCTATAATAACCAAAGAGTGAATTAAACACTAAGGTTATCAGGGTCGCGCAGCAGAAGCTAGTGGGCCCTAGCTGAGGAATGTAATACACCCAGTAAGTATGCGAGATTGGCTATTAATGCCTTAAAGCCTAATAGGCTAGAACCAAATTGATTGTGAGTTAAATAAACTCATATAGGAATTCTTGGTGCAAAGACTAAACCATTGGTATGGTTAAGACCCTTTGACCAGAGCATATTGTATAGTGTACCGTAGTGAAGCTAAACGCTTCAGATTGCCCAAATTGATTAAACCAATGTTTAATAATAATAACATATGGTAGATTACGTGGGCGTAATCCCTTTTAAGGGGGGTAGAGCGAAAACCGCTGAATGTAAGTTTCGTGAATAAAACACATAAACTATAAGGTGCATAGCACAAATGAGAATTGAATTGATGATTGGTACTTATGTTAAATAAACATATGTATTCATTCATATTGAAATTATGGTAATTAGGCACTAGAGATGCAAATACCATAGGACGAATATACCCATCTTGTAACCCAGTGTAAGAGTATTAGAAAAGAAGAGTAATGAGTGGACGGAGCTCCACAAGTATTGTAACCCTTAAAGAAGTAGTACGAATGGATTAAGAGTAGTAGAGGAATGTAGCCATGAGTAGTGTATTCGTAAGTACGTCATTTGAAGTGAATTGGGAACAACTGAATTTCATAAGTACTGTAGTCCTTAGCTAGAATAATTGAGATGAAGGAGAGTAGTGAATGGAAGTAGTAACAGTCGATGAAATGAGTATTTAGGTATTGAATCTTGAAGCAAATATTTGGAAGTAGAGCGAGGATCGATGGACTGAATTCCATCCTTTGGAGATGTGTGAATTTGTAATCATGACTAGGAAGAGTAAAAAGATAGAAAATTGAAATAATCAAACTATCTGTTTGTTTGAAACTGATGTGGGAAGTCGAACTTGATCCTGATCAGATCGAGGGAAACCGAACACAAATTGGGGTGGAAAGATAGTTCAACACTGATGCTGATCACATCAGGGTCGAACGATTCTTGAAGCTCCCCTTAAGTGGTCACAAGAATCACATAGGATAGAAGTAATGAATATAAATTGGAATTTGGAGTTGTATGTTTTAGAAAATTTTTAATTGGTAGTGGTGAAAGAATTTCCTTGGTATGGAGAATGAGGATCTGCTAGAAGTGTGTATCGAAGAGTAGTAAGGTAGTATGTTGTATTATTCCAAGGGCAGCGGGACATAGAGGAGTCCCGTCTAGATGACCTGAGTGCCTGCGGGATTGGAATGTGTATTGCATTGCTTCGGGAATAGCTTTGCATTGTATGTATGTATAAATTGGTAATGAGGAACCGGATGGTTAGGGGTAGTGCGGATTGGAGTGACTATGGTATATTGGCATAGTATGGTATGTAGGAACCTTAAGGTATGGATTTGGGAATTGTAAGGAGGAAGGACGTATGACTCTGGCGCTAGACGAGTATAAAGGAGTAAGTATAGTAATCCCATAACCTCGAACAACTTTGAGGACAAAGTTCTTAAGGGGGGTAGATTGAAATACCCCGACCTTAAATATGGCGATTAAATTATCCTAATAGGTATTTGAGAGCCTAATAATGATTAAGAAATATTGGTAAGGGAAAATAATCCAAAAGAATAAAGAAACGCTTAAAAAGCACAAAACGCTAATAGCGTTAACTAACCATAGGAGGTATGAGACCTCGGTTAGCGTATTATATGAATTCTAAGGGCTTAATAAGACCTAATAATATATGGGAATAAGTCCCGAAGAAAAACGGATCCTTAAAACGGATTATAAACATAAGCGAACCTTAAAGCGCGTTTTTCGAGGAAACCGGGAAAACGCGTCTTTAAGCGGGTCAAATAGACTCGTAACAATTTGGTCAACCAAATAGTCATTAATAAGCATTAGTGAAGGTCTAGAGCCAATAAAACCAATAAAACGAGGGTAGTAAAAACTGTCAAAAACGGGAAGCTGTGGGGTAAAAGCATAAATAAACCAACTAGTGTGTCCCACTATTGTAAATAAAATTTTAAAACCCACAAGGGCTGTAGGGCATCCGATCCCCTTCCCTCTCACACACAAAGGGAAAAAAATAGATAAGTAAAGAAAAAAGATGAAAAGAAAGAAGAAAAAGAATACAAAAAGTAAAAGAATACTCTCTTTCCTCACCTTTTCTTTCTCTCTCCCATTTCTTCTTCCCCATCGTACTCCCTCTTTCTTCTCCTTGTGGCTGCGATTTTGGAGCTCTCACCAACAACAATGGCTCCTCCATCTTCTTCTTCATGCTCCATCCTCATGTAAGCTCCAAATCGAAAACAAATTACAATTTGAACTCCCCTCATTCTCCTCTACACTTCTCTCTTTTCAAAATCCAAAATGAGGAAGTTCATTTTCAGGGTATATCTCATTGGGGAAGAAAATAGCATCAATGTGTAGTTTGGAGTCCCCTCTCTCCATTAAGGTAAAATCTCCATGAGAACCTTAAGTTTTCTTCATCTCCTTTGGTAACCGATTTTTGCCCCATTGTACACTCCTTTCTCTCTCTCTTTTGAGCACAATATCAACCTTGCAATGGTGGTGGTGGATTCACTTCTTGAACCAAGGGCTAAAACCCCTCCTAAAAGCTTCAAAAGGTAAACCCTAGAAATTTGTTTAAAACATCTCAATGAGTTAGTATAAATCTAAGAGTTAGTATATTAATTATACTTGTTTTGTATGCTTTGGGTAATGGGAATGGAGTTTGGCAACTCCATTCCCCCACATAACCGATTTTGAGGCAAGAAAGGAAGAAGGAGGAAAAAAAATGAGAAAGGAAGAAGGAATATAAGCTCAAGGTAAGAGCTCCTTCCTAATGTTAAATTCCATTGCATTAGAGTAATGGGAATGGGTAAACCAATTTAAAAAAACCAAAATAATGTATTCGAATTGTAGTTGTGAAAGTTTGGGTATTTGTGAAACAAGTATGTGGATTGAGGCCTTATAGCCAAAGAATTGTGTATGTGTATTGATATTGTGTTTTGAAGGAAATAATGAGGTATGAGATTGCTTTGTACTGCTGGTAGGACCCGTATGGGTGTGTGGCTAGAATAGGAATGATTTTGATGATAAGGGTAATGGTGGATAAGTGAGAATTGTAGGTGAGCTATGGCGAAATTTTGATAGGAATTGTGTATTTAGGAATGACTTGGTGAATGGGAGAACCAAGGTGTATATTGGATTGAGTAGATATGTTAGTATTGATGAAGAGGTAGTTGTAGTATGAGAAAGAAGTGTAAAATCTGTAGCAAAGTGTATGGAAATGCATTGGAAAAGTTAGGAAAAATTAGTGCGTAAGAATTGGTAAAAAGAGTGTTGGACTTGGGTATAGATATTGTAGTTGCTTGGAAATGAATTGGAATGGTAAGGTGGCATTGGAACAAAGTGCAAAATGCAAAGAGGAGTGTAGGAATGCACAAGTGTGCAAAGTATGAGAATGGAATGGAAATTTGTAGAATTTGAACAAGAAGTTGAGTAAGTATTGGACCATGGATTTAAGGAGTTTTAGTGAGTGTTTAAGTGTGTTTAAACATGTAGGAAACATGTGGAAAGTTTATGGAATGATTAGGGGTGGATTAAGGGTTGATTTGGGGTTGAAAAATCATCTTAGTAGCAGTTTTTAGCAGGGTCCGGGACCTAGGTTATGTACCAAGTCCCGGACCGCACCTAAAATTAATTCGAGAGTCACACCAGCAGGTGGTCCGGGACCTAGGTCCAGGACCAAGTCCCGGACCAATAACAAAAATAGGTCGAGAGTTCATTTTGTGTATGGTCCGGGACCTTGGGTCCGGACCAAGTCCCGGACCAGCCCGAAATTGTTACAGGATGTGATTTTTAAGGTTCTAAACATGGGGAATTGATTAGTAATGGTTTTAGAAGTTGTTAAGGCCTTGTTTGGTGACCTTTAAAGGCCCTAAGAAGTGTAAACAAGTTGAGAAGTAATTAAGAAAGTTGTAAGTATATGAACATTGAGTTAAACCGAAACGAGGGACAACGGGGTAAGTACGGTGAGTAGTAACTATGTATGTATTGTAATGCTTAGTATTAATTGAACCATTTGGCATGTAGTCATTGGTTCAAGAATAAGACTCAAGGGACAAGTAAGGACAGGAACGAGGAGACACCGGTAAAGTAGATCTCGGGGAAAGGTATGTTCTTCATGCCCTGTATCCTAATCTGGTTACCCCGATTTGTGTGCTTATTTGACCACCTAAATAAGATAAATGCATGAATCGGACTATTGCACTTACCTGTGCTTGACTTATGTTGTGCTTGATATTTATTGTCTTGAGCACTAGTTTGTATAATTCATGAAATATATGAATGATGAATGGTATTCGAACCTCGTATTGTACTTGTGTAATGTATTGTACTCGTATGTATGTGTATATGTGTATTGTATTATTGTGGCTTGGATGTTGACTTGTGCTAATTCCTAACTATCTAACTCCTAACTTAAGTGAGTAAATTGGAATGAGTACAAGTCCGATATAGCTTCGGCCACGCGTGAGGATGCGGAGTCACAAGAGGTTGGCTGCAATTCCTGACTCTTAAACTGGTCCGCGGCCCAAATCCCTTAAATGGGTAGCATCCGGATTAGTGAGTCAAGTAAATCCCGGAGGTGGGACGGTGTAGTCCCCAGGGCCGGAGGTCCCGACGACTTAACTTGAGTAAGAGTAAGAGTAAGTAAGTATGGATTCGTAAGTATGTAGAGTATGTATGCGTATGTATGAAGTAACGAGTAAAGAGTAATCTCCACCCGATTAACCCGGTGGAACAATGAAGCTAACAAGAACTGTACTTTGTGTATGTAGTAAGTGTGTATTCGGAAGAAGGTAAGTGAGTATTGAATGGTTATATCGTATTCCTTGTGTGTAATGAATTGTTTGTATGTACGTTGTGTAAGTATTATTGTACTGTGTGTAAGAGCATGTATGCATGTATGCTTGTATGAAAATGAACGCATGTATTCGACAAGTGGTCGGCGTACCCTCACTAGTACGCGGGGTATGCGGTTATCATGCTCGGCGAAAGCTGACCCCTTCGGGGGACATTTTTAGTGTGCAGGTACCCGAAGCGAATATGGTCAAGGAAGAGACCGGAGGCACACCCATGTAATTAGGAGTAGTAGTTTGTGAGGAACGGGTAGTAAGTAGTCTCGTAGTGAGTACATATGAACTTGAAGAGGTAGTATATTTGTATAAGGATCTTAGTAAACTCGGTATGTGGATTATATTGTATGGTATTTGAAGTATCGTATCGAATGGAAGAATGTAGCGTGTATTGGTGTATGAAATATATATGGTAGAATACTGTATTGTACTTGGAGTATTGTATTGAATGAAGATTGTAGTAGTATTTGGTAAACGGAGAACGTATTGTAGACTTGTAGTACTCGGGATTCCGGTCCATCAGACCGATGCTGTATGTAGAAGTAGTAGCCTTGTTAGCCACGTGGGTGACTAACGGCATTGTATCACCCATTGTATGTAAGCATATATCCGCTGCGTGTATCTGATATGTAAGGAAATTGGACGGTAAGCATGGTATTAATGGTAGGGGTGTTACACCCAAGAGGAGCTGAAGAAGCAAGGAACCATCATCGCCCACTTGAAGAAGGCTTTTGGTTCCCAGAGCCGGAAGATCACTAATGTTTGTCGCCAGACCATCTCCAAGTACTTTCTGAAGAAAGGGGAAGTCTTGGATGACGATTTGTATAGTGAGCTGGAGTTCGACAATGTTGCTCGAAAGAGCAACTTCCTTGAGGATTTTGAGAAGTTCGGTCGTCTCCCTGGTGAGACAGTCTTTGGGCCCGGTCAGGCTTCCTTCCTTCCTCCTGATAGCGGTATGCGCCAGGGGGTTGCTGGCTCTCATCAGGCCGTTGGAAAATCTAATTCCGCAGAGAGCGTGTCTCATCCGGTCGAAGGATCCGCTGCAAAGAAGCCTGCTAAAGAATAGATGCTTTTCAGAAAAAGTGATTTATTAGGGATCTTGTATAGTTGTATTTGGGTTACTACTTTGACAATGTTTTATGTTTTTGCCCCTGCCACTACTTTTGTACTTCTTAATTAATTCAAGTTCTTTCTGTGGGTTGGCTTTATATATTTCTCATTTGGATTTATCCGGAGCGACCGGACTTCCAAATGCTTTATAAACCCCCTTTTGTTCATTCCATAAGCCCTTATATTCTCGCTCAGTTTCATTTTAAAGAAGATTTCTAGACACTATAGGCACGTCTGCCAGATGGTACATTTCAAGGCTTGATAGCCTGTAGGCACGCTGGCCGGATGGTACATTTCAAGGCATGATAGCCTGTGGGCACGCTGGCCGGATGGTACATTTCAAGGCATGATAGCCTGTAGGCACGCTGGCCGGATGGTACATTTCAAGGCATGATAGCCTGTAGGCACGCTGGCCGGATGTTTCATTTCAAGGCATGATAGCTGTAGGCACGCTGGCCGGATGTTTCATTTCAAGGCATGATAGCCTGTAGGCACGCTGGCCGGATGTTTCATTTCAAGGCATGATAGCCTGTAGGCACGCTGGCCGGATGTTTCATTTCAAGGCATGATAGCCTGTAGGCACGCTGGCCGGATGTTTCATTTCAAGGCATGATAGCCTGTAGGCACGCTGGCTGGATGTTTCATTTCAAGGCATGATAGCATGTAGGCACGCTGGCCGGATGTTTCATTTCAAGGCATGATAGCCTGTAGGCACGCTGGCCGGATGGTACACTTTTTGTTTTTAAAGAACACCTTATTTTATTGATCTTGTAAAAAGTGTTTTTACACATAAAACTTTTTGAGGCATTCAGCATGCCAAGAGTGAGGCAACTCGCATCCTTCACTGTTTTTCAGGTGGTAGGAGGCTCGCCCCGTCCGCCGTTGTATTTTAAACGGTCCCTCCCACTGGGGTTCTAATTTCTTCGGCTGTTTTACCTCTCGAAGAACCAGTTCACCCGGAGCAAAACCCCTTTCCCTTGTTCTTTGGTTAAAATATCTTTCTACTTTTGCTTTATCCCTTTCCATCCTGACTTGGGCCATGGTCCTGGTCTCTTCAAGCAGGTCAAGGTTGTCTTTTACCCCTTCACTGTTGTTTTCCTCATCAAAGGATTCCCACCTAATTGATGGGACTATAATCTCAGCCGGAACAATCGCTTCCAGACCGTAGGTCAATCTGTATGGAGTTTCTCCAGTTGGACCTTTTTCGGTTGTTCTGTAGGACCAGAGAACCTGAGGTAGCAATTCCGTCCATCCTCCTTTTTTGCTGTCCAACTTCCTTTTTATAGCTTTGACAATTTGTCCATTCGCATTTTCTACCTGGCCGTTCGCTTGTGGATGAGCGACCGATGCGAACCTCAAATCAATCTTCCATTCCTCACAGAATGCCCGGAAGCTATTACAGTTGAACTGAGCTCCATTGTCTGTTACTATTATTTTGGGATTCCGAATCTGCAGACCACATACTTCCAGATAAAGTCCTGCGACTTTCTTGCGGTAATAGATACCGTTGGCATGGCTTCCACCCATTTGGTAAAGTAATCAATGGCCACATAAATGAATTTATATCTTCCGGGAGATGCTTCCGGGAAAGGCCCAATGATATCCAACCCCCACATGGCAAACGGGATTGGGGATAGTATGGTTTTTAGTGTGGATGGGGGGTTGTGTATTTTGTGCCCGTGTTCCTGACATTTAATGCACTTCTGTATGTATTCTTTCGAATGTTCCCTCATTTTTGGCCAATAGTATCCTAGCCTTAGGATTTTGTGAATTATTGCCCTTTCTCCTTGGTGGTTCCCACAGGTCCCCTCATGTAGCTCCTCCATGAGCCTTGCTCCCTCTTCTATGGTAACACACTTAAGTGCTGGTCTTGCGAATGATCTTTTGTAGAGTTGTCCCTGCTCTAAAAAGAAAGATGCAGCCCTTCATCTTGTTTTTGCCGCTTCTTTCTCATCTTGTGGCAAGTTTCCGCTTTGTATGTACTTAACAATGGGTGTCATCCAAGACTTGGCTATTGTGTCAGATTCAATGGTGCACACTCGGATCTCCTCCAGACTTGAGTTCGCCTTTATTTCCATCCAGACTTTACTGGGCATTCTCTCGGCCATACTGGCTAATTTAGCCAGCGCATCGGCCTCTATGTTTTCTGTTCGGGGAAGATGTCTTAATTCGCATCTCTGAAAGTTCGCCTTTGTCTCTTGGACTTTGGCCAAGTATTTTCCAAGCTTCTCCTCCTTGACCTCGTAAATGTTATCGTTTTGTCGCGCCACTAGCATTGAATCTGAGTATATTTCCAATTCTGCATAACAATCAAAGAGGTAAGCCCTACTTTCCCCCTTTTGGAGGTATGTAAAAAATTTCTAAGGACACAAATGAGAACTACTGTCTTATTATAAGAAAGAACCTGTGAAATACCCCTAAATTAATTTAAAATAATTTAGGGGATTTCTTTTATTAAAAATTAAATTATGATATGGAATAATGAATATTAAATTATTATATGGAGTTGTGAAATTTATTTAGGGGTTTTCTCCTATTTAACCCCAATTATTATACATTATTATATGGTATTATGAATTTAATAATAAGATTTATAAGTCAATAAATCTTGGGAAAATTATTAAACACTCCAAATATATTATAAAGATTTTAGGAAGTGTTGGAACATTGTTTTGAAATATAAAAGTCAATATAAAATTCTAGAAACCTTAAAGCTTATTAAGCCTTGCTAGAGTTGACTTTTTGAGAATGGTCAAACCAGGTCATGAAACCTATACCAATAAATAGGTTATGAAAAACCATGAAGATCGATAAAAAGAACGTCAAAAACGGATCATCCTAGCCAAAGTTATGCTAGATTGAAGTTTTGAATCAAAATTTTAAGAAGTGCCACGTGTCACTCTGTAATGGGTCGCCCACACTTAGCCGATTTCCTTCCCTGATTTTCGTAACCGATTTCATTCCTAGCCCTAACTTTAGACGGCTATAACTTTCACATAACTCAATATTTTTCCATGCCGTCTTCACCACTCTCTTCTCCTACAATTCCTCTTTCCAACCATTACTCATACAAACCCTAGATCCTTCTGAGTCAACCGGAAAATCGAGCCAAAGTAGCCACCTTGCGAGACTGTTTCCAGAATTCCAGAATTCCCTTCGTTTTCAGGTAACTTGCGTCGATCATAACTTCTTCGTTAATCGACAAAAATTCGATTTCTTTAGCTCGTTGTAAAGATCTCTAATCCCTCTACAATTTTCGTGTTTATGCCCAAGTCTAAATCGCAACCAGTTGGGAGATATAGAGGTCTAAAGTTTCGGTTTCAACAGCACATAAAATAACACCGAAACAGAGAGGTAAACTCGTGTTTTGTAGCTTCAATATCTTTTTGTATGGTGCAAGTTAGGATTAGTTCTAGTTATCAATGTGTAGAGCTAAGTTTCATCTTTCTATTGAGCCAATTAACAAAGCCTAAATCGATCTGTACAATAACTTATAGATCCTCGAAGTTGGCTTCACGAACTGATCGGAAATTCGAGTTTTTCCAGAACCCGTTCTCGAATTCTCCTCCGATATTGCAATTCCGGTGAGTGTTTCCTCAATTCTTCCGTTGTTGCTAATCTATACTTCATTGTCGTCCTAACCCATGTGCCAATTTAGTCAATTTCGTGTTAGGCTAGGAGAATTTGGAGGAATTGTATTCGATTTTATTCTGTACCGAGATAAACCCTAACTTTCGAAATCGAATTCGAATCTTGATGAACACTGCATTATAATTGGGGAAACCGGTACCAATAGAACCGAAATTTGATTACGAATCCATAGAAACAAGAATCACGCGATTTCGTTCTGTAGATTGTGAGGAATCGTCGATTTAGTACTCGATCTGTTGAATATCTTCGCTGAAGAACTCGGGGATTTAGGGCCGTCCGATCGTAGTTATAAGATCTGGACGGCCGAGATTAAAACGTTCCAGAATTTAGTTTATAAGGGTTTTAATAAATTCCACTAAATAGTCTTAACTTGTTGGGTTAATTTAAATATCTTCCCGAATGTATTTTGACTTGAAATTTTAACCATAGGTTCCTTATTTTATCTAGTTTATTTTGATGTAAATTATTATGGTTTTCGAGTTTTTAAACATAAGTTATGATTTTTACAATTTACGGGTTTTCTGGAATTATTTGGTTAAATTAAAAAGATATTTTATGAATAAAAATTTTATAATATGTCTAAATGTTATAGTTACTGTATATTAAGTTTGGGAATTTTTGGGCAACGGGAAAAGGATTTAAAAATTGTGTTTATGAGTTTTTCATAAGAATAACTTATAATATATGGTTTTTAATGTAATCAAAAATTAAAGTGTAGTTGATTAATGAACTTATATGTTGGGGAAAATATAATAAGACTAATTAACATTTAATACAGTATGTTTATAAATATTTTGGGTATTAACTTTAAGTGGGGTAAAAATTGTTACATATATTTATATATATTATATGAGAGAAATAAGATAGAAACTTATATTAAATCAAGGAATTTAACTAAACTACATTTTTTATTATATGGAAGCTAATATGTTTAACTAAAACTAAGGGAAATACTTTATTTTATAAACCATAAATCAGTTGTGGATAGGTCTAAAAGATATTAAATATAATTAAATACAATAGAATTTCTTAAAGAATATTCTGGATAAATCTTAATATATGTAGATATATAATATATATATATATATATAAATACAATAAAAATAGATAAAGGAAATAACATTCCTTGTGAGAAATATAATAGGAAGGATATATATATATATATACGATAAATTAATAAATAAAAGGAATAAAATACCTTATAGAAAATGTAATATGAAGGAATTAATGGGTCAAACTAAACCTCTACATAATACTAATAATAGAATACTATATGAGGTGGTATTATTTTATGGTTATGAATTGAGATTTTAGTTACCTTTGAATTTCTAGGATTTATATAAACAGTATTAAAATACATGTATATATTTAGTCAGTGACCACAATGTAAATCTAATTGGGTAAGAAATTAATAAGTTGAAATTTAGGAATATTTGTAATTAGTTTACATAAAGTGTTACACAAATAGATCTTATTATTTAATTGATAATAAAATGAATGAAATACTTTTACATTTAAATGTTCTTATTATATAAACAATAATAAAGTAAATGAGTTACTTTTACATCTAAATGTGAAGAGGATAAATAAGTCTAGATTTAATCATTTCTTAATATTTTAGTATTGAGTAATAACTTAATATCTTGTGATAAAATCATTAAAAGGATTATGATATAAAACTATATTAAACTATGATTGGGGAATAATCTAAATAATAATCCTTATGTTCTTAGAATTTGATAAGCCATAAAATACATTTAATACCAATGTTCAGGATGTGAGTTTATAATTAAGTAATGTATGTAGTAGTTAGAATTTATAAGAAGGTTTATAAATAGAAATTAGATACTTAAAATCTTTAAACCTTTAATTAGATGAAACTAGGTTACGTAAGATATTATATTGATTTACCTTTTTGACACTGGAAATCTTAATGTGTCATTGAATACAAGGTATGGGGATTTTCAGAATAGATTATCGTATTACATAATTAACGATTTCACTTATGAATCAGAATTTAGTTCTTAGATAAATTTTACCTTATGTCGAGATATAATGTTTATCCTAAAAACAATAAAGGAAATTAATTTATTAAGTTATTCCTTTGAAACCTTTGGTCTTGTAAGTAATATAAAATGTATTTGAGACATAAGTTTATTAAAATTTAGTACAAAAGGATTATACATACTCTATGGAGAGAATGTGTGTAAAAATTAAATACTTGGGAAAATTAAAATGTAAGTAAGGATACATAAAAAGGGTTATCTTAAAACACCTTATTATATAGGTAATAATTAAGCGAATAACATACTTTGTGGATACTAAGTAAAAGAGTTGGAAGGGTTTGAGTTAATTAAAATATAGTTGTTTCAGGATGAAGAGTAATTGAACATCTTAAGACAAGATAATTAAATGGTTATAATATTAAGTCATTCTAAAGTAAAGATAAAATAATTGAGTCTAGTAGTTGTCTCTAAATTCTAAGATCAATGAAGTTGTAATGAAATGCATCTACGACACTATGATTCCGATATACAGGTTGTAGGTCTTAATTAAGTTAAGGGGAAGACTTAATCATAAAGGATTATCTAGTAAATATTGATAAAATACCTAATCATTACCTTATGGAATAATAGTATAGTATTCTAAGATAAATCCATCATAGGTTATAATACGATGTCTGTCCTAAAGTAAGAATAAAGGTATTGAGCTTAAGGGTATTATTGAGATTCTAAGACTAATTGAGTAATAAATACACTTGAGATATAAAGGTATTAATGTGAGGACTACGGTTAAGTATTAGTAAAGTGGATAAGAGTGGAACAATTGATAAGTGTTAGAAGAATACACCCCTTGATCTTACAACCTTGGGCTATACAATGTTCTCAGACAAGTCAAAGGTTATACATAACATTTAAGTGAGGGCTTAAAAGACAATTAGGACTTAGAAATAAGAGTAAGGAATTTATTTAAGCTTAACTTAGGCTACAAGTGATTGATGATAGACTACCTTTAATATTCTTCAGAGTACTGTTGATTGTTTGCGCAAGTTGACTAGAACTGCTACAGCGTTATTCAGGTACGATTTCTCGTACTCAGCTTGTTGTGTCTTGGACTCTATGGAATGTTTTGTACGATTTCTCGTACTCAGCTTGATGTGTTTTGGACTTTATGGAATGTTTTGTACGATTTCTCGTACTACGTTATTTTTGCTGATTGACTTGTGGAATGTTTTGGAAAACGCTAACTGACTTTAAGAGGAACTTCTAAAAAGGAAATGGTTGTGTGACTGACTCAGCTTGTGTGACTAACTGAGCCTTGGATGTTGATAAGTGTCCAAATGAGCATGATTTATAGGTGTATTTCATATTTAATATTAGCACTTTTCTTGCTCATTTCTCCACTTCGGTTGATTTTCCTCTAGTTTATGTTTTATTATTTATCTCACAAAATTATTGGTTTAACATGAGGAAAACCAAGCCGGGAGTAAAGTAGACGAAGAGATGAACGCGTAGACGCAGACGGCTCAGAAAACGGAGTCCAAACGAAGAATCTAGAGCCGATCAAAGTTCGAAGGAAAATAGGTGTAACCGCCCATATTGGGGCGGTCGCAACCGCCTGTATTTGGGGCGGTCCTCTCTATGGGCAACCGCCTGTATTTGGGGCGGTCCTCTCTATGGGCAACCGCCTGTATTTGGGGCGGTCCTCTCTATGGGCAACCGCCTGTATTTGGGGCGGTCCTCTCTATGGGCAACCGCCTGTATTTGGGGCGGTCAAGACACACAGAACCGCCTGTAATTGAGGCGGTCAAGAACAACAGAACCGCCCATTTAGAGGCGGTCAGCACAAGGAAACGAGGCGGTTCTGATTAATATCAGTCGCGAGCTATCTTCTTCGCCCGTCTTCGTCTGCAACTCGCGCTGCAACTTGTCCACTGTCGCCGCCGCCTACCTTATTTCGCTCCCCGTCTCCAACTCCTGTCCCCTGCAATCAATGCTTCAATCAGTGAGCAATCAATGAGCTCAATCCCTTCACGCGTCGTTCTTCTTCATCTGCAATCGTACGGATCCAAACCTCTATATAAACCCACGCCCTCTGCTCAAATAAAATGAACTCCCTTCCTCCGAATCCAAATCGTTAGAGTTATTAGTTATTTGTTATCATTAGAATTAGACCACACCACGACCACCACCATTCACCTCGCACCCTCCACTTCTCCATTTTATTTTTATTCTTCATTTCCCCACGAAGCAGAAACACTATAAGAAGAACAGAAGAAAAGGGAGCTGGAACAAAAGCGAATCGCAGTCCAGTCTCCGCCGACAGTCTCCAAATTAATGGCTATTTCTGTTTCCTTTTTATTACTGTTAATGTCTGAGTGATTTTATTCGTATCCTAGGATGTGGGTTTGTTCCTAAATAATTCAGACTTATTATTAATACCAAGTTTGCTTATAAATATTTGTTTTGTCTCTCTAAATTATTAAATGCTTAATAACTGATCATTTTTATGCATTTACGGTTTCTCTTATTTCAATGATTTTGTAAATCTGAGAATAGACCACAAAGAGAGATAAACGTTAGATTTTATACTCCTTGATTAGCAGATAAATCCATCGCTGTTATAAAAGAATTCTCACGTAAAGCTAATTAATGATTTTAGACTTTTTCTGATTGTAAGAAGTTTAATGAATTAATTAAGAGCTGTCCTTATCTATGATTTAGAAAGGTCACAAGATAAATTCTTAACAGACAAATAAGAGCAAATTAGGATTATAATTATGTCTGTACTTAAATAAATATTTATCACCTGTTTCACTTATTAAACTTGTTTTAATTCCTTTCAGCAATTATTGTTAAATGCTTATTCTGACAAAATACTGCATTTATTTGGTAGCTATCAATATATGATTTTGAGATAGTTAAAGTACCACAAAGGAATTAATCTTGGTATTTACACTCCGGATTGAGCAGGAAAATACTAAGGCTATTAATAGGAGTTAGTAACTGACAATATTAACTCTAATAGACAATAAATATTTGAGACAGGATTATAAAATTGTTTAAGTAGTTTAGGAAATTCCCCCGATATCCTAGGATACCTTTTCCATTCATTTACTTTTTTATTTTACTGT
Organism: Limonium bicolor; assembly: GCA_023374045.1. NCBI lineage: Eukaryota > Viridiplantae > Streptophyta > Magnoliopsida > Caryophyllales > Plumbaginaceae > Limonium > Limonium bicolor. The sequence continues at coordinate 42,618,652 of CM041777.1, forward strand.
TTTTATTAATTCTGTACTAATTCTGTAAATCAAGCTTGCCTCCGGCTAAACCCCAATTTATATTTTATGCACTTTAATTTATCTTTTTGTACATTTACTAAACTGGATAATTAATTAGACAGTTGCGAAGTCTCTGTGGATACGACCTTGTTGTACTACAAAGATTGGGTTCACTGCCCATAGTTAGCAAGATAGTTTAACTACTATTTTGCCCAACAAGTTTTTGGCGCCGTTGCCGGGGACTTCGGTCCAACTATCTGGTTTATTATCTGTTTAGTTTTTCTTTTATTTTCATTATTTGCCCTTTTTGTGTATAAATTTTTGTTTTGTTTTTAAAGGTACTTAATTCTGATGGATGGTCACAACGATCAAGCAGAAGATTGGTATGGTTACCCCTATAGCGCAGAGGACTACAGTCAATGAAGTGTCTGCCAAGAGTGTGGAGGAGACCATGAAAGTTCCTATTGTCCTATGGTTGCAATAGAAAGAGACAACGCCATTTTACGGGAAATGATGGCAAATTTTACCTCAACCATTGAAATGATCCGGCAAAGAACGCTAGATCAGGTAGAACGCATGGAACAACCCGTTCCACAACTGAATGCAGTGGTCCACGAGGAAGAACAACCTGCTGAGGACATAAGCTACTCTCCACCTCCTCCTATTCGAATTAGAGAATCCATCACCAAACAACCAGCTTGATTATGAAGACAACCCTCAGAAGAGAGTTTCTCCTTGGACTTCATGGAGTTTCCTCCCTCTGAAGTCAACTACTATTTCCCCTCCTTCTCTGTGCTCTATCCAGAAGATGAGGATATTTATATCCTCAAAAATGAAGAGAAGGAATTGCCACCACCTCCCACCAAAATATCCAAACAAAACGCCACTATCACTTTCAAAGAATCAGTTATCTCTGAAGATGATATCAAGCGTTCTTTCTACAAGCCTCACCTACAAGAGGAGGATTTTTACATCCTCCAATTGAGGAAGAAAAGTCATTTCCACCGGGTCTTCTGTTAGAACTACGTTCCCGGCAGTACCTCCTCAAACACGGATTTTGTGGAGTATTAATTTTCTTATTTTATATCCGAGGTAACGTTTTGTTTTGATCCAGGATAACGACAAAGCGTCTCGCCAAAGACGTTAAAGAGGGCAGCTTCCTGGAGGCAACCCGGGTGTACTTTTATTTATTTTGCCTTTATGTTCTTTTAATTTTCAGGTTCTCTTTAAATTTATTTTTGCTAACTTTTTAACCCCGTTTTTTAGTATGGTTGCTTCTAGTGTCTTATGCAGGTTGCACCTTCATTTACACCGCAACCAAGCTACGCACTTGAGGCTGAAGCTCAAGTGTGGGGGAATCCTATAACGCAACTAGCAAAAATAAAATCAGGGGAGTACCAGTTTCTTTAATTTTGCTTTTATTTAAATAAAAATTGCAGAGGAGCGTTTATGTGCTTAAATGATTATTTGTGATCTGTGTTATCTCTGTTTCGTCTACTTAATCGAAAAGGTCTTCTGAACCTTCCCTTGTTTTTCTGGTGAACAATGAGGACATTGTTCAATTTAAGTGTGGGGGAGTGTGCCCTTTCGGTGACATTTGTGCTTAAATGTTTAATCTCTCTCCTTATTTTTCGTTTGTCCAAATTCAAAATTCATGGACCCTTTATATGTGGGTTGTTCTCTTTAAGAATAAATATTATTATGAATTGTGGGATAAATGGTATAAATGTACAAATTTTAAAATTTAATTTTAGTGTGCCCTTTTCGGTGACATTTTGTGCTTAAATGTTTAATCTCTCTCCTTATTTTTCGTTTGTCCAAATTCAAAATTCATGGACCCTTTATATGTGGGTTGTTCTCTTTAAGAATAAATATTATTATGAATTGTGGGATAAATGGTATAAATGTACAAATTTTAAAATTTTGATTACTTTTGAGGAGCATTTTTATATGCGGTGTGACCACATAATCTGCAAATGGTTGGATTTTATTGCTCAGGGTTCCTTTCTGTCTTCTCTCTTAGGGATTGCTAAGGGGTACTTCTCTGTTTAAAAAGAAAGAAAAAAATAATAAAAAGGGACTCATGAGACACCATTGGTAAACAACAAAGAGAGTTGAGTGTTCTTAAATACGAAGGCTTAATGCCTACTTATTATCTTCTCATCTCTTATGCAAAAGTGAAACAAATGCATGAATCTATTTTTCCTTTTGTTTTCTCCTCAATGCCCGTTCTTGAGAGAAGTTGGCCATGGTAAAAGTTCTCAGAGTCACCAAAAAAAGAAACATTGAAGTACCTTGGATCATACCCCGAAACTCTATATTTTATTTTCACCCTAAGCACACCTATGCCACCAGCAGTTAATTTTCACACTCCTCAATAAGTTTAAAGATCATGTTTATCCTACCCTTCATAATAATATTTGTTAATATTGAGCATTCCCTACTACTTGGGAACGTGATTTTGCTTGAGGACAAGCAAAAAGATAAGTGTGGGGGTGTGATAAGTGTCCAAATGAGCATGATTTATAGGTGTATTTCATATTTAATATTAGCACTTTTCTTGCTCATTTCTCCACTTCGGTTGATTTTCCTCTAGTTTATGTTTTATTATTTATCTCACAAAATTATTGGTTTAACATGAGGAAAACCAAGCCGGGAGTAAAGTAGACGAAGAGATGAACGCGTAGACGCAGACGGCTCAGAAAACGGAGTCCAAACGAAGAATCTAGAGCCGATCAAAGTTCGAAGGAAAATAGGTGTAACCGCCCATATTGGGGCGGTCGCAACCGCCTGTATTTGGGGCGGTCCTCTCTATGGGCAACCGCCTGTATTTGGGGCGGTCCTCTCTATGGGCAACCGCCTGTATTTGGGGCGGTCCTCTCTATGGGCAACCGCCTGTATTTGGGCGGTCCTCTCTATGGGCAACCGCCTGTATTTGGGGCGGTCAAGACACACGAACCGCCTGTAATTGAGGCGGTCAAGAACAACAGAACCGCCCATTTAGAGGCGGTCAGCACAAGGAAACGAGGCGGTTCTGATTAATATCAGTCGCGAGCTATCTTCTTCGCCCGTCTTCGTCTGCAACTCGCGCTGCAACTGTCCACTGTCACCGCCGCCTACCTTATTTCGCTCCCCGTCTCCAACTCCTGCCCTGCAATCAATGCTTCAATCAGTGAGCAATCAATGAGCTCAATCCCTTCACGCGTCGTTCTTCTTCATCTGCAATCGTACGGATCCAAACCTCTATATAAACCCACGCCTCTGCTCAAATAAAATGAACTCCCTTCCTCCGAATCCAAATCGTTAGAGTTATTAGTTATTTGTTATCATTAGAATTAGACCACACCACGACCACCACCATTCACCTCGCACCCTCCACTTCTCCATTTTATTTTATTCTTCATTTCCCCACGAAGCAGAAACACTATAAGAAGAACAGAAGAAAAGGGAGCTGGAACAAAAGCGAATCGCAGTCCAGTCTCCGCCGACAGTCTCCAAATTAATGGCTATTTCTGTTTCCTTTTTATTACTGTTAATGTTGAGTGATTTATTCGTATCCTAGGATGTGGGTTTGTTCCTAAATAATTCAGACTTATTATTAATACCAAGTTGCTTATAAATATTTGTTTTGTCTCTCTAAATTATTAAATGCTTAATAACTGATCATTTTTATGCATTTACGGTTTCTCTTATTTCAATGATTTTGTAAATCGAGAATAGACCACAAAGAGAGATAAACGTTAGATTTTATACTCCTTGATTAGCAGATAAAATCCATCGCTGTTATAAAAGAATTCTCACGTAAAGCTAATTAATGATTTTAGACTTTTTCTGATTGTAAGAAGTTTAATGAATTAATTAAGAGCTGTCCTTATCTATGATTTAGAAAGGTCACAAGATAAATTTTAACAGACAAATAAGAGCAAATTAGGATTATAATTATTGTCTGTACTTAAATAAAATTTATCACCTGTTTCACTTATTAAACTTTTTTTAATTCCTTTCAGCAATTATTGTTAAATGCTTATTCTGACAAAATACTGCATTTATTTGGTAGCTATCAATATATGATTTTGAGATAGTTAAAGTACCACAAAGGAATTAATCTTGGTATTTACACTCCGGATTGAGCAGGAAAATACTAAGGCTATTAATAGGAGTTAGTAACTGACAATTATTAACTCTAATAGACAATAAATATTTGAGACAGGATTATAAAATTGTTTAAGTAGTTTAGGAAATTCCCCGATATCCTAGGATACCTTTTTCCATTCATTTACTTTTTTATTTTACTGTTTTTATTATTTCTGTACTAATTCTGTAAATCAAGCTTGCCTCGGCTAAACCCCAATTATATTTTATGCACTTTAATTTATCTTTTTGTACATTTACTAAACTGGATAATTAATTAGACAGTTGCGAAGTCTCTGTGGATACGACCTTGTTGTACTACAAAGATTGGGTTCACTGCCCATAGTTAGCAAGATAGTTAACTACTATTTTGCCCAACAGATGTGGAACTCACTTGGGTATTGGTTTCTTCTACTTGGTGTCCCGTTAGACATTGACTGCTTAGGGTTTACGCTTCTGCACTCTGTAGGACTGAGTGTTTTGGTATTGCTCTGGGTAGTTAGTGATCTAGTGGGAATTTGGAAAAGGTCAATCTTGGAAATCTTTCTTTCGACGTGCGGCGTCTTCAATGGTAACGGCAGGGGGTTGTATCCCTCGCCCATAGGGGCATTGATATTTAACAGCAGGGGGCTGTATATCCCTCGTCCATCAGGACATTTTTAATTTAACAGCAGGGGGCTGTATATCCCTCGCCCATAGGGGCATTGATATTAACAGCAGGGGGCTGTATATCCCTCGTCCATCAGGACATTTTTAATTTAACAGCAGGGGGCTGTATATCCCTCCCCATAGGGGCATTGATATTTAACAGCAGGGGGCTGTATATCCCTCGTCCATCAGGACATTTAAATCTGACAGCAGGGGGCTGTATATCCCTCGTCCATATGGACATTGATATCTGGCGGTGGGGGCCATCTCTCCCAATTGAATTATTCCACTCTTGAGTTATTGGTTCTTGGATCTATCTTATTATTCCTGGTCCTTTGTGACTATCTGAGTCTTTATACTCCAAACGGGAATTGGTTCTAACATCAACAATGGATGCTTACTAACTATGTGGTGTGACTACTTAAGTGGATGACTTGTTTGGAAGTTCTTTATCTTTGTCTTGTTTTCCTTTCTCTTTAAACTTGATTGTTTTGAAGTGCTTTATCTCTGTTTTACTTTTAAGAGTTTGTTTTCATGTTACTATTTATTTTGAAGAGTTATGTTTTTATAAGTTTGTTTTTGGAGATTGTACCAGTTCCATTCCAGGGAACTGACCGCCCCTTTTGGGGTGGGCTGCTTGGTTTCATCTTGCAGGTACGAATTGATTTACAGGTGGCCACGAAAGAATGAGCGTTTGGGATGGGACTAGGTTTTGTGGAGAGTTAATGTGTTTAATTTCTATTATGTTGTGTTAAGTTTTTCTCGAGTTCAGACCGTAGCTTTTGTAGATTGTAAATTGTAATTGGTGAGGTTTGGTGCCGGGTGTTTGGAGCCCGATGGTCTGTAGCACCTTTAGTTTATTTTCGCTGTTGTTTTATTTATAGGGGTGTTACAACCTGTTGCCCCTAAGGCAGTGGCAACTTCCAAACCCTGTATGAGGGCTTCATACTCTGCCTCATTATTCGTTACCTCAACTCTAACCGGAACGCAAAGTTAAGAGTTCTTCCATCTGGTGTTTGGACCACTATTCCGGCTCCTGCTCCAGTCTTACATCGAGCTCCAACTAAGATGACATGTGGGTTTGCGGGCTCTCTCTGTCTTTGGGCAAAGGTCGTCTCGGTTATAAAGTCTGCCAAGCCTGCGCTTTTATGGCTGTTCGAGGGAGAAATGAATTTCATACTGGGTGAGTTCGACCGTCCAACTAACCATTCGTCCAGATGCATTCGGGTTGTTTGCTATCTGCTTCAGAGGCCAATTTGTTCTAACAAATATCCGGTGTGACTGGAAATAAGGTCGAAGCTTTCGGGAAGCAACGAATAACGCAAACAATATTTTTTTGATGTTGGTGTACCGACTTTCCGCTGGGGTTAAGATTTTCCGGTGTAATATACTGGTATCTCTTTTTTCTCTTCCTCCATTATTAGCACGGCCGCCACCGCCCAATCTGTGGCAGACAAATAGAGATATAAGTCTTGACCAGGCGCCGGAACACCCAATTTTGCCAATTCTCTGAGCATCTCCTTGATCCTTTCGAAGGCTTCTACACATTCTTGACTCACTGGAATCTCTTGTTTTTCCTTAGAATGTTGAAGAATGGGATTGACTTCTCTTGGAGTTTTGAACAGAATCTCCCAAGGCCGTGAGTCTTCCATTTAATGCTTGCACATCTTTAATGTTCATGGGTGGCGATAGATCGAGGATTGCCTGGGTTTTTTCGGGATCCACCTCAATCCCTCTTTGCCCGACGATGAAGCCTAAGAACTTCCCCTTGTAACTCCAAATACACATTTTCCGGATTTAGCTTGATTTGGAATCTGTCCAGAGTGTCAAAAGTTTCCTTCAGGTCTTCCATGTGTTGTGCCCAAGAATTGCTTCTCACCACAATATCTCAACGTATGCCTCCACGTTTCGGGCAAATTATTGTTGAAAACTTTGTCTATCATTCTTTGGAAGGTTGCCCCGCATTTTTTAATCCAAAGGGCATTACCTTGTAGCAAAAGGTTCCGGCTGAAGTAATAAAGGATGTTTTTTCGAATCTTCTTCATTCATCCTTATTGATTGTATCCCGAGAATGCGTCCAAGAAACTTAAGACAGAACTTGAGCCGTTGAGACGACTAATCTGTCTATTGATGGTAATGGGTAGAAGCTTTGGGACATGCTTATTTAGGTCCGTGAAATCTACACACATTCTCCATTACCATTTGACTTTTTAACCATTACACGTTGGTCAGCCAACTTGGGATAAGACACTTCTCTGATGAATCCGGCTTTAAGCAGTTTTTGCACCCTCAGCGCGTGCCGCAAGGTCCCTTTCCTCTCCTATTATCTTCTTCTTTGCCGGATGGCTGGGTGCTTCGGGTCCACCCGTAGGTCATGCCGTATAACGCTTGGATCTATTCCGGGCATGTCGTCCGTACTCCGGCAAATGTTGTCCTTCTTTTTCCAGGAATCTCATCAGGTGAGTTTGCTCTCCATAGCCGAATGCATTCCCTATTTAAAAAATTTAGAAGGGTCAGTTTTTAGGTTACCTTCTTGGTGAGTCTTTAGAAGTTCACAACCTTCTGTACTTTGATCCGGCTCTGGTGGGAGGGGTAGCTTTCCTTGAATTCCTTGTCTGATCCCACCGTTTTGACCATTCTTCTTCCGGCTACTTCCATGAGCGGACTTCACAGATTCGAGCCATCCTTTGACTTCCTTTTATGGTTTACCACTTTCCAGCCCTGGTTAAATACTTCATTTTAGGTGGTGAGTGATGCATATTGCTTTGAAAGCATTAATTCCCGGTCGTCGAGATACATATTGTATCCGGAAAGTCCCGGCACAATGAAAGCTGTAAGTCTTTCAGTTCTCCGCTCGTCTCCTAGTCCCAATGTTATGGTGAAGTCTATCCCTAAGGACCTGGTGGAAACGCCCCCAACAAAGCCTCCGAGTACCGCTGAGTATGCTTGACTTACTTTCCGGGATTTCCAACTTTCTAACTGCCTTGGCGGAAATGACATTCGCTCCAGCTCCGCTATCTATCAAGATTCCTTCATCATCCTGTCATTTACGCGCCGAATGACAAGTGGATCGTTGTGGGGTATAACACCCCTCTTCGTCTTCATCTGTGAAGAAGATCTGGGGAAGACTTTCTCGTTTGGCAATTTTTCTTTCCGGCAGTTCTTGATGTACCGCATGAATATGTCTTTTTCTTTCGTTTGGAGTCAACGGTCCTACCTCTGAAAAGAGACCTGAGAATTTACTTAAGAGAAAAGTTTAGATTCCAATTTTTCGGAAGGGAACCACCGGAAGATTTTTACATATACGTTTCTCTGAAAGAAAGAGAGAAAAGACCGATTACACAGCTCTCGCCTTATTACCAATATGACGGGACCTTCCTAATACTAGAGAACAAAAAACTTCTTCATCCTCTTACAACCTGAGATCATACCGACTGATTTGCCGTGGTTTAGCTCAGGGTGGATCTCTCTTCCTGGTGATTTCAAGAGGTGACTGATTTTGCCTGCCATACTGCTTCTGCTGCCTGGCATCTGCTTTCCCTTGCCTTTCTTTTCTTCTTCGATGACTCCAACTCTTTGGCCAAAGTGGCGCAATTTGCGGTTCTGTGACTTTTGCAGCCATGATATTCACAGAAGGCTACCGGAATCTCCCCTGGATAAGGCTTCTTTGGTGGAGGTAGATATCCTTCTTTGACCGCCGCCGCATACCTGCCCGGATCGATCTGAACAGCGACCCTGGCATTCTGAAACTGAGGTCCCTGGGATGGAGCTTTGTAGTAAGGCTTGTATCTTGAGCCTCCCCCGGATGAACTCCCTGATACGTTGCCGGACGAGCCATTCCCATTCTGTCCCCCTTTTTTATCGTTAACCGCCTTGAAGCTGTTTGCCAAATCTCTGGCCTTATTTTCCGCCACTTCTGACTTTAGAAACTCATGAATCATTTCAGCTAGCTCTCCATGGGTTTTTGGGGCTTTTGTTGCGATCTTCCCGGCAAGCCTTGGTTGTGCTAGCCCGTTTCCGAAGCCTTGATTAGAATCTTCTCATCAATGTCGTCGATTTCGGCTACTTGCTTATGAAACCTTTCACTGAATTCTTTCACCGTTTCTCCCTTTCGCTGCTTGAGATCCATTAGTCTATTGTTTCTTTCTTGATCTTTTTGCTTGCAGCAAAATATTGTTGGAACTCCTCAGTCAATTGCCTGAAACTTGAGATCGACTGCGGGGGTCTTGTTGAGATCCAACCAGTGCCCTCTTGGACAATGTTCCCGGAAACAAATTGCAAAGAGCGAGAGAACTTATCCCCTGCGTGTTCATTGCGAACATAATTTTTTAACGTGAAGAGCAGGGTCCCCCGTTCCATCGTACTTCTCCACCGCTGGTGCAACGAAGTGGGGAGGAAGTTTTGCCTTCCTGATTCTCTCGGAGAAGGGGTAAAGAGTCATGTCAATCGAATCATCCTCCTCAGTCTCCTCGCTGATGATCAGAGTTTTCTCTAGCTGCTCTTTTTTCCGGCTGTTGCTCGCTTCGGAGCCGCGGTTCTTGAGCGATTCAAGCGCCTCTGTCATGTCCTCCCATTTCTTCTGGTATTCTTCATCTCGCTGCATCAGTTCCTGCTGCAAGACTTCATTCCCCTCCACTATCCTTTCATCAATGGTTCTGACTAAGCTTTTCAGCATCTCCTCCAACGCTTGCTTGGAGATCGTCTTCAGCCTCCACTCTGTTGTTTTCGGTCGTTTCCACATTGTTGATCTCGCCATCAGGTCGGGGTGTCTTTCTTGTTCTTGGGGCCATTCTTACACGCGTACCTTCTCCGCTTACACCTGCAAAAGACACAACCTCAAAGTTTCAAGGTTTCATTGTTTCGTTCATGATCAAATTACCTCCGGTGGACTCGTGGTTGCTAAGAAAGATCTTGAGCCATTCGTTTCCCACAGACGGCGCCAAAATGAAAATGATAAATTCCTAACTCCTCAAATCTTCTATCCTAATCCCTAGTCGGGTTCCAATTCTACTGCTAAGCCTTTTGCGCTTCGTCGAATTACCTTGTTGCTATGTGACCGAGCTTAAAAGAGAGAGAATCGCGAAGACAATGCAACTGAGTGTAGTTTTCGAATATGAATCGTGTCCTTTATTGTGGGGTTGAACCCCTATTTATAATGTTTACACTGCTGGATCGAGGGTTGCCAGCCTGTCTTTCTTTTTAATTGCCAGGCTGGCATTTGCATATAAGCGGGATATTTAACTACCCATCCGGCCGAATCACATTCCGGTCCGGCGATATTCTTTGTTCTAAGCTGCCCCTTCCAGTCACATGAGACCGGATGTTCTATCTTTCCTTACTCTCGTACTTTTTCCCTCTTCAGATATATACATGGATTTTGTTGTAGGACTCCCACCTGCCAGGGGAGGACTCAACATGATCTGGGTAGTAGTCGATCGCCTCACCAAGGTTTCCAGATTCATACCGATGAAGGACACCTGGAAGGTAGTGAAGCTCGCAGAGCTATTCAACAAGGAGATTATCAGACACCACGGAGTTCCAAAGACCATAGTATCTGACCGCGACACCAGATTTCTTTCGAGATACTGGAGAGCTACACGGGAAGCGCTGGGTACAGAGTTGAAGCTGAGTACCGCCTTCCATCCTCAGACCGACGGTCAGACGGAAAGGACCATCCAGACACTGGAGGACATGCTTAGAGCATGTGCCTTAGACTTTCAGGGGAGTTGGTTAGACAAGCTTCATCTTATCGAGTTTTCGTATAATAATAGCTATCATGCTTCGATTAAGATGTCGCCTTTCCAAGCTCTATACGGTAGACCTTGTCGTACACCCTTGTATTAGGATGAGTCGAGTGAAGCGGTCATCATAGGACCGGAGTACCTTGAGCAAGTACAAGCTAAAGTTCAGTAGATTCGAGCCAATATGAAGGCAGCCCAAGATAGACAGAAATCCTATGCGGATGTGCGACGACGCGACCTTGGTTCGCCGGGGCGACCAAGTGTTCTTGCGCGTTTCACTTATGAAGGGTGTCTTCCGTTTTGGCAAGAAAGGAAAGCTAAGCCCAAAGTTTGTAGGGCCGTATGCTATCACCGAAAGAGTTGGAGCTGTAGCCTACAGGTTAGCACTACCTGAGGACTTGGGACGTGTCCACGATGTATTTCATGTGTCACAACTCAAGAAGTATATTGCTGATCCTTCTCATGTCCTAGAGCCCGAGATATCTACTGAGCCGACCATGAATAATGTCGAGACCCCTGTAAGAATCCTTGATAGGAAGACCAGAGACACTCGTCATAAGTCTAACGATGTTGAAGGTCCTATGGTAACCATGATGTCGAAGAAGCGACATGGGAGTTAAAGATGCCTGAAGGTGAGTACCACAGTTATTCATAGACTAGATAGACTAGTATTTAGTGGATACGGGTACGGGGTGTACCCCTTTTAAGGGGGGTAAAGCCTTTTTGCTTTTGCATTGCTTCGGGTTAGCATTGCATAGTGTGTAGGTACTGTAGTAGGTTTCATAGCACATGTAGTGCGGAGTGTATGTGGTATGTATGTGTAATGTGTGGTGTATGGATGTGTATGTACGATGTGTGATGTATTGTGTAATGTGTATTGTGAATTGCAATGGTGTATTGTGGAATAGTATGAATTGAAAATGATGGATTATGTATGTGAATTGTGTATGGTACTTGAATCGTGTATGCTTGCACATTATGGCAATTGGTTTGCCTAATGAGTAGAATTACTTAAACTATTAACCTTGAGCAACTTTGAGGGCAAAGTTTCTTAAGGGGGGGTAGATTGAAATACCCCGTAATTAAAAACAGTGATTAATTAGGCTAATAAATATTTTAGAAGCTTAATTAAGTCGAAATAATCATAAGGGAACAAATCCCGAAGAAAACGGATCCTTAAAACGGATTAAAAACACTAACGAACCTTAAAGCATGTTTTTCGAGGAAACCGGGAAAACGTGACTTTAAGCGAGTCAAATAGACTCGTAACAATTTTGGTCAACTAAATAGCCACTAATAAACATTAGTGAAGGTCTAGAGCCAATAAAATCAATAAAACGAGGAAATAGTAAAAAGTGTCAAAAACGGGAAGTTGTGGGATAAAAACATAAATAACTCAAACTAGTGTGTCCACTATTGTAAATAAAATTTTAAAACCCACAATGGGCTATATGCCAGCCGATTTCTTTCCCTCCTCACACACTCTTAATTTCCTTTTTATTTGCAAAAGACAAAAGCAATTAAAAAGTAAAAAAGCAAACTTACTCTACCTCACATTCTCTCTCCTATCCCCTCATTTCCTCACTCTCTGTGTACAAAACACCCACACCCCTCTCTAGCTCCTTTATTCTTCTTCCTGGCGACAGCAATGGAGAAATGAGAGAACCCACACCAACCTCATCTTCTCTCTTCATGTTAACCCTTTGAACCTCCACCAAAAATACAAAAA